>JANQBM010000004.1:20073620-20103731 GCA_025594535.1 Erythroxylum domingense | reverse complement strand
TCAAAAACTAATTTCATTCTAACCATCATCCCTTTGCACACCAATTCAAATCAATATTCAACAATAAAGTAGAGTATTAATGGATAGATTCAACCAATTCAAAAGATCAGATAATAAAAATTATAATCAGGATTATAATAACCTTGAAGAAAGCAGTTGAATGTTCATAAAACCCATCCCCACACTTAAATTGTATAATGTCCTCAATGTAAATAGTACAAGAATTTATGAAAAAGTGAGAGGGTTATTGATACTTTCCTGATTATGATGATTTTCTGATTTGGATTCCATCCAATATGAGATTAACATCCTTGCAAAACTTAAATGAAAAAGGAATAAAAAGATAAAAGAAAATAATAATAACAATAACGAAAATAACTAAGAAAAATGAAAAAATAACATAAAATGAAATCTATCATGATTCATAGGTTGCCTCCCATGCAATCCTTCTTTAACGTCTTTAGCTAGATGTAACCTGCATGCTCAACTTCATCCTGGATCAATAATTAGTGGCTTCCATGAACCTTTTATCTATAAAATAGTTTCATAGCCTATAAACAAGCCACATGTTGCAAGATAATAACAAGGACATAATTTATCAAATTAATAAATCCAATTTCAAGCAATAATGCCCTTTTTAATGACAAATTGTTAATAAAATGAGGGATAATGAAACTCCCTAAATTGTCGATTGACTCAAGCAGCTAGTCTTGGAGGAAGTGGGAACTCTTCATACTTAAGGTCACTACCAACAACTTGCCAATAGTTTCCTAACTTGGTTCTTCTATTAGTTTTTCCTCAACCACCTCTATCCACTCTTCTTCTTCTTCATCTTGGACAGAGGCTTCTACCTCATCTACTTCAGTTATCTTCTGCCACTCATTTACTTTCTCTTTTTGGATGGAGATTTCTAGTCTTCTTTTTTAGGAGGCTCTTATTTACTACTAAGGGTGATTACCTCTCAATTGATAGTATTAGTTTCGATTAAACTGAGCAAACTTTCTTAAATCTCGTTAGACAACATACCTACTAGCTGATCAATTTGATTGACCATATTTTGTATATGAGCCTCTCTTTCCTAATGCCTCATGAGTGATTCCTAAATAAACTCAATCATCACATCTTTCAAAGCAGTTGTTACCTCCTCTCCTTTATGAAAAGTATGTTAATTTATGAAATCGACTGTTGTCTCTTCTTCACTTTGAAATAATTGGATACTCAAATTATATTCATCATCTATAGGTGAAGAAAATCTCTTATCAAATTCACATTAACTATCTACTCTCTCAACAAGGCATTCCATTATTTTATTTGTAAGACTTTCTTTTTCTTCCGGGAGCTCTTTTTAAATTGTTCCTCCATTTATGAAGCTAAACCTTGTCTTTTCTTCACTCTCAAATTTGAGTCGGTCAGCTTTCATTTTGGCAAGAATTTCCATTAATTTATCTTCCAGAGTTGACTTGTTACATGGAGATGCTTGGTGCTATAGATATCCAACTGGAGCATAATTATTCCATCCATAGGCGTAAGAGTTACTCCACTCTAAATTGTAGTTATTCTCATATAGTGCACCTTGACATCGATTGTACATGCTCCATTGCTCCTAAGTATAAAGGTTTACATTTTAGATTTTAAAAAAAGGTTAAGGCTCAACTTGGTTATTCCTAAAGGTAAATTTTAAGGTATGGTGATTTCAAAGAAATAGGCTAAGCAACTTGGTAATTGTAAATGCCTTCATCTTATTAATGCTTCTAATTTAACAAATATGGTCTCGATATGCATAAGAAAAGCAAGTTCTAGAATTATCCAACTATATATGATAACACAGACGTGAAAGAATAACTAGAGCTTTAAAAATTTTAAAAAATTACACTTTAGGCTCACTCATTAAAAAAATAGGTATATATGTGTGTAAATAATATGCAATTTTCATTCAAGTTGAAATTTTCAATGATTACGAAAAATATGACTTCAAAAACTAATTTCATTCTAACCATCATCCCTTTGCACACCAATTCAAATCAATATTCAACAATAAAGTAGAGTATCAATGGATAGATTCAACTAATTCAAGATATTAGATAATAAAAATTATAATCAGGATTATAATAACCTTGAAGAAAGCAATTGAATGTTCATAAAACCCATCCCCACACTTAAATTGTATAATGTCCTTATGTAAATAATACAAGAATTTATGAAAAAGTGAGAGGGTTATTGATACTTTCCTGATTATGATGATTTTTTATTTGAATCCATCCAATATGAGATTAACATCCTTGCAAAACTTAAATGAAAAAGGAATAAAAATATAAAAGAAAATAATAAATAACTAAGAAACATGAAAAAATAACAAAAAATGAAATCTATCATGATTAATAGGTTGCCTCCCATGCAGTGCTTGTTTAACGTCTTTAACTCGATGTAACCTGCATGCTCAACTTCATCCTGGATCAATAATTAGCGGCTACCATCAACCTTTTCTCCATAAAACAGTTTCATAGCCTGTAAACAAGCCACCTATTGCAAGATAGTAGCAAGGACATAATTTATCAAATTAATAAATCCAATTTTAAGCAATAATTCCCTTTTTAATGACGAATTGTTAATAAAATGAGGGATAATGAAACTCCCTAAATCGTATGGATTGTGAAGAGGAAAAAAAGATTGTGTATGCCGTGAGCTTGCTACAGGGAGATGCCCTGCACTGGTGGGAAAGTATACTTGGGAGCCAGACAAAGCCGCCGATGTTGACCTGGGCCGATTTTCAAGCTACTTACAAGAAGAAATATCTGTCCGAGATGTACATCCAACAGAAGCAGAGGGAATTTTTGAGTCTCACTCAGAGGGAGATGATGGTTAGTGAGTACGAGCGCAGGTTTATCCAGTTGTCCAGATATGTAGCAGAACTGATGATGAGTGAAGCAGCCAAGTGTCGAAGATTTGAAGCAGGTTTGCATTTGGCCATTAAAGAAAAAGTGGTCTTGCAAAATTTCTGCGACTTTCAAAAATTGGTAGAAGCTACATTAAGAGTGGAGAATATGGAAAACATAAAGAACGCAGTGAGCAGAAAAAGAAAGGGAAGAGAACAGCTAAGCAGGGGTGGTAGTATGCCTGTGTTAGGAAGGAGTACCAAGACTTTCCCCACACCATCTGAGGTTAGCAGCTTGTCTTGGAGGAAGTGGGAACTCTTCATACTTAAGGTCACTACCAACACCTTGCCAGTAGTTTCCTAACTTGGTTCTTCTATCAGTTTTTCCTCAACCATCTCTATCCACTCTTCTTCTTATTCTTCTTCATCTTGGATAAAGGCTTCTAGCTCATCTACTTCACTTATCTTCTGCCACTCCTTTACTTTCTCTTCTTGGATGGAGGTTTCTTGTCTTCTTTTTGAGGAGGCTCTTATTTACTACAAAGGGTGATTGCCTCTCAATTGATAGTATTAGTTTCAATTGAACTAAAAAAACTTCCTTACATCTCGTTAGATAACATACCCACCAGCTGATCAACTTGGTTGACCATATTTTGTATATGAGCCTCTCTTTCCTAATGCCTCATGAGTGATTCTTAAATAAACTCAATCATCACATCTCAAAGCAGTTGTTACCTCCTCTCCTTCATGAAATGTATGTTAATTTATGAAATTGACTGTTGTCTCTTCTTCACTTTGAAACAATTGGAAACTCAAATTATACTTATCATATATAGGTGAAGAAAATCTCTGATCAAATTCATATTAACTAGCTACTCTCTCAACAAGGCATTCCATTATTTTATCTATGATACTTTCTTTTTCTTCCGGAAGCTCTTTTTAAATTGTCCCTCCATTTATAAATCTAAATCTTGTCTTTTCTTCACTCTTGAATTTGTGTCGGTCAGCTTTCATTTCGACAAGAATTTCCATTAATTTATCTTCCAGAGTTAGCTTGTTACATGGAGATGTTTGGTGCTATAGATATCCAACTAGAGCATAATTATTCCATCTTTAAGCGTAAGAGTTATTCCACTCTAAATTGTAGTTATTCTCATTAGTGGACCTTGACATCGATTGTACATTCTCCATTGCTCCTAAGTATAAGTAGCTGCTCGAAATTTATGATTATACTGATAACTCCCACTAATTTCATTACATAGCTTGAATATTGGTTAAGCTTCTGAAAACATAGGAGAACACCTCTCTCTAATTTATGGTGATGATAAAGACTACGAAGATATGTTCTGGCTCCCATAAAGATACTGTTTACTCCATGCCTCCATTGTTCATTGTGGCTATGGTGATAAATCTCAATTCCTAAAATTCACCACCACATATTATCAATGTAGAAAATTTTAAAAGAAAATTGAATGAACAAACCAAAAAATACAGTAAGAAACAATAAAATAAAATAAATAAATATGCAAAAGCAAAAGCAAAATTAAAATAAAACAAAATAAAATGAAAGTGACTAGAGAAATAACATTCAAGCTTTCCTAATATCAAAATCCCCCATAATGGTGTCAAAAACTTGATTAACCTATTTTATGATATTCAATATTGTAATAATCCACAAGTGCACGATGTAGTTATATCTAGTACAAGCAAGTACGAGTTGATTCTACGAAGACTATGAATACTAATAATTACCCTTTCCTTATTATCTAACCTACAAATTGATTTTAGATTTTAATAAAAATAAAATAAAAACTAAACAATTAAAGAAATAGGAAATGATAATGAATGCAAAGATAGTGGAATCCACATAGAAAACTATATTTATTAGAAAGTAGTATATAGGTACGAATCCCATTAAACTTTAACAGATTGATCTTTTACCATGCAATTTTTTTGTTGATATATTAGACCGTGAAGACTCCTATGGTATGCTAGTAGTTAACCTTAAGTCTATAAACAACTAATCCTAAGGTCTCTAATTGAATTACTCAGGTTAAATCTTATAGGATTACTTTACTAATTTATGAGTCCCTCTATTAAGTTTGACCCTAATATGGAAGATTTATGTCATCCTATCTCTAGGATTGTAATAAAATCCTTCTAATTACGATAGATCTATTCACACTAGGATTTCTCAATCTCTACGTATGAAATTAGATTATGATCTAATATTCTTAGGTTATTAGAACATAAATAAAATGCATAATCAGATCACAATATATCAAACAACCAATTGCATTAATAAAAGAATCAAATCATATCAAAGTATTAACATAAAATTCAGCTAAACTAAACACTAACTAGAAGTTTAGTTACACATTATCGAATGCGAAATCAAACATATAATGAAAGAAAACCTAATTGAAAAACAATGGAATCATAATTTTAAATCTCCTTGATTGTCTTCTATCGAATGTTCTTGTGATGTAAAGACTTGATCTTGTATTTTGAAGGATCTTTTAATGAAATCTTGTTGTTTTCCTCTTCTTTAGACTAAAATCGCACTTAGAGAATGAGTCCCACTTCTAGAAATCGCCTCCCAACAACTCCTTCTCCTATTTGTCTCCAAAATTTATATAAAAATCTAGGTTTTTGGGTTACGCACAGTCTCTTGCATGACTATGCATTGTAACATCCCGTTATACCATATTAAGGGTTAGGACCCTAGAATACAATACATGAGAGATTAATGAGAAGTTAGAAAGTGCATTTCATATTCATGCATAATATGACATACACACACATGTGAATATTAATGTTTGCACATTTAAAATGATTATATATACATTCATTGACATTTTCCAAATATAATTGAGTTGTAAATGTGATTCTTGATATGAATTGTGATTCATATGTATTGAAAATTGAATTGGTGTGTATAGGTATTGATTTAGAAATTTTGGTGAAATTTAGAAAATTCTTAAATTTTTGGGTAAATTTGAACTAGGAAAAATGTCAAGTGGCAAAACATTTGATAAATGGATGTAAAATTAAGAGTCAAATGGTAGTGAAAAAATTTTATAAATGACAATTGGAGTTAATGACCTATTTCATTGAAATTTAGAGATAATTGGAGTAGAAATTAGAGTTGATTGGACTAGTTAATGAAAGAACCTAATTCCAACCACTAGAAATTTGACATGTGGCAAATGAGTCTTTAACTCACAACTCCCTAAGGTTGAAAGACCCATTTAATTGTTTTTCCTTCATTCTTGATTTTCTTCTTCCTCTCTACGAAACTCTTCTTCTCATCTTCTTTATTCTTCTTCACTTTCACGATTTTTGCTTCACCCACCATCATCAAAGTTAAAGCTCACTTTCAACTCCATTTGTTACCATCATCTTGTACTCTCTTTCATTCCTCACAAAATAACCCAACCCCCCACCTTGGAATGGTGACATACGTGGGTTGTCAACAAAGCTAGGGTTGGTGTGCTATTGAATGATTTGGAGCTAAATCAAGTAAGTTACATGTGGATCTTTATGGGTTAGTGTAAATGGGACATTATAATGAGTAATTTAAGGTTTTGTTTTAAATATGAAATTCTTTAAGTGTGATCATTGGTGTTTGATTTATAAAGAGGTTTTTGTCAAAAATTGATTTAGTGAGCTAATATTATTCATGAATTGTTGGTAGATGAATCAATTTTGATAATGAATCAAGAGATGAATGATGATGAAACAAGGAAGTTGAAGTATGATGATGTGTGTGTGTAGATGAAGAGATAAATAGAGTTATGTCTTACTTTCTGTTAAGATGAATCATAATTCATGGGTTCAAAGCCAAAGAAAAGGCTAGTGAATTGTCTTGAAATGAGAAGTACGATGATAGTTTGGAGATAAGGTAGAATTGAAAATGAAGTTAAACGTGTGCTTGAATATGTTTGATGGAGTACTTTCACTGAGAATGCATCTGTATTTTGGCTATATCTTGATCTTTAGATATCCAAATCGGATGGATTTTGATTTAGAGTACACTAGGAACATTGTTCTACATTTTTTATGAAGGAATCTAAATTGAAATTTGTCCTTAAGAGTCTTGAAATTTGGCTTGAAGTTGAGCATTATGTTCTGTTGAGGTATGAGAATAGTCTCTAGTATTTTGATTATAACATACACGATACTTAACTAAAATGCATGAATTTGATGTCATTAGAAACCTAAGACATATATTAACATTTTTTTAGAGAAGTTATGGCCTAAAAACCTCATTTTATAGGTCATAATGGTCATATAATATGGACCTACTGTGAGAAAATTGGAAAACTGCAGGATAAATGGGAAAATTGTTTCTGTCACGATCGTGATAGGAGATGCCAAGATTGTGGGTAGTGATTTTTCATGGAAATGTTTTGATTATGCAATGGTTGAACCAATTAAGGATGAGATATATATCTATGATGCTTTTGGACTTAATTGGGCTTAAAAGGAACATAATTTTGATGTTGGAAAGGCTAGTTAATGTGTAATAGGTTTTGATTGATTTTCATTATATACTTTAAGGAAAAAGATGTTTGATGTCAATGCATCTAAATGTGAAATTTTTATAGTGTTAAATGAGAACATAACATAATGAATGAATTGTTTGATGCATTATGAATGAGAAATACTATTGTAAGAGATAAGATTTCATGAATGATGAAATTGAGTTGTAAATGATGAATCAAATGAGTTGAATTTTATGGAGTTAATGTAATCAATATAGTAGTTGAATTAGTACAAAATAAGGTCATATTATAAGAGGTTAATTCGGGAAAATTTGGTGTGAAATAGATGTGAAGAGACGTGTTAAATTCGTGTAGAAAAGAAGGAAGAAAAAGCAGGGCACAATCATGGCCCTTGCCCACGATCTTGGCCTGGCCAAAAAGAGTTTCTGTCACAAACATGGCAGGGACACCATGATTGTGGCTGGTTCCAAAAGTTTCTGTCACGATCGTGGTAGGCCAGACCTATAAAGAAAAAGAGTTGTCTTTTGAGTAAACTATGAACCAATTAATGTTATGATGTTCCCATATATGATATTTGGGCTTAAATGAATTCTTGAATGAACCTAGTTGATGTTGAATGAGGTGATTAAAGTGGAAAAAGAGTATTAGAGATTAAAGAATGATTTAAAGGTTTTGTTAATTAATTATAAGATATGTATTAAGGAAAATATACCCGGGATTTTCCATTGAACATGCATTATAGATGATATATATGCATATGCTTATGATCAAGTATTCATATGAATGTGCAAAGTAGTAATGTGTAAATGTATGTTTTTCTATGATATAGAGGAGTATTTAGAGCGGCCGCTTCCAGACATTGTTGGAACTTTGAGGTAATAAGCTATCTGGGGCAAACAGTGAGTAACCTAAGATGGTCTCACCTTGATTGTTTGTTTCAATTCTGAATTGATTTGATATATGATGTTGTGTATTGATTTCTGGACATAAAATGTCCGAGGTGTTTGATGTATGAGTAATACATTGGAATGTGATGTTTGAAAATGTGATGTGCATTTATTCTATGAATGTATGAAATATAAAGGTTGTTGTGACTGAAGTCACTAGTGAAAAAGAGCTTAAAGCTCAAACATTTATGGTAAGAGCCTATGGCTCAATTTGTATGATAGAGCCCAGTATCTACAATGGATATAGGACAATATGATAGAGGCCAGTATCCACAATAGTAACAACGTAATAAATAAATTTAAGTCTCATAAACATTGCATACACATATGACATGAATAAATTGAGCAATTGCAATATTTGAGAACTTGTAGTGTATGAAATGTGTGAATGTATCGATAAATATGTCTTTGTATGATTATAATGAAATGATGAAATGTATGGATTTTTGAAATGGGACAATTATGTACAAAGTGTTTTGTGATATTATATGATGAAAATTGAGATGATATGAATTATATGATGACATAAATTGTGTGTTGCATGACAAGAGTGAACCATCGAGGATGGTTACTCAACTGAGTTTGCAAAACTCAACCGAATTGCAACGTTGACATTTTCAGGTTTGAAAGAGGGACAACTTAGCTCCTAAGACTACTTAGAAGATTTTTTGGTACAAATTTTGGATAGAAGAACATGGCTCAAAGGTCGGTCAGCTGGATTGAAGAACTTAGACTAAAATTTTTGTATAATTACTCATATATGTAGCATGTTTTGTAGATAGAGCTGTAGACTCTGATAGGTTGTTGATATTGTACATACATGGATGACTTGTAAAGCTATAATGTACATATTGTTTATGAAATGAAATGAGGAATTTGGGGTTTAACTATTATGATGTTTATGGTTTTAATTTATGATGCCATGAGTTATGTGAAAGTGATATAGATTGGCATGCCATTCCTATCGAGCATGTGCATGTTTGTTCGAAGGGCATACGTGTACATGTCAGACGGGGTGGGGTGCTACATACATACGACCTTGTATAATCATAATTCAACAAGTATGGAAAAAATTTAAGGCTGTATGAAAGTGCACAGTCATACACTCCTTCTAGATTGTTGATTCTCTATTTTAAGTCATGTTTTCGACTGAATTCTTCTTCTTTAAGTCTTTTAAGACAATTATACTCTGTAAACACACTTGAAACGAATTCAGTACCAAATATATACCAAAAGTATAAAATATCAAGCAAGAATACATTAAATATAAGGTAAAAATATAGTCAATTAACCATTTATCACCTACCACTGAAAAACCAAGATATTTCCAATCTTCTGTAGTGAACGAGGTAGTTTATCCACTAATAAGGATGTTGCAAACTAGAGCCTTAGCATGGACTTCCACCATCTTAAGATACTTTATCGGAAAAGGACTAGTTTTCCTATAAGTATAAATATAAGCAGTGGCCACGTGGGGAAAGAAAGGCTTAGAAAACCTTTTGATAGAAGAAGACACTTCTATATTCAAATTTTCAAATGATGCTAACTTGTCTAAACATTTTTATTGGGACCTTGGCATATAGGTGGCTAACCTATGTTTGTGTAAAAATGGAGACTTGGAATGAACTTAGATTAACTTTAACAATGTGCCTTTGGAGTATTGGACTTTGGAAGGATTAAGCTTTCTTGCAAGTTCTATAGATAAGTTCCTTTTTTTAATACTCCAACTTCAAAAAAATGATATAATTTGTTCTTTTTAAAAAATGAGTACAATTTTATTACCTCAAGCTAAGCTTGACAAAATGACAATGACAAGGAATTCAAACTTAACTCCCAAAACAAAATATAAATTTCAATTCTTCGACCCCAACATATGATTATAACACTAGCTCTATATGTTCCAGAGTATCTTAATTCTTTGGCTAACTTTGGATTAAGTATCACGTGCCGTTAGCATTTCTCTGAACCAATTAATAGTTTAGGCTCCTAGGATTTGATTTTCCAGGTCTACTCCTTTGTATTAATGTTTATTCTTGTGCCTACAAGAACCTGGAATTAAAGTTTCCGCTGTTTCCAAACCAATTGCTTTTTTATCAACTTTTTCTTAATAACCAGCTAACTAATAATTGAAGCTTTAAGTGATCGAGTGTTCCTCTATATAAGCTCATACCAAGGAACTTTGGGCTTAGAGTCTCTTAATATCTTATAGTGTAAAGAATTGTTAAAATCCAATGAGCTATTTATCAGCCATATAGTCTTATCATCTTTAACAATTGGTTAATCGCGTGGTAAATAATTCACCAGGTTGTTAGCACCTATATAGTTACAACTCTAAACCCCATCTTTAATTATGCCATTGACTTTAGCTTTTAATGGAATCCCAATGGTCAGACATAACATCTCATTTCTACTATATAAAGGAACTAATTCATTCTAATTCTCAAACCAAAACCATGTTAACTCTCTAATGCCAATTGGCTTCTTTATTCGAGGGTAAATTTTGTCCATCATGCTGAGTAGATGTCTAAAGCTCCAGGAATTTTCCCTATTTTACTCCAACTACCATAATCTTTTAACCTTCAAATAGTACTCATTTATCCACTTTAATCATAGAGTTTCCCTGTCCTTGAATAACCTCTATATTCTCTTAGTTATGAGAACCTTTTCTATAGTATTTAGAGGTACGAGACCTAGTTCACTTTCTTCCTTAGTTAGACATAGCTCTTCTCATATAATTTTTTCTCCTTTAGAGTTGCCTATCTTTCTAAACCACAAAATGTGTTTAGTGCATCTTTCTATCTCTTTGGTGATCTTTCTAGGACAATATCAAGTGGGCACTCTAGTGTGTACATTGTTGGAGTTATGTAAATAAGTGCCCTAGAAAGCAAGTGTATTTACATATAACTTAATTTTCTTCCAGTTACTTTTGTAATGAAAATATTTATTATTAATAAAACAAAAGAGTTTGGTTTTATTTGTATGAGCATTATATATCTAGTCTACCAAAATTATTTTGTAGGTAATATACATATACATGGAGATGTATAGAAAACATGTATATTATTAGAATCTAGATTGGTTGATTTACAGTTGAATAATCAAGTTGGTCACTTGATTATGGTTTAGACTGTAGTGTTGCCATTTATCTCTGTGTAAGTAAAAGAGTTTACTTCAAGGAAATAATGAGTTTCATATCATGATAGTAGTTGACTATCGATAATGACAATATTAAATGCATTTGGAATCAAGTATGTTTTAAAGAATAAAGTGGGTCGTTACTTTAATCTTAAAACATACACCTTAGCATTCTGTTATTATGAACCACAATCTTGATGAGCGATGAACTCATATGTGTTTCATTATAATTTCTGTTATGATCGGAATGGATTTTTACAAAATATCAATCCAATGTCTGCATGTTGGAATTATTAATTAAAACATGTATTAGGGAACATTCACTCAAATAAAGAGTTTATAATAATATCATCACTTTTAGATGTTTTTACGGAGTTTGGTGATTAAACTGACGCCAGTAGTTTGATAGACTAGCTACCCATCAAGTCTTAGCACCAAGATGAGATCTTGTATGTTAATCACCATATAGAGTAAAACGGGAGATCTAAAAGGAAAAACCAACATAAGTGCAAAACGGTAATTTTACCTTTTATTGAGTGGATGGCTATAATATGGTTCATAATAAAGTTTACAATTGGACATCTTTTTTGAAACATGTATTCTCATAATATTTAATAATTCAAGAGTTCAACTAATTTCT
The DNA here is from genome assembly GCA_025594535.1 of Erythroxylum domingense. Lineage (NCBI taxonomy): Eukaryota > Viridiplantae > Streptophyta > Magnoliopsida > Malpighiales > Erythroxylaceae > Erythroxylum > Erythroxylum domingense. Next base: position 20,091,629 of record JANQBM010000004.1, on the reverse strand, counting down.
TTAGTGGAATGACATTTGGTTAATAAACTCGAATTAATTCTAATGAGATTAAATTAATTTCAAGCTTATTGGAGCTTGAATTATATAAGTCCAATTAGATTCTCCATTTGGCTTCTAGGAATGTTATCAAGCAAAGTAAGAAATATAAATAAAGGTTTTAAAGCCCATGATTGAATGTTGGGCTTACTTTAATTAGAAGCCCAAATGAACATTTAATATTAGGCTTGACTTTGATTTAATTTGATTAATTAGATTAATTAAATTAAAAAAAATTATTAAATAAACAAGGAGGGCATATTTCGAATTTTTATACCTCAATGTGCAGCTGCACATTTAGCATTGAATTGCTAAATTAAAGATGGTTTTTTTCATGCTTTATCATCATTAAATGGAGTAATGATTTTATCATTAAGTGGTTTAATGGTTATCTTTTAATGATGGCATGTAATGTAACCTTTTAGCATTCATTTCATTAAAGAAAGGAAGAGGTGCATTTGATGTATTCTCTCTTCCTTCTTTCATCCATAACCGAAAATGAGAAGGTCTCATTTAGGTTATTGGTCTTTTCATATAGACATCTTAAACAAATGAGAAGAGTCTCATTTATTGGCTTCTTTATGATTGATTAAAGAATGAAGTGATGCATTGGATGCGGATCACATCTTTCTTTCATGATAACCGAAATTGACAAGGAGAGGAAGAAGTGTTCTTGCATTTTGTTTTTAACTCACTCTCTCCTCTTATGTATGCATAGCCAAAATTTGAATGAGAAGAGTCTCATTTTTGGCTTGTTTCTTCTAAGAAAAATCTCCGCAAAAATATTTCTCCTCCTTTCTTACCAAAGGATCTTGTTAACCAAGTTGTCCAAGAAGAACAAGTGGTAGATCAGATTAGTCGAGGATATGATAACAAGGAGAGGATACATTGACAAAGGAGAGGATACAAAAGCGAGGAGTCAAAGCTGTAGCAAGGAGTCGATATATTTCTACCACCTTTTTCTTATATAAATTATTTTCCTTATATCTTATCATGTATAACTGAAACATGTTGATTTGGTTACGTTATTTTCGCTGCGTTTTGATTTCAAAAAAGTTTTGAAATCTACTGTTTAACCAAATCTTGCATGCTTTCGTTTTCAATCTAACATATATACATTACTCAAAATATAGGAGATCAATTTTGGTCTGCTAGTAATTAATAGGCATTTGGTTTTTCAAAATTTTATATTCAATATATGGCTCTCAAGTAGAGGGATACAATTAGTATACTTTGGTTTATTTGTTGAGATGGATGCCCCCAAATATTTGAATGGAGGAGATTGAATAAGCTATCTCATATTACTGATGTCATCACCATTCTGGATGTTACAGGAGATATAGATGCAATTTTTGGAGAAATTGGCCTTTAATCTTGACAATCTAGTGAAATCTTTAAAAATTATCATAGTAAGGTTTAGAGAATAGTCATAGGCTCCATAAAAAAGCATAAGATCATCAGAAAATTCTAAATGGTTTAACTTTACGTCTTTAAATTTATGGCGGTACCTAAATCTAGGGTTTTTAGCTGTGAGAGTTTGTATCAGCCTGAAAAGAACTTTAATAGCTAGAGAGAATAGGTAAGGGGAAAGAGGATCAACCTACCTAATTCCTTTATAACTTTTGAAGTAATTTGTTCGATTTCCATTAACTAGGATGCTAAAGTTTACTAAGTGATGCATTCCTATATCCATTAAATAAAATGCTCAAGATAATCAAAAGCTTGAAAGCATTTAATGATGAATTCCCATTTGATGGTGTCAAAAACTTTGAAAAAGTCTATCTTGAGTGTATAGCTCTTTTTGTAGTGTATACCTTCATTAATTCTTAAACTAGTAGAATATTGTCCCCTATGGATCTACCCTGAATAAAGGCTGCTTGATCTAGGTTAATTTGGGACTTCAAGGGGCTCTTGAGTCTTCTTGCTAGAATCTTGGATATTAGCTTATATACAATATTATAGTAGGAGATGGTGCAAAATTCTTTCATGTGTAAAGGGTTTTGAATGTTAGGAATTAACCAAATGTATGGTCTATTGATTTCCCTTAGAATTTTTTATGAAAAAAAGAATTTCTACACTGCTACCATAATCAATTCAGTGATTCTCCAATTTTTCTGAAAGAAATTAGCATTAAATTCTTTAAGGTTAAGAGCTTTTGATGGATTCAGACTAAATAAGACATTCTTGATTTCCTAAGTTACAATGGGACTAACCAAGGATTCCTTAGTTTACTAACTGATTTGTCTTAATAGCCCAACAAAATCTCCATTGGTATTCTCCTCTTGTGTTGTTAAACTAATCAGTTCCTTAAAATATTTCGTGGCAATGCCCTCAATCTTCTCCTGATCTATACTCTTTAGGCCAATATCATCATATAACACAGTGATTTTTTTTTTGTTCTTATGAGCTAATATTCAGTTATGACAAAATTTAGTATGAGCATCACCCTTTCTCTACTAATTCACTCTAACCTTCTGCCTAAAGATAGAGTTATGCAAGCTTTGTGTATAATTATAATCCTTTAAGCATAAGATTTCCTTTATCTTCAACCTTAGATCATGAGGGAATTTATAACAATCTTGTTGAGATCTCCTCAGATTTTCCTTCACTTTTTGTAGGTTCATAAGTGAATCTAGCTTATTTTTCTTGTTGAAGTTTTTAGTTCATTGTTTACTCTCTGTAATTTTCTTATGAGTTGAAATTATTTAAATCCTTATACCTCAATTTGCAAATTTCTCCTTACTATTTCTTTAAATCCTTGTTTACTTATCAAATAGTTGAAGAACCTAAATGGACATTTTGAAGCTATATTACTTGTTATGCCTTGGATTTCCATCCAGGAATGATCAGAACATATTGGTTCCCCAAAATTAGCATAAGAGTTAGGATATTGGGCAAGCCATTGGTGACCTTATCTAACTTTTTCCTTATAAGGTAGTTCCCTTGCCACTTATTGTTCCATGTGTAAAAGTACTCCAGACATCTCAGATCCATTGTGTTAATTCCTTGTGTTATTTCATCTAACTCTTTCTCTTTTCCTCTATTCTTAATTTTTTTCCTCTACCTCTACTGGGAAACATAGCTCAAGGTCCTTTGATAGATGAGTGTAGTCCCTTTATATCCTCCTATAGTTTAGATCTCTAGAATCAATGGTTAGCAAAATATATTATATAAAGATTAAAACTTCCAAGAGCACCCAGAAATTCATAATTAAGGTGTATAATGTAATCAAAACTGAAAATAGTTTTTATTGTTACCTTGTTTGACTTGTAAGGTATGATGATCCTAGCATTGTAGTGACACATTTGATTAGAATGTATTCTTCATTTAGCTCCCAAAAAACTAAGACAAATTTACAATTGCGGTATTTTTACTTCTAATAAGCCTAAAACAACAGGATTTTTCTCTAAAACTAAATCCTTTACAGTTTGTTTTTTTAGAGGGACATTTCACCCTCTTATGTTCCAAATTATAACACTCTTAATAAAGATCAGATAGGAGCGTAGGAGGCTACCAATTTGTTCTTTCCTTTTGATTTGCCAGATCTTCTTCTATTGGTTATTGTTATTTCAAACTCCTTTACTACATTCCCTTCATCTTTATCTATCACCCCTTTTCATTGTCAATTTGAGTATTAACATTTTTCATAGTAGTCTTCTTAAGTGCAAACTTAGAAGCATTCTATTATAGTGAGTTCTCTTGAGCCATGTCCCTATTTTCCTCCTAATCCATCACTATAGAGTTGGTTTCATTCACTGGTAACTTAATAAATGGAGTAACTTCTTCATACCCCATAAGCTCATTTTTTTAACTCCAACAGCTATTTTAGGTCCCAAAACACTATAAAAATGCATTTTCTCATTGATTTTAACATTATTAGGGGTTTTAGGTGTTGACTACATACATTTCAAAGAAGTTTTTCAACTACTTGAGCATCATTGTGTCATATTTACGTGGGTAAGCTATTTAGAGTTATTAAGTGAATAAGTGAGATTTTTTTAGTTGTAATATTTTGTTCAAGTGCTAGATATTGTAGTTGGAAGTGTTCTAAGTAGGATTAAGGTTCCTCTTCACCTTGGACAAAGATCAAAAATTATTCTTCACCTTGAAAGAAGAATCATAATGACCAAGAAAATTACTGGGAGTGGATGTAGGCAAATGTTGTTTTCGAAACCACTATAAATCAATTTGCATTCTCTCCTCCAAATCCTCTTTAAGTTATTGTTCAATTGTTTGATTAATTTATGTTAAGTAAATTCCTCTTACTTATTTATATTAATTGTTGTTAATTAAGTACATTAGTTTAAAAAATTATTGAATTTTGTAAAAATCTAAATCACCTCCTTAACTTAGGTATCTATAGGGACTAACAAGTGGTATCATAATGGGCTTATTAAGCAATCATTTCTAATAAAATCTTATAGCAAAGATAAATGATAGCATATTTAGGAGCATCATCGTCATTATTCAACTAAGAGGAACAAAGCATTATTAAACCACATTTCTTAATAGCAATGATTATTTTTGTTGGAAAACTGGGATGAGGTTCTTCTTAATGGATGAAAGTGTAGACCTTTGGGAAATCATGTTAAATGGTCCCTTTATCCATACTAAAATTATAGATAACAAAAATGAACCTAAACTAAAAGATGGCAACCTCAAGATAAGATAATAGTTTCCTTGAATAACAAGGCCATACACATCCTATTTTTTGCATTAGGAATAATTCAATAAGGTCTCTATATGTGAAATAGCCCACAAAATTTGGCATACTTTAGAAGTTACATATGAGCGAACCAATCTAGTGAAAAAGAGCAAACTAAGCATACTAACGCATCAATATTAATTGTTTCAAATGAAGAATGATGAAATCATATTTAGCATCTATACTAGATTTATTGATATTATTAACGCTTTCAAAGTTCTTAGAAAGATTTATACTAGGGTTGAAATGATAATAAAGTTTCTTAGGTTGCTTCTAATATGGGAAGCTAAAGTGACGGCTATATAAGAAGTTAAAGACCTAATAACATTACCATTGGATGAGCTCATTAGATATCACATCACATATGAAATGAGACTCTAAGAGACAAAGAAGAAATGATGCTCCTAAAGAAAAATAATTTAGTGTTTAAACCTCAAAGGAAGAATCAAGTGAAGAGGAAGAGACATCTAGTGAAAGCCACGAATAAGTCAATGATTTAATCACCAGAAAGTTTAAGAAGTTCTTAAACAAGAAATTATCAAAAAGAAAGGACTTCAAGGAAGGTAAAAATGATTTGAAATGTAAATCGTCTAATATTACTTTCTTTCATTGTAAACATGTCTATATAAATTCATAATGTCTTTGAGTCAAAGATAATGAGAAGTATGAGAGAAATTATAAGAAGGAAAAGAAATATAAGAAGAAAGCGCTTAAAGCATCAACTTGGTATGACATAAGTGAATCCAAAACTAAGCATTTGGAATAAGAGATAGCTTATATATGCTTTACTATTGTGGGTGATGATGAGGTAACATCTAACCCTAACTTATGTGATAGTAATATTGATTTAAATTTTAATGAATTAGTTGAAGATTTAGAAATCATGAATAATAAAAGGAAGAAATTGTCTTCCATACTTTAAGGCATGAGAATGAAACATTGAAAAAGAAGGTAGATTTGATTAAGGAATATTTGTGCAAGTTTACTAAAGGAAGTCAAAAACTAGAAAACATGGTACAAGCTTAAAAAAATTACAGTGATAAACATGGAATAGGATATAACTATAGAGTTTGAGGCAATTGTATGATCACGTTTGTCAAGGAAAAATATTCATATAGTGAAGAATCATTGCCTAAAATGACAAACAAGCGTATAGCATCTACATCTAAGCATACACATGCATATAAAAAATCCATTAGGGCTTAACTAAAGAGCAAACATCATTCTTTCATATGTGGCTCATAACCTAAAAATAGAGTTCAATACTATCAATCGAAGAATAGGTATAACTTTTATGATAACATACAAACCCTCTCACACCTTTTTAGGCCTCAAAGAAACATAAATCAAGCTTTCATTGATGGTACATATAACCATAGGACATTTCACTACCATTGGAGAACATTTGATAACTTTAATTTCGAAAGGAAGTTTTCTCAACTTGCACATATATATTCATATAACAAAGTATGTTACTTTTAGGATAAGTATGGATATGTTGATAGATTTTTTTAAAAAACAAAGAATTTCAAGCAAACCTTTGAAAGTGTAGGTTGAAAAGAAAAAGGAACCAAGCTTATTTAGGTTCCTAAAACACATTGATTATGTTAATTTGTAAGGCTATTAGAAATGAAAAAGCAAACAATATGTATTAGAGATAGTAATTATTGAAATGAGCTTTATTAAGGAGTCTACGCATTTTATTATGATGAATTTGACCTCTTTGCCTCCAAGAAAATCTAGAAGATGTTGTAGTACGATGTGGAGAATTTAGCCACCAAAGACATTTCAAAAGAGCCAATTATTGAACTAAAAGAGAGAGATGCGAAGGATGAGAAGCCTCCAATAGATTGTAAACTTAAGAAGAATCTCCATTCGAATCTCTCACAAGTAATGTTCGACATGAGGTCATTATTAGTTTATAATATATGATAAATTGCATTTATTTGAGTATACATCCTTAGTGATGACTGTTTGAGTTTGAATTATGAATAAGTATTTAATATTCTTTTTAAATGTGAATCTTAATACCTAGAATTAAAGACTATATGAAAAAATGAGGTTATTAACGTATAATTTACATTAATTGGGAAAACATTTACCAAAACATAAACATTAGTCAACCAATTAAGGTATGAGATTGACTAGTGCTCCTATATTTAATATTTCCTTTGCCTTTTTTCCTTTCTCATGTCTTATGTTTATATCATCCAAAACCTTAAACAGTTCACTGTTTTCCTTTAAAAAACATCATCTTTCATTACATAAAAATCTTATTATAATGCATCAAGTTGAAAATTTGTCGTTCTTGAATTTCATATTTAGGATTTTCAAAAAAATTTTAAATTAAGAATTTTTTAAATTGATGCCTTCACAATTAAGTTCTAAAAGGAGTTAAGTTTGTTTTTCCTTTAAATCATATCAATGCATCTTTAATTGTGTTCAATAATGGTATTTTCGGCACCTTTTAATGTTTATATTTTTTAAAATTTTGTGGTTTTCAAAATTGTACATTCTTTTATGAAATTGATTGTTGGATATTGCAATTGTGCTTTTAGTTGTTATAATTCCAACTTCTAATTTTGCCAAAACTTGCCCTTAATGCTTTAAGTGAATCTTTCAACTAAGGAACGTACCGAAACTAGGAATTTTTCAAATTAGACATAAATAGGGATGTCTCTATCAAAATTAACATTTTGTTTTGCCTCTTTCAATATTCAATAGCACTCTCTGGTGGCAAAGTTTGGCAATCTTAATCAATTTCATTTTTTAACCAAGTTAACTTGACAAATGACACTTTTTATTACACATGTTTGCTTAATAGATTTCTTTTTGATGATTCCAGAAAGCGTGAGAAAGTATTGTGATATTAGATTTAGGGAGAGTGATAACATTCAAGGTGAGTGATTGTTTTGTCATTTTTATATTTCTTACACTATATACGATATGCATGAGTAAACTTATATTATCCTTATGTGTACATATTCCTTTGATTTTGAATATCTCTTTTTTCTTAATATTTTGAATTATGCTCTTCCTATTGAATTATATTTTACGTAAGAATTAATGGGGAGCTAATCACATTCTTGATATTTATTTTCTTTCCTCTAATATCACATATTTATTGTCATCATCAAAAAGAGGGAGATAGTTGAACCAAGAGAGGTTCCAATTGATTTTTTGATGATAACGAAACATATTTACTGTTAATGTGTTCATTAATTTGAAGGAAAGCAATATTAGAACAAAATGAAGCCATAACTTTAAAAAGATAGTGTATGAAGTTGACAAAGAAAAGTTAAAGTTTACAATCGATGAAATGAAGGTCAAAACAACAACAAAAGAAGATCAAAGCTCATCAAGGTCATTTAAAATTTCCTATTATTACTTGTAAGCTTACTTTGTTAATTTGATGATCCAAAAGGCTCACTATGTCTAGTCATTTCATCTTACTTCATTGCATGAGCCTTTACATTTATCAAAATACATTGAAGCTTTTAATTTTAATACAAAAGTCTCTTGACCTTTTAAATAATCTTTTAAAAAGATTTTGAGAAGTGTGTTAATCATATTCGAATTTTAAAAATGGTTTTGATCATTTGATGTAGTTAAAATCATATTTTTAACATGATTAGTCAACATATATGGGATAGTGGTCAAAAGATATATATTAAATTTGATGTACCATGAGTTTGTAGTAAGATTGGTTAATGTTTTGGTCTACCAATATGCCATATTAATCGACCAATATGCATACAGGTCGACTAATGTCCAACAGCTTGTGATTCTGGTGCTATAAATGTGTATTGGTTAACTAGTATGTTACACTAGTAGACTAGTGCACTACATATAGTCATTGCAATGGATGTTTCCTAGCTCCAAAGATTAGTTTAGGTTCCAAAACACTATAAATAGGTGTTTTTCTTATTGGTTTTAGCATCTATAAGGTTTTGGGTATTGTATACACATCTTTTAAAGAGTTTTTCTATAACACACCACCCTCACAAAGCATATTCCTAAACATATTGACGATTATTCAAGAACATACTCTACAAGGATGGCACGGTAAGATAATTAGTCGACTCATTGCAAAAATTTCAAACATCAAACATGTCATCAAAAAACCAGTAATTATTCACAACCTATTCCATTTTGTAAACACATCTTAAGTAAATCAATAATCAATTTAGACAATTTCATTTAAAACACATATCTAGTCAAAAATGTCATTACGTTTCATAATTCACAAATTCATTGTACAATAATTTGTGGAATACAATTCAAATACAAAAATCATTGAAGACATTTGCAGATGCAAACTAATCCCGACCACTAATTCCTGTCCGACTGTAGTTGCTATACTCCAATTAGTTTAACCGGATATCCCCTGAACCTGAAAGACAACGTTACAATTTTGGTGAGTTTTACGAACTCAGTAAGTGAACCATCCTTAATGCGCTCACTCAATCCAATCACAGAGCAATTCATAATTCATATTCAATTCACAGATAAATCATATCACATATTAAGCATCACTTCACATTTCATCATCTTTCAACAACTACCATTTTGTACACTATTTACATTTCTATTTTAAGATAGTCTATACACCTCATTTCAATCAATCATATAAACACATATCACATTGTAAATGCAATTGTTTATAAGACTCCACTTTCATTGTTAATTACTATGACCGAGTGCCTTTTTAACTAGCCCGTAGACATTGTGGATACTATGCTTATTGATAATTATCCCGCATCCCTTAGGGATACCAGGTTCATTTTACAAACTGAGCCTGTGGCTCTTATACACGTTTCTAAGCTTTAAGCTCTTTTTCACTAGCTACTCAGGTCACAACTGCCTTTATCTAATCATGCATATCATGTAATGGAATGCATCAAATCCTATATATGTAATCAATCACTTTCTTTCATTATGCACTTTCACTTTTCACATTTTCATCAGACCTAAGTCCGACATTCAACATATTTTTTAGAACACTTATTTCTTTCTCATTCACATTCAATGAAGCACTTCAAATACATTCACAATTATCAAATCCTTGGATTGTTGTTGTCTAGAATTATCAATCATATCAATTTCAATTCAATAATTGCAATTTAAATAGAAGCAAGTATCTCCTAGTGAGAAACATCTAGGTTACTCACCGTACGCTCTAGATTAGCGATTGCCTTTATAATCTGGAAAAGTCTAGATGATGATGTTCAATCATGTGTCTCTATCTTCAAGAAATACACATATTGTACACACATTACTAATTTGATCAAACACATAAGTATCAATCATACACATATGTATATATGTTATGCACTATGCATGCTCAAATGACTATTTCCGGGTATGTATCCTTAAATCACAGGTTTTGATCATTTTATCATTGTCATTTGGATAAAACTAATTTACATTTAGTTTAATACCTTCAGTATACTTGATTACTCTCATTCCATATTTCATATGTTCATTAATCACATAGTCTCCACATCCTTTTTCTAGCATTGTAATGATCACATAATTTAACCTTAATACACCTTACTCTCTTTCTCTAGATCTCATTTACTTTCCTAAGAACACTTTCATTGATATAATACTTATAAATTTCCAAATTTGGATACATGAAATCATCAATTCATTCTTATGTTATCACATCAATTATCAACTTAACATATCAAACTCTTTATCAACAAATTAAGCATCAAACTAGTTCATTTCAATCCTCATTCTAATCTAAATGCATCATAGGAAAGTATCTTATCATTAGTTAATTTAACAATTGCATAAAACTAAAGTCACCATTCCTAGACCTTGCCCACGACCATAGGGTGCCTCCCCACGATCGTGAAAGAACCAAATGCATCTGTCCACAATCGTGGGATGGGTGCCACAATCGTGAGCTACCCTTTTTCCTATACTTTTTCCAGATTTAAACTATTTCATACTATGTCCAAGATATCATAAGTCCATCTTTTCTACTTCATTTCCTCTTCATTCTCATCTCCATTTCAATTCAAAAGCATCCATCAAACAAATCATACATTATTTTTATTATTCATACACAAATAGAACATAAACTCATTCATTTCTTTATCAATGTATAACACTCTTGAACCACCATTTTTATGATCAATCTATGCCAAAATCATCACCATACACGTTTCTATTCAAACAAACCATAAAGAACAATGTTTAACTTATTTTTTTAACTCAAACTCTTCTCAAATCATCACATAACCCTAGCTCCTCCTCTTACACGATCATCACCTAGTAAGGAGGAAAAGGTTGGGCTTTTCTCAACATGAAGAAGATGACAAAGTGTTGAAGTGGTAAGGTGAAGGATGATTTAAAAGCTCAACATTGATAGGTAGGTTATGAGAGCATTGTGTATAAGAGAAGAAAGATGAAGAAGATGAGAGTATTTCGTGAGAATGAAAGACAATGGAGATAAAGATGGTCTTTCAACATAAATATCATGGGTTATGTTTAAAGGCAAGGTAAATGAATGCTTAGTAAGTGTCATGACACATCTCATGACACTTACCACATAAAATAATTGCTAATGCCTTCTTACTTATGCTACTACATATTTCTTAGTAATCAGTCCCTGTGTCTCCCAAATTTTTATACCAATTGTCACCCAATTTTCTATGTCACTTGTCAATAAATCCTAATGCCACTTGTCAAGTATATTTGTTACCATTTGTCAATTATTTCTGCTGCTATTTATCAATTGTGATGCTACTTGGCATTTTTCTCAATCAAAAAATACACATTAATTCATAAATCTCTCAATCGTACCAATTGATTCCAAATTACTAATTATAATCCATCAATTTTTGTCATTGGTAAACCAAGTACAAGACATTGGAAATACCCATTCATATCACTTTCTCTACGCTCAATCATTTATCACATTTATCTTAGTTTCATACACAAAATATGTCAATTGAGTGTAATTTTTCTATTCCACAATTAATGTGTGTATGCTAATATTATGCATTTGAACATAATTATGAAATCATGTAGTGCTTGTACCAATTTCGTTCTATATGGTACCACTCATATGACTCATTAGTCTAACTCTTTAAATCTCTCAACAATTTAAGAGATGTGATGCTACAATTCTCCCCCTCTTTAATACATTTTGTCCTTGAAATTCTTAACTAACTGATTTCATAAATGGGTTAATATAGTCTCATATTTTTCTCAGTCTCCCAATTGATAGCTTTTCTCAAATGATTTTCTCCATTCATTCGATTCCCTCTGATTTCTTATCAACTTATCCTAATATCTAACCATTTTTACTGATTTCTCCACATAATTTACATCAATTGTAAATCTAATTTTCCTGAGCTAGTAATACATAATCTAACTTACATTCTCCTAAACATATTAGCATAGAATATAGTGTGGACCTAAGTTCTTCTTGCAATAGCAATAGTGTTATCTCAAGTTCAAGAATCTAGTAACATAGTTAGATACTTTACAATAGAAAAAACATATACACTCTCTATAGTATGTTTAGTTTCTCATGCTTGAGTCTCATGCCTATCTGACTCCATTATTTATTCCTGATGTGTTCAATATTCATTCTTTCCTTGAACTGGAACATTTGGTCTACTTGATACAATCCGGTGAAAGTCTTCTTCAAAAGAAGATTTCTCTCTGCAATCATCTATACTGTTCATGTAATCCTTATCAATCAACTACGTTCATCGTTGCTTTTCAGCCTTATTACCTCAATAATATCAATTTCTATCATTTCTTATATAATCAAAATGTTCTATATATTAAAACTCAATGAAGTAGTAGGCATGTTCTTCTACTTTTATACTGTAGTACATACCATCAAGATCATTACATCTTATCCAGAGATTTATTTTCGAGAAATCAACAATTAATATATTAAGCTAATGATATTTTGATCTCAACTGATTTTGGATAACATTCAAATATTCTATGAGTATACAAAATTTACTTCTCCCTTGTAGTTATCGTATAACCACCTAATTCCATGCTTCCACTACGTTATTCTGATTCATCTCATAGATTTAACTATAAGGACTAAGAATTAAAAGCATTGAATAAGTCATAGATCACTTCCTATACCATCTCCAAGCATATAATACATATGTGCTTATTAACATAAATTGTTAAGGTAATCACATTATCGGATGTGCACTCACAATAACTGATCAACTTAACCTTGAGGACTTCTACATATCTCACTATCATTCATTTCATCTCTCAGTCATTGTTTATTTCATCTTACGTGCGTATGTTCTCAATTAATTTAGAATTATAGATGCGTAACCATCATAAACTTCTGATCACAAATTCACCGACATAACCTTATACTAAATCATAAAATCTTATCACATTAATTGTACAAGCATTTCAAGTCCAAGTCCAACCTCTCAGGGTCATAGAAAAAAAATTTTCTTGCAACTTACTTGTACACTTTAAATCATGTCATTCCTACCTGTGTCTCTATTTCTTTCTCATTCGATTCATGAAAATATATTCACATCCACATCAATTCAACGTTTATATCCACAACAGAATACTGATGTCATATCCGCTGATATAACCACAAATTCAAATACAATGAGTCTTTATCTAACATATCGAAGCATGTAGCATCTCTTATTTCTAATATCCAAAACTTTTATTTTCTTACACTCTGATAGATCATCATTCTTCTCATTGTTTCTAACAGATCAGAATCTTAACAAATTTCATGTATGTGACTCATGTAAATGTCACTGAGACTGGGAATCAGTTTGCCACTACTTGCTATGACATGTTTATGATGCATGTACCTTGACATATATTTTGAAAAATGCCCATGTCAGATACTAAACCTGGGCTCTGATACCAACTTTTAACACACCACCCTCACAGAGTATATTCCTGAATGTATCGACGATTATTCGAGAACATACTCTACGAGGATGGCACATTAAGGCAATCAATTGACTCATTCCAAAATTTTTCAAACATCAAACATGTCATCAGAAATTTATTAATCATTTATAGCCCATTTCATTTTGTAAACACATCTTAAGTAAATCAGTATTCAATTTAGACCATTTTATTTACAACACATATCCAGTCAGAAAAGTCATTACATTTCATAATTTAAAAATTCATTGTACAATAATTTGTGGAATATAATTCAAATACAAAAATCATTGAAGACATATGCATATGCAAAATGATCCCAACCACTAACTCCTGTCCGATTGTAGTGGCTATACTCCAATTAGTTTAACTGGATATCCCTTGAACCTGAAAGACAATGTTGCAATTTTGGTGAGTTTTGAGAACTCAATGAGTGAACTATCCTCGATGTCCTCACTTAATCCAAACACAGAGCAATTCACACTTCACATCATAAATCATATCACGTATTAAGCATCACTTCACATTTCATCATCTTTCAATAACTACCATTTTGTACACCATTTACATTTCTATTTTAAGACAGTCTATACACTTCATTTCAATCAATCTTATAAACATATATCAAATTATATGTGCAATTGTTTATGAGACTCCACTTTCATTGTTAATTGTTATGACTGAGTGCCTTTTTAACTATCCCGTATCTATTGTAGATACTGGGCTTATTGATAACTGTTCTGTATCTGTTGGAGATATCAGGCTCATTTTACATAGTGAGCCTATGGCCCTTATACACGTTTCTAAGCTTTAAGCTCTTATCACTGGCTACTCCGGTCACAACTATCTTTATCTGATCATGCATATCATATAATGAAATGCATCAAATCATATATATGAAATCAATCACTTTCTTTCGGTATACACTTTCACTTTTCACATTTTCATCGGACTTACGTCCGGCATTCAACATGTTTGTTGAGAACACTTATTTCTTTCTCATTCACATTCAATGAAGCACTTTCAATACATTCACAATTATCAAACTCCTCAGACTGTTGTTGTCCAGAATTATCAATCATATCAATTTCAATTCAATGATTGCAATATAAACAAAAGCAAGTCAATCCTACTGAGAAACATCTAGGTTACTCACTATACGCTCCAGATTAGCCATTGCCTTCATGATCTGGAAACGTCTAGATGATGATGTTCATTCGTATGTATCTATCTTCAAGCAATACACATATTGTACACACATTACTAATTTGATCAATCACATAAGTATCAATCATACACATATGTATATGTGTTATGCACTATGCATGCTTAAATGACTATTTCCAGGTATGTATCCTTAAATCACAAGTTTTGATCATTCTATCATTGTCACTTAGATATAACTAATTTACACTTAGGCTAATACCTTCAGTATACTTGATTACTCTCATTCCATATTTTATATGTTCATCAATCACATAGTCTCCACATCCTTTTTCTAGCATTATAATGATCATATAATTTAACCTTACTTAATACACCCTACTCTCTTTCTTTATATCTCATTTACTTTCCTAAGAACACTTTCATTCATATAATACTTATAAATTTCCAAATTTGGATACATGATATCATCAATTCATTCTTATGTTATTACATCAATTATCAACTTAACATATCAAGCTCTTTATCAACAAATCAAACGTCAAACTAGTTCATTTCAATCCTCATTCTAATCTGAATGCATCATAGGAAATTATCTTATCATTAGTTGATTCAACAATTGCATAAAACTGAAGTCACCATTCCCAGACCTTGCCCATGATCGTGGGGTGCCTCCCCATGATCGTGACATAAGCCAATGCATTTGTCCACAATCATGGGATGGGCGCCACGATCGTGGCCTACCCTTTTTCCTACACTTTTTCCAGATTTTTTATACTATGTCCAAGACATCATATATCTATAGTCCATCTTTTCTACTTCATTTCCTCTTCATTCCTGTCTCCATTTCAACTCCAAAACATCCATTAAACAAATCATACATTATTGTTTATTAATCATACACAAATAGAGCATAAACACGTTCATTTTTTCATCAATGTATAACACTCTTCAACCACCATTTTCATGATCAATCTATGCCAAAATCATCACCACACACTTTTCTATTCAAACAAACCACAAAGAACAATGTTCAACTTACTTGCTTAACTCAAACTCTTCTCAAATCATCACATAACCCTAGCTTCTCCACTTACACGATCATCACCTTGTAAGGAGGAAAAGGTTGGGCTTTCATCAACATGAAGAAGATGACAAAGTGTTGAAGTGGTAAGGTGAAGGATGATATAAAAGCTCAACATTTATGGTTGGGTTATGAGAGCATTATATATGAGAGAAGAAGAGATGAAGAAGATGAAAATATTTCGTGAGAATGAAAAACAGTGGAGATAAAGATGGTCTTTCAACATAATCATGGGTTATGTTTAAAGGCAAGGTAAATGAATGCTTGGTAAGTGTCATGACACATTTCATGGCACTTACCACATAAAATTATTGCTAATGCCTTCTTACTTATACTATAACATATTTCTTAGTCATTAGTCCATATGTCTCCCAAATTTCTATACCAATTATCACCCAATTTTTTATGTCACTTGTCAATAAATCCTAATGCCACTTGTTAATTATTTATGTTACCATTTGTCAATTATTTCTACTGCTATTTATCAATTTTCTTACGACTTGTTATTTTTCTTAATCCACAAATACATATTAATTCACAAATCTCTCAATCGTACCAATTGATTCCAAAGTTACTAATTATGATCCATCAATTCTTGTCAATGGTAAACCAAAGTACAAGAGATTGGAAATACTCATTCGTATCACGTTCATTATACTCAGTCATTTATCACATTTATCTTAGTTTCATACCCCGGAATATGTCAATTGAGTGCAATTTGTCTATTCCACAATTAATGTGTGTATGCTAATATTATGCATTTGAACATAATTATGAAATTATGTAGTAGTTGTACCAATTTCGTTCTATATGGTACCACTCATATGACTCATTAATCTAACTCTTTAAATCTCTCAAAAATTTGAGAGATGGGATGTTACATTTTCAACCACTTAAGCATCACTGTGTCATATTTATGTGAGTAAGCCAATTTGAGTTATCAACTAAATAAGTGAGATATTTTAGTTTTAATCTTTTCTTGTAGTGTTGGATATTATATTTGGGAATGTTTCAAATGGGACTAAAGTTCCTTTTCATCTTGGAAGAAGATTGTAAGAATTGTGCCTATTTATTAAGAAAGATTGTAGAAAGGTTATTCTTCACTTTGAAAGAAGAATTATAGTGGAAGAGTTTTGGGAGTAGACATAGGCGAAGGTTATTTGTTGAACCACTATAAATCTATTTTCACTCTCGCCTCCCTATCCTCTTTAAATTTTGTTCAATTTGTTGATTAATTTATATTAAGCGACTTTGTCATTCTTATATATATTGATTGTTGTTAATTGAGTACATCGATTAGAAAATTTATTGAATTTTTTAGAAGTCCAATTAATTCCTCTTCCTTCTTACATACCATTTCAAACTAACAATATATATTTCTAACATATTTAATAATCAAATGAGTCACACACTTAGGACGATTAAAGAGAGAAATGGTAATTTAATTAAGTTAGACTTAATTATAAAGTTTGAAAATTTTTATAATTAAATAAGAGATATTTAAATTATGGTTTCAAATATGTTTATGTTTTTAGAATTGTTGTACTTTATTATTCAACATTTTATCTATGCTCATTGTTAATTATTGTCGAAGAGTTTTGTTTGTTTTTATGTTTTTGTTCTTATTTGTTTAATTTATTTCTATGTGATATTAGAGTTGAAGTAGTTAGGATTTTCTAATGATCCCTTGTAACGGCCCAGACTACCCGCTTACAGATATTGTCCGCTTTGGGCCTCGGCCTCTCGGGCCTCGCACCCTCACGGTTTTATTTTTCCAGCGTGTAAGCCTATTTAGGGCATTACTCTCGCAGGATTTCCCAGAAGGTCACCCATCCCGATACTGCTCTTGCCTTAGCACATTTAACTTCGGAGTTCTGATGGGATCCAGTGCGTTGGGGCATGGAAAACGTGTCTGCAAGGGAGAGGTATTCGCACCCTTATAAGGCATGCTTCGTTCCCCTCTCCAACCGATATGGGATCTACGCTCCGCGGCGCTGTGGCCGTTGGGTAGTCTCACCCCCCTTGGGAGGCCAGCGTCCTCGTTGCATACCGATCCGGGTACTGGCTCTGATACCATCTGTAACAGCCCAGACCACCC
>JANQBM010000004.1:20025678-20038322 GCA_025594535.1 Erythroxylum domingense | reverse complement strand
AGTTTGAATAAAAGTATCAAGGAGGAAATACAATTGTTATGAAAAGTTGTTAATTAATAGTTTATCCTCCTTAAGTTGTATTGATTAGGTGTTTGAATATATTGCATATGAGGTGGATGTTGTTTTTGATGGAGCATTTTTTGTGTTATGTTCATGTGGCTTATGGCGTGAGAATTGAATTGAGTTGTGAAACATAGTTGTTGCATTCTTTATGGCTAATGGTACCTATTTTTGAATGAATGATAACTTATGCGCTTGATATCTTATTGAGTGTCACTTTTGCTTCACTAGCTTAATGAATTTTATGCTACATCACCCCAAATACATCTCACCTTACCCTAACTCATATTGCAACCCTAGAAAAGTCCTTTGATTCATGATTATGTAAATGACTTTTAGTGGTGGAGAAATGAAATGATATGCAAAGTTATGGATTGTTGTGATTATGAACAGTGTTTGAGTGTACCCATGGAAATATCTTGTTTAGACATTCTTTGCCAAGTCTACCTCTAGATTACTCAGTTTCTAAGGGTGATGAATGTTAAATGATCATAAGTAAAAGCTTTGAATGTTGAGTTATTGCTATAGGTTTTGAAAAATCATTCATCTTTACTTATGGTTATCTATTCTTAGGAAATATGAAAAATGAGTAAAAGTTTTGATTTGTGATTTTGATTTTGACGATTTGCCCGAGGATGATCAAAAGCTAAGTATGGGAGAACTTGATATGCATTTAAATGTTGATTCATTTGATATAGTACACTTAGTGAATAAAACCTTAAAAATGCTGAGTATACTCACTTTAGCTCATATTTGATCTTGGGTACATTTCAGAAGTGAAGGAGCTAAAGATTGAAGCCATCTTCTCAATTTCCATAATCCACTGATTCATGGAGTATGAAGAAGAAGAGGATTGAGAGAAGAAGAGGCAAGATAGAATGTCAAGTAAATAACAAAGAAAGGAGAAGTCTCACGACATATATTGGATTGCATGGGTGTGAGAAATTTCTCATGCCTATGCAGTACCTCTCACGGCTGTGAGAGATCTCTCATAGTCTTGAGAGGACCTTGCATAGCCGTGAGGTGCTCTCATACTTGTGAGAATTAACTCACAGGTGTGAGAAAGACAGTTGTCTTTGTTAATGCTAGGTGTCCCTCTGTTTAAACCTAAATTTTACTATATAAGGAAAAGTGTGTGACTGTAAAAAGGACATTCAAGACATACCTAATTGAAACCACTTTTATCTTGTTTTCTTCTAGGTTTTTCTTCTTTCTTCAACACCAACAGTGGCAATGGAAAGGATGGTCAATGGTGAGACCTTAAAGTTGGTGATGGAAGGCTAATTTTCCCAACATCGATTTGGAGGTGCAATCAAGGCCGAGGAGCACATTAAGCAAATTATTGTTATATATCATTTTCTTTACCTCTTTTCAAATTGTTTATGTTATTTTGTATGGATCGATTGTGTATTGTATGAGAACGATTTTAATGCTCTATTGAATCATTTTTTATGAAAACCCATATATAGCACTTGAATGTGAAATGTAATAGTTGTGTTGAAGGTGGTATGTGGCAACTAACGGTATTAAATCATTTGAGATACATAGCATAAGTCTGAGCTTGTGAGATTGTTACTGAGATTGGTTCATTTTTCTCACTTGTAATGAGGTTGTCTGAATAAACTTAGAGAGTTTGTTATAGGTTTCCTGATAGTTAGGGTTAATTAACAAGTTCTTCTTGATTAACTACAACCTAATGAAAAACTAGAATTATCAGAGCTTATTGTTAGCTCACGATCAATAGTCTTAAGAGAGGTGTAAAGGCGATCATTCAGCAACATCTGTGAAATTGTGCTCAGGCCGAGATTAACCAAAATAACCAAATTTCAACTTATTTATCCATTTTATCACTTTGTTACTATTTAATTTGATTTGTTTTTACAGATTCAATTTTACTTTATTTTCTAATTTGCTTCAAACCAAAAACCCCCTATTTTACTTATACAAATATTTAGAAAAGTAATTAGAATTAATCACTGTGATCGACCTAGACTTATTGCTAGCTTTAGTTTTAATCTAGTTGTTTTGGTAGTTATGACACACGACTAATGCCAGTGACTATGCAATTGGATGTGTATTAAGGCAAATTAAGGACAAAAAGTGACATACCATCTATTACGCCAACAAAACTTTAATAGGACCTCAACTTAACTATACAATCACAAAAAAGAACTATTAGCTATATTTTTTCATATGACAAGTTTGCTCTTATTAACTAGGTTTAAAAGTAGTTGTGTTTACAGATCATGCAACACTGAGGTATTTTTTTGCCAAAAAGGATGCGAAGCCTTGATTAATTCGGTGGATCCTACTCCTAAAAGAATTTGATGTTGAGATTAAGGATAAAAAAGGATCAAAAAACATGGTATTTGATCACATGTCAAGGTTAAAAAGAGGGGAGTTACACCCATAAGCAGAAATCAATGAACAATTCCCTAATGAGACGTTATTATCAGTAAATGAGTCAAGTATTCCATGGTTTGCGAACATTGCAAAATATATCATAGGTTGTATCCTTCTGCCTCACTTTTCTTACTAACAGAAAGAGATTTTTACATGATTGTGCATAATATATAAGGAAGGAACTTATTTTTGTTAGATCGAAAACAAAAAAATGCTTGGTTTGACTAAACGGTATATTTCAAACTTTTTCCAAAATCAAAACACAGCGGAAGCGTAATACGAAATCAACATGCTTTAATCCATCACGATATGGTATAAGGAAAATATATAAAATATAAACAAGATCAAAATTTTTACCGACTCCTTGCTACAGTTTTGACTCCTTGCTGTTGTGTCCTCAACCAATCCGATCTACCACTTGTTCTCTTTAGACAATTTGGTTATCAAGATCCTTTGGTGGGAAAGGAGAAGAAAAATTGGATAGCAAACCTTTTGCTATCTTCGGCTATTTGAAAAAAAAAACAAAAGAAAAATGAGCCTCTCTTTTTTTATGGGCGAATGTGTGGAGAGCTTGTTGATAGCAAAAAACAAAACAAAACATACATCCTTATTTTTGTTCTCAAGTTCATTTAGCATCAAATGCTAAAAGATGAATTACCAAAAAGCTTTACATCCACATTCATGAGCATAACCGAATGTGAGTGGGAGAGTGTGGAGAGCCTTCATTCATTTTATCTAGAAAAGAAGTTGTACGTTTATGCCTTTAAAATAAGCCATCAAAAACATTTAATGATAGGAGTGAGTGGATAAAAGCCATGTACATTTATGCCTTTAAAACAATAAAGAACCCATTCTTTATAATTCCACTCACATCTTCGGTACATGCATCATCAAATGAGCATTTAGTAAAAGCTAATTGAAAAGAGTCCTTCCAAAGCTACGTTACCATTCATTTTTAATGACCATCCATTAACCTTTTAATGATTGATGATTTAGATTTTAATTCAATTAATCTAATTAATTAAATCAAAATCGAGCCCAATATTAAAAGTTCATTTGGGCTTGTAATTAAAAATTAATTAGTGTAAGCACAACATTTAATTATAGGTTTAAGACTCAATTTAATTAACTCTTAATTGAATTATTCCGGTCTTATTGGTCCGAATCCAATTCGTCCATTTATCTCCAAACTGTCTCTTTTTTCCGATAACCTTCGTTTATTTTTCTTACTTTCCTTTATAACCTTCCCAAAAGTTAAGTGGGGAATCTAATTGGATTTAAATAATTTAAGCTCCAATAAGCCCTGAATTAATTTAATCTCATTAGAATTAATTCCAACTTGTTAACCAAATGTTATTCCACTAAAGACAATAGGATGAACTCTTGAATTACTTAAAATTATTAGAAACTATGTTTTAAAATTATTAATTCAATGTCCAATTGCAAACTTTATTATGAACCATATTATAGCCATCCACACAATAAAGGGTAAAATTACCGTTTTGCCTTTATGTTGGTTTTTCTTTCTAGATCTCCCGTTTCACTCTACATGGTGATTAACACACAAGATCTAATCTTGGTGTTAAAACTTGATGGGTAGCTAGTCCATCAAACTACTGGTGCCAGTTTAATCACTAATCTCCGTAAAACATCTAGAAGTGATGATATCATTATAAACTCTTTATTTGAGTAAATGTTCTCTGATGCATGTTTTAATTAATAATTACAACATGCAGACACTGGATTGATACCCAATAAAAATTCATTCCGAGCATATCAAGAATTATAACGAAACACACATGAGTTTACCGCTCATCAAGATTGTGGTCCGTAATAAATGAATGCTAAGGTGTATACTTTAAGATTAAAGTAATGGCCTATTTTATTCTTTAAAAAACATACACAATTCCAGATTCATTTAATAATTCCATTATCAATAGTCTGATTTGAAACTCATCATTCCCTTGAAGTAAACTCCTTTACTTACACGGAGGTAAATCGCAACACTACAGTCTAAATCATAATAAAGTGACCAACTTGATTGTTCGACTGTGAATCAATTAATTTAAATTCTAATAATATACATGTTTCCCATACATCTTCATGTATATGTATATTACTTACAAAAGAACCTTTGGTACCTTGTGACTAGTTATATTATGCTCATACAAATAAAACCAAACTCTTTTGTTTTATTAATAATCAGTATTTTCATTACAATATTGTAACTAGAAGAAAATTAAGTTATATGTAAATACACTTGCTTTCCAGGGCACTATATTTACATAACCCTAACAATCTCCCACTTGCCCTAAAGTAAGTTTGACATATCTCTCATTCCTATACCTTCTAGGTGACCCTCGAAGCTCTTCTGTGGCAACGTCTTCGTGAATGGATCAGCAAGGTTTCGATCTATAGGAATCTTTACCATATCTACCTCACCACGTTGTATTATCTCCCTTATGAGATGATACTTTCTCTCAATGGGTTTAGTGGCTTTGTGGTTCCGAGGCTCTTTAGAATTAGCCACTGCCCCACTGTTATCATAATAAAGTGTAATGGCCTTTTTCACCTCAGGAACTACCTCCATATACTTTAGGAACTTATGGAGCCAGACTACTTCTTTTGTTGCTTCATAAGCAACAACATACTCAGCCTCTATAGTCGAATCAGCAACACAAGATTACTTGACACTCCTCCAGACTATGGCTCTACCTCCTAAGGTAAATATAGAACCAGAAGTTGATTTCCTTGAATCAACATCTGATTGGAAATCAGAATCTGTATATCCCGTCGGAATAAGGTCACCTCTAGAGTAAATAAGCATTAAATCCTTCGTCCTATAAAGATACTTCAGTATGCACTTAACCACAGTCTAATGCTCCATTTCAAGATTGGACTGGAATCTTCTTACCAGTCCCACTGCATAACAGATATCTGGTCTAGTGCAAAGCATAGCATACATTAATCTTCTAACTACCGAAGCATATGGAATGTTGTGCATGCATTCAACCTCCTCTTAGGTCTTAGGTGCTTGTTCCTTTGAAAGTTTGATTCCATGTCTAGTAGGTGTGAAAACCCTCTTGGAATCCTGCATGGCAAACTTATTGAGCATGTTCTCAATTTAGGGCACTTGAGATAAGGCTATCTGCTTATTCTTATGATCCCTTATAAGCTTGATCCCTATAATATAGCTAGCCTCTCCTAAATCCTTCATCGAGAACTGTTCGTTTAGCCATCCCTTGACCGTAGATAACATTCCGACATCATTCCCAATGAACTGAATGTCATCGACATGTAGAATTAGGAAAATAACCTTGCCTTCTTGTATCCTTGTATAGACACAAGGCTCATCTAGGTTTTGTATTAATCTTTAGGTTTTGATAGCCTTATCAAACATAATGTTCCAAGACCTAGATGCTTGCTTAAGTCTATAAATGGACCTTTACAACTTGTATACCTTATGCTGATTACCTGGCTTAACGAATCCTTCTGGTTGGGCCATATAAATAGTCTCCTCAAGATACCCATTAAGAAATGCAGTCTTGACGTCCATTTGCCATATTTCATAATTTAAATAGGCTGCTATATCTAAAAGAATTCTAATGGACTTAAGCATGGCAACCGAAGAACAAGTCTCCTTATAGTCTATACTCTCCTTTTGAGTATAGCCCTTAGTTACCAATCTACCTTTAAAGGTCTCTACCTTTCCATCAGATCCTCTCTTCCTTTTGAAGATCCATTTACACCCTATGGCTTTTACACCTGGTGGTAGATCTATAAGGATCTAGACTTTAATGATGTACATGGAATCTATTTCCAATTCTATTGCCTTGAGCCACTTTTCTGCATCAACGTCATTAATAACCTGTGTATAAGTAATGGGATTTGTTACTTCTTGGTCTGAGATAGCAATTATGCCTTCTCCTAGACCTAGATACCTGTCTGGTTGTCTCACAACCCTCCCACTATGTCTAGGCATTACTTGATATTCAGGCTCTCTTCTGATTCAACTTTTAAATCCATTTCAACATTTTGTTCTGCTATATCCGAATTAACCCTTGGATTGGATGAAATAGGTAACTCTTTTAGTACTACTTCACTTCTTCCTTTATGATTTCTTATAAATTCTTCCTCCAAGAAGGTCGCATTTGTCAACGCAAATACCTTCATGTCTTAAGGACTGTAAAAATAGTACTCTCTTGTGCCCTTAGGATATCCTACAAATAAACATACTTCTAACCTTGGTTTTATTTTGTGGATTCAAGCCTTAGAACATGGACTGGGCAACCCAAAGTCCTCAAGTGTCATAATGAAAACACTCGACCAGTCCATAACTCCCTAGGTGTTTTAGGCACCGACTTGGATGGACCAAATTTAAGAAGATAAGTTGCCGTTTGTATGGCATATCCCCAGAACGATTCTCGAAAGCTAACGTAGGACATCATTTATCTTACCATTTTCAATAAGGTACTATTCCTCCTATTAACTACAACAATCTATTGTGGTGTTCTAGGAGCTGACAAATTAGAAAAAATTTCGTTGTTAATTAGGAATTGTTGGAACTCTCTAGATAAGTACTCACCACCTCGATCCGATCGAAATTGTTTTAATAGCTTGTCAAGTTGCTTCTTAGCTTCAGCTTTGAATTCTTAGAACATTTCAAAGGATTCACTCTTTTTATGCATTAAATACAGATAGCCATATCTAAAGTAATCATCTATAAAGTTTATGAAATATTCATAACCTCCTCTAACTTGTACGTTCATAGGCCCACCACATCAGCGTGTACCAAGTCCAGCGTGGATTCTGATCTATTTCCTTTGAAAGGAAATGAGGCCTTATTCATCTTTCCTTTAATACAAGACTCACAGGTGGGCAAATGGACCATTGTCTAAGCTTGTAAGGATCCCATCCTTCACTAACCTGTCAAGTCTTTTCTAGTTGACATAACCCATCCTTAAGTGCCACAGATATTTTGAATTAATGCTAGAGTCATTGGATATTCTTAATTTTATTAATTATGTGGTGTTCAGTGAGCCTGTCATAGATTCTATAAAGAACAATCCTTGTTTAATTACCGCATTACAAATAAAATCTTTATTCTCATATATTGAAACAACATTTTCAAAATATAAGGAATAACCAGATTTTATTAAACACAAAATAGAAATCATGTTCTTTACAACCATTGGATGTAATATACATCCTCCGAATATAACCTATGACTACTAGAAAAGTCTAAAATAACTACTCCTATTGCTTCAGCTGAAACGTAAGATCCATATACTATCTTGACTTGAAACTAGCCTTTAGGCAGTCTTTTCCTTTGCTGGAACCCCTGGATAATATTGCAAACATGGTCAGTGGCTCCTGAATCTAATATCCAAGAATCAGATGAATCTGTCACATTTCTAGTTCCTAACAAACTTAGGAAACCCATACCTTATTTACTTTTTAGGGTCTCAAGGTAGACCGCTCAATTCCTCTTCTAATGGCCCTTCTTACTACAATGGAAACACTTTCCCTTGGTGTCCTTTTTAGCCTTCTTTTTTATGGGTTAGGACTTGACCCCTGTTTGGGCCTTTACTTTCTTTGCATCATTCTTTATAACTCTACTCACATCTTCGGTACATGCATCATCAAATGAGCATTTGGTAAAAGCTAATTAAAAAGAGTACATCCAAAGTCACGTTACCATTCATTTTCAATGACCATCCATTAACCTTTTAATGATTGATGATTTAGATTTTAATTCAATTAGTCTAATTAATTAAATCAAAATCAAGCCTAATATTAAAATTCATTTGGGATTATAATTAATAATTAATTAGTATAATCCCAACATTTAATTATAGGCTTAAGACTCAATTTAATTAACTTTTAATTAAATTGTTTTGGTCTTATTGGCCTAAATCCAATTCGTCCAATTATCTCCAAACTGTCTCATTTTTTTCAATATCCTCCATTTATTTTTCTTACTTTCCTTGATAACCTTCCTAGAAGCCAAGTAGGGAATCTAACTGAACTTAAATAATTCAAGCTCAATAAGCCCGAAATTAATTTAATCTATTGGAATTAATTCCGACTTATTAACCAAATGTCATTCCAATAAAGACAATTGGTTGAACTCTTGAATTACTTAAAATTATGAGAAACTGTGTTTCAACATTATTAATTCAATGTCCAATTGCAAACTCTATTATGAACCAGATTATATTCATCCACACAATAAAGGGTAAAATTATTGTTTTGCCCTTATGTTGGTTTTTCCTTATAGATCTCCTGTTTCACTCTACATAGTGATTAACACACAAGATCTAATCTTAGTGTTAAAACTTGATGGGTAGCTCGTCCATCAAACTACTGATGCCAGTTTAATCACCGATCTCTATAAAACATCTAAAAGTGATGACATCACTATAAACTCTTTAGTTGAGTAAATGTTCCCTAATGCATGTTTCAATTAATAATTCCAGCATGCAAACACTGGATTGATACCCAGTAAAAATCCATTTCGATCATATCAAGAATTATAACGACACACACGAGTTAACCATTCATCAAGATTGTGGTCTGTAATAAATGAATTTTAAGGTGTATGTTTTAAGATTAAAGTAACGACCTACTTTATTCTTTAAAAAACATACGCGATTCCAGATTCATTTAATAGTGCCATTATCGATAGTCAACTACTATTATGATTTGAATCTCATCATTCCCTTGAAGCAAACTCCTTTACTTACATGGAGGTAAAACGTAACACTTCAGTCTAAACCATAATCAAGCGACCAATTTGATTATTTGACTGTGAATCAATTAATTTAGATTCTAATAATATACATGTTTCCCATACGTCTTCATATATATGTATATTACTTACAAAAGAACCTTTGGTTCCTTATGACTAGTTATATTATGCTCATACAAATGAAACCAAACTCTTTTGTTTTATTAATAATAAATATTTTCATTACAATATTGTCACTGGAAGAAAATTAAGTTATATATAAATATACTTGCTTTCCAAGACATAATATTTACATAACCCTAACAATTTTGTATAAAAATTATGTTGATGGGTTTATAGTGTGTTGTAACACTACAACAAAAATAACTAAACTTAAAACTATATCTAGTGATATGTCTAAGTCATTTCCACAGAGATTAAATCAAATCAGTTTTCTAAATTATTTTTATATGTAAACAATAAATTAAAATGGGGAGGGGTTTGATTGGTTTTAAATAACAAAAGTAAAATTGAACTATTAAAAGCAAATCAAATTAAACAGAATAAAAGCGAGAAAATTAATGAGTGATTTTGGAATCTGGTTCTTGGTTTAGTCTTAACCTACACATAAATAAACATACTTCATTACATTATTGTTTTCATACCTCGCTTAAAAACTATTAATCGTAGATTAACAATAAGATCTTTTAATCCTGATTTTCCCTTAGATCATGTTTAATCAAAATAAGCTTTTTAACTAAACCTAGCTATCTAATAACCTAGAACAAGCTCTCTAAATTTATTCAAATAGTCGCATTATAAATAAGGAAAACAAATCAATCTAGGAAACAGCCACACAAGCTCGAGTCATTTAACCTATATTACATTATCCCCAATGATTCAACACTATTAGTTGTCATAAATGAATCCAACACACAACTATCATGTATTATATTTGAGATTCTAGGAATGGATTTATATAAAAACAATCTAATAAAAGCATTCAGATCATCCTTACATAAATACCCAAATTAATAAGCAAGAATAACATAAACAATCCCTAGAGAGAGAAAAATTTAACAATAAATAATGACAATATACTTAAATGTGATCCTTAACATCGATTTCACCTTCAAACTAGAATAAGCAAGATTAGCCCCCATTGATCCCAAAGAAGTATGATTTTTTCCCTTTCTTGTGCTCCAAAAATGATCCTCTTTTCTTTTAGCCGCTCAAAATGTCAATTTATAACAAAAACTAGGTTTTTGGGGATATGCATGGTTAAGTGCACGATTGTGCAACCAACCTTGTATCATCAATAAAATGCTCCTTTCAAAAAGATGCAAGGCCTTGCAAGTATATACACGGTTGTGCAAATCAAGAATTCTAAAATCGCTAAGATGCACTTGCATAGTCGTGCATCTTGCACTGCATAGTGAATTCTTCATTCTTGCATTTTCTTATCCCATCTTCACTCTAATCCATCTCCTTTTCATTTCACAATGACAAATGAGTTTGAAATCAAGACAAATGTTCAAGGAATGTGCTTTGAACTCATTGTACCTCTTAAATTTTCAAGTTGTACCTAAAACCAAATATGAACCAAAGTGAGTTCCTTAAACATCTCATAGCATCAATCACTAAGTGTTAAGGAGTAAACATATAATCAATTAAACATATATTATGTATTAATTAGGTGATATGTTCTGGATAATGAATTTCGTGTTGTTTTAAATCATTGTTATAGTCTTTCTATGCGGGACATTACGAGGCTAATAAGATAGTAGTGAGAGTATTAAAGTCCGTATTCTTTTGGCCAACATTGTTCAAGGACGCACAAGAATTTGTGAAAAAATGTGATAGATGCCAGGGAATTGGGAACATTTTGAAAAGAGATAAGATGCCACTATTAACAATGCTGGAAGTTGAAATCTTTGATGTTTAAAGGCTAGACTTTATAGGTTTGTTTTAGTCATTGCTCAAAAATACTTATATCCTAGTTGGTGTTGACTATATATCAAAATGGGCCAAGGTTATGACAACTCCATCAAATGATGGACAAGTAGTTCAAAGATTTATCAAGGAAATATTTAACAGATTCAGAGTGCTAAGGGTCATAATCAATAATGAGGTATATATTTCTGTAACAAATCATTTAAGGCTTTGTTGAAAAGATATGGGGTGCAACACTGAGTTGCAATGCCTTACCACATCCAGATGAGTGGGTAAGTAGAAGTGGTGAATAGAAAGCTGAAAATGATCTTAGAGAAGACTGTCAATAATTCAAGAAAAGATTGGGTAACCAAGTTAGATGATGCAGTTTAGGTATACCAAACAACCTTTAAGACAATAAGACAACTGATGGCACCACACCCTACTGATTAGTTTATGGCAAGGCTTGTCATTTACCTATGGAGTTAGAGCATAAGGCATACTAGGCAATCAAAGCGTTGAAATTTGAGTTAAAAAAGATGATGAGAGAAGATTGTTGCAGTTGATTGAATTAGAGGAGCTGAGATTACGTGCCTCTGAGAATGCCAAATTGTATAAGGAATGAACTAAGAAATGGCATGATGCTTATATGAAAATGAAGGAGTTTAACGTTCGAGATATGGTTTTATTATTTAACTCTCACCTTCGATTATTTCTTGGTAAGCTAAAATCAAGATGGAGTAGCCCATTTCAAGTCACTAAAGTTTTCTCACATGACGTATTAGAGTTGACTAATTTTAAGTTATTTAAGGCTTAAAGGATTATTAAAAATGAAAATAAATTGGACAGAAAAGTAAACACAGGAATATGGATTGAAAAGAAATTAAATTGCTTTTAACACAAACAAAATCAAATTGACCACCACCAACTTAGTAATGGAAAATTACACAAGAAGAATTGCTAAATTATGAGAGAGGGGATTTTTCGTATCATCAATGCTAACCTAGTAATTTATGTGTTAATGAGGTGTCAGTTATAAACGATCAAATGAATGATTATTCTCTCTCGATTTATAATCGCAAGCCTTAAATAATAATCTCTAATTAGGTTTAGTACCAAACATGCAATCTCTTAATTACAAGCAGCCCTAACCCTAATTAATTCTTAAGCTTTCTAACAAATAATATGGTTTCACATGAGATCTCTCTCTATATAAAAACTGAATTAATTAATTATGTGGTATATTGGATCACTTAACTCTCATTAATCTAACCCAATCATTTTGCATTCAGTTCACCCTCTCAATTTGTTACTAATGTAACACCCCAACTCCTACCGGACCCGAACCCGATATCGACAGTGATACCCGGATCCGTACCCCGCGAAGGTGGCATGTCACGTCACTTAACACTTCATTAAACACTTAACAAAAATCGGTATAATTTTTTTTTTTTTTTTGAAAACACCTTTGAAACACTTTATTTATTTCAATTGGAAACAAAATACATCCGATACACTG
>JANQBM010000004.1:19804668-19832814 GCA_025594535.1 Erythroxylum domingense | reverse complement strand
GAATTGAGTGGACCATCAATGATGGTTCCTCACTGAGTTCGCAAACTCACCCAAAATTGCAAATTATTTTTCAGGACTGAGATGCAGATTTTGCAGATTTTGCAGATTTTGCAAAGCCCTAAGATGCAGATTTTGCATGTTAATGAATTGAAATGACTCGAATGATTATGTTAAAATTAAATTTATTTCATGAAGTTAAAGTTATAGTCTCATTACTGCATTGTGTGATGTGTGAACTTTTGTATGTTTTTTGTTTTGTTTGCTTGAGGACAAGCAAACATTTAAGTGTGGGATTGTTGATAAGTGTGAATTGCATCATGTTTTAGGGCTTAGTTTGATATGCATTTAATTGTTAACTTAATCGTTAGTATCTGTTCAGATTAGAATTGTGTTAGTTTGTTAATTAATTATGTTTAAGTGTTTTTATGGGCTAGTACAAGTCTTTGAGCTTAATTATTATGTTTTTGAGGTACCTTAATGTGTTTGTTAGTATTTCAAGGTCAACATCAAAGAACAGAGAAGTTTCGAAGACACTTGGGCCTAAACAATGGCCCACGATCGTGGCACAAGGCCACGATCATGACAGAAACACTGGAGTTAGCCCACGATCGTGGCCTATATGCCACGATCATGATAGAATCCCAAGATAAGACCCACAATCATGTCCTGCTTGCCACGATCATGATAGAAGGCTCGGATGTGGCCCATGATCATGGCCTACATCTGGAAAACGTGCAAACACTCAAAAACCTTAGGATTTCGAGGGAGTTTTTGGACCTTTTGGACCCCAGATAAACCCTAGGACTGCCCAGAACACAAAAGATATATAAAGAATAAGACAAAAAGAAGAGGAGGAGCTTTTGCATCAGCCACTTTTGAGACAAAACCCTAAAGAGGATTATTGAAAGATTGAGAAAGAGAAGAAGGAAGAGAGAAGTGGAGAAGAAATCGACATCGACGTATTTCCCAGATTTAGAGTTTCCCGACAACATTGCCTCCCATCTCCATCCAATATTGTATTTCCTATTATTTTCCACTTTTATTATTATATAGATTTGGGAAAAGTAGTTTAATGATAGGATTTGTGAATGTTGAGATATTCTATACTCACCTTTGGGTTTTTTTATCTTTGATTTAATAAAATATAATTGTTTTATGTT
This sequence comes from Erythroxylum domingense, assembly GCA_025594535.1. Taxonomy (NCBI): domain Eukaryota; kingdom Viridiplantae; phylum Streptophyta; class Magnoliopsida; order Malpighiales; family Erythroxylaceae; genus Erythroxylum; species Erythroxylum domingense. The sequence continues at coordinate 19,831,654 of JANQBM010000004.1, read as the reverse complement.
TATTGGATTTATTGCAATTGATTTTTGTGATTGCAAAATTCGGTAATAGACTGAGAGAGTGAATTGAATGAAAAGTAATTAAATTGGGCTAACAAGAGTTAGATGATTTAATAAGAATGAGAAATTACTCAAATCGGTAATTGTGTGAAGAGAGATCTCACATAGGCTCCCGATAGTTTATTGAACAACTTCAGATCTAATTAGGGTTTTGGATAGATTGTTAATTAAGAAATTGCAATTTTTCATAATCTGATTAGGGTTTATAATTTAGGGTTAATGGTTATAACTCGAGAAAGAATAATCAACCCTAGGATTGTCTAAGACCAATAATTTAATAATTCATTATTGATTAAGTTAGCGTTAAACATAGGTAAAAATTCACCTTTCTCTCAATTGATAGTTCCTTTAGGTTAATTCTTGAGTGTGGGTTGCAACTGTAACACCCACATACCCCTTGGAAGGATATGCAAGTGCTACATAAAACAGAACCAAAAAAATTTAAAACATACTAAACAATCCCTTATATGCATTTCTAGAAACTCAAGCAAATGAGTTTTATAATCCATTCAAAACATAATATACATCATACAAGTATTTTTAAATACATACCATAATTCCATTTCTGACCTATGTTATAGTTATTACAAACCATACACACATAAAATACAAATTCCAATATGTCTCATTACATTAAGTACATCACAATAACAAACTCAAATATACATCATGTCGAAATAAAAGCACATCTTTTTTTAGCCATTATAGTTGTCTTGTCCTAGTCTTTAAACCTTCTTATCAGGACCTACACGGAGGCAAAACCACCTTGCTAAGCATAAAGCTTAATGAGGAATAACTAAACAAGACATAATCTGACGACTGTTTCTAACAGCCGCCTAGCATTCATATATACAAAATCAAACCACATTTTAAGCATTCATTAATTATTCATATTAAAACGTAGTCTAAACAATATATATCTCAGAACAAAATATAACATATCAAAACAGGTCTATTTGCAAAACTTACAAGTATTAGAACAGAATACCAAAATTTCAGCATCGAACTTTAAAGTACCAAAACAAAACTTGTCTGTATCAAACAGTATCTAACTATATTAGAACAGAACTTAGTTATTTCAAAACTGAGCATGATTATGTCAGAACTGAGCATTTAATAGAATTCAAAACAAATTAGCCTGCTAATCTTTTTTACAGAAGTGGGTAACGGGATCAAAATAGGAGATACCTATAATTGGTATCACACAATAGGAGAGACTTATATCTCAACTTCAGAGTGTCCATATTAGGAGACACTGAAGTGTCAATATCAGGAGAGACTTATGTCTCAGACACTGAAGTGTCTATATCAGACACTGAAGTGTCTATATCAAGAGACACTAAAGTGTCGATATCTTAGTGTCACAGGAGCAGCTGCAGACCCTTCTAGGCATGCCTATTTACCCACAACTAGGACTTAATATTTTTAAAACAATCCATTTCATATTTCAAAATCACATGTAAAAGATATAATGCATGTCATATGACTTATTCCATTTTGCTCACATAGGATCTAATCATTCACATTTCATCAAACTGAACATGGCTTATGAACATAAACATTTTTAATAATGCACCAATGAATACTTTAAGTAATTACACATTACATATAGTCACACAAGTTCCCAATTCTCAAACACTCACAACTAACACATTACTTTTGTTCTTTAAATCACATTAGCATTCATAAGTAGACTTCATTCCTTTCCTTTAATACCTTATAAATTCCAAAATTTGATACTATGTTGTCTATAACACCTTCCTTAAGCTATTACTTCAGTTGAAAATCCAAAACATGTTCAACCTTTAACCAATTAATCTAATTTCAAACTAGGTTCATTACAAGCTCTAATCAACTTCAATTATACCAATGTAAGGTATATTATCTTACTATGGTTCAATAATTACATAAAACAAAGATTACCATGTTAAGGCCTTGCCCACAATTGTGGGGTACATTTCCACGATCATGACAGAAGCTACTACATCTTCCCGCGGTTGTGGGTTTGGGTGCCATGATCGTGGCCTACTTTTTTTCCCGCACTTTTCCAAATTCTCATACCTTGATACCAAATTCAAAGTACCTGTATATTTGTCCATTAGTCTTACATCAATTGTATATTGAATATACCTGAATTCCTCATCACTAAAATCTTTTAATTCCAACTCAAACTCATTAAATGAACAACTCACAAATCATGGTCTTTCATGTATCTAAACCAAACTAGAAACTACATGCTATCAAGTTTATAATTCCCTTACCTAATTATCTTCAAGTTCCTTCTTCAAAAAAAAAAACTAACCAAACCAGCCCTTCATGGAACAAATACACTTCCAAAATCTAGGTAGGTGTAGGATGATCTTAACTTCCAAAAGACAGCAGCATAAAGGATATCTTGAGGTAGCTTCTTGATGCAATATATGGCAAGGAGTTTAGTGTGATAATACATCAAAATTGAAGTAAAATTCAAAGCAAGGAGTGGAGATGAAGTTGATCCTTAGACTTCCTTCTTGCATTCTATTAACCTATCATATTCTTGGATCTTGTTCGTGAGATTTTTGAATATTTTGTTTTACTCTTTTCATTTCTATGTACATTAAATTACTAGAGTATTATATATTTTATTATTTTAATAATTTATACTTATATTTTTTTTATTGTCATCTTTGGTGAATAAGCAAAGAGAAGGATGAGTTATAATAGAAATTAGCCAATGCATAAGGTCATGCCATGTGTAAGATGACTGTCCTTACTCTAGGGACACTTATAACACAAAGACACAAACCACATGTCCTTTAATGGAATAACCCACATGTCACACATAGAAATGAGCCACTTGTCCTCTATTTAAGCTACCAAATGTCACAATTCTATTAGGCCATTTGTCCCTTATTTACTTGTGCCAATTGTCACTAAATGTATAGGCTTATTCATCCAATTTTCATGTACCAACTTGTCTTGGCACTTGACATTTTCCTTATCCAAATGCACATTATAACTCATCAATTTTCTAATGGTATCAGTTAATTCCAAATCACTAAGTATGATCCATTAAACCAAAATTCAAAATCAAACCAAAATTCAAAACATATACAACTTACAATTATGTCACAATTTAACACCTGTCACATATGCCTTTATAAACATATAACATTTCAACTAGGGTATAAGCTTGGTTTTGGGGAGCGGTGGCGATTGATAACCTGCTGAAATCAACCTACTGAAATGATAAATACTTATTCTCAATAAGTACTTATGTGATTGGGATTGTTGTTTTGATAACTACTGAAACGTGAAAATAAGTGTTTAGAAAGTGCAGTTGCGGTTACTGAAAAGAGATAAAATAACTAAAAAGTCTATTGATTTAATAAACTATTAATTGTTGTATAAAAGATTAAAAAATATATTATTATTCATATAAATTTAAAATTATAAAAAATAAAATAAAATAAATATAAATATAATAAATTTAGTAAATAAAATATTTCATAAAAATATATTATTATTTATATAAATTTAAAATATTAAATAATAAAATATTAAACTAAAATAAGAAGAACACGATACGTTGGACTTGCTTTCTATTAGTTGAGGGTATAATGAAAAATAATAATTATTAGAAGGCTATTAATGGAAAGTAGAATTTCTACCACAGAAACACTTTCCTACCGCAACCCTTTTTCTATTTATCGATTTCTGCGGTGGCACCACGCTTTCCTTCAATCTCTGGTTGTACACCCGCAGATCCAAACATGTTACTGAGTTTGGAAACTACGGCGTATAAGTATTTATCCCTACCATATTGTAGGTCCAAACAGAGCCATAATTTGGGGCCTTATAGCAACAGCTATTTTGTTAATATTTTCGTAATAGCTTATTGGAATTTAATTGTGTGATTAAATTAAATTCTTGTCTTAGTTTTGTTACATTTTGAATTACTGTGAATTATTTTGGCCTTAGATTTTAGGATTAGATTATCCCTCCTCATGGGATCGACACTTTAGATACTATGCGAACGATCAGTACGCTTGTGGATTATCGAGGTTATTAATTAGAATTTACACACATCGAAAAACCATGATCATATAACTACAAATATTTTAGGTAAACTAAAAATTTATTTAGGGAAGATTGAGATGAAGTGAAAGAATTTGAAAGCTTATGTGTTTCAATTATTGTATATGAAAAGGCATTTTCAAATTTCTTAAGGTACCAGTTAAGACATAATCATGTCTTAGACTACATATATATATATATATATATATATATATATATATATATATCAATGTCTAACATACAATTTAGGACATGAGCATATATTAATCCAAGGTATATTGGTCTAGTACATAGACTAAGAAGTAGATATGTTAAGCTACTTATAAGTTCGGTAGGTTTTTATTAGAAATCATTCTTTTTTTTTGGTTACTTTTTATGGACATGGATCTAGTCTTTTTACACGGAGCAAACATTGGTAATGAATGTCGTTTCGGATACTCAACTAAGTCATGTTTTTAGTAAGTCATTTAGTCAAAATGTTATTATAGCCTTTTGACATGAAGGAACACATTTTTTATGTGTGCCAAGCTGATTACTCGGCTACATCACGTTCTTAACTGGCTACTAGCTCTATTCATAACCCAAAGGCCAGCATAATAGTTATTTATTTAAATTTTACAAACAATATTTTTTATTAATGCCTACCTTATTGCTTTAGCAACTCGTTTTCATGAAAAAATACTAGCAAAGTTACTTAGTCGAAAGACCTAAAACTATGAATGAGTATGACAGCTTATAGGGTGGTAAACTAACACTAAATCCTAATTAATTTGGATATTTTAGCCAAAGAACCTAGATCACTAATTTCGCAAGCTAATGACTCTTCACAACCTAATAGATTATGTTTAAAATTAAATTGATTTCGTTCCATCTAATCCATCGATACATTCACACAATTTATAATATGCAACCTAAACACACTAACATAACAACATGCAAAATCCACACTCCAAGCAAAACACACAACCCTCCCCACACTTGAACAACATAATTGTCCTCAATGTAAGAAGAAGACAAACAAACACACATGGAAGGAAATAAAACAAAAATAAAGACTAAATTTAAAAGAAAAGGGTTAGAAATAAAACCTTACGGTGATGAAGGTGATGATGGTGAGGTATTGAAACCAAAATCCAATTGACGTTCGACATTGTTTTCTTATCTTGGAATTGTTTAAAGAGAGTAACAAAATTTATAATCCTAGATCATTTCAAATCATTAAAATTTTATTTAAAATTCAAAACAAATCTAACTAAACATAACAATTGAAATCTAACTACTGAATGTGCCAATTTATGGTCATTAGCTTGACCTTGTATTATTGGAAACTCAACAAGATCAATTATGAGTGGCTTACTTCTATCATTTTCGTTCAACATCAGTTTTGTAGCCTATAAGTAAGCTACAAATTATAAAATGATCAGAAGGACAATATTGATAAAATTATGAGAACCAATTAAGCTCAGTAATGTCCTTTTTCTGAGCAAACTGTTAACAAAGAAGGGAATAAAAAAACTCCCTGAATCTTCTATGGAATCTAACAGTTTTCCCACTAAGACGGTGACTTATTCTCTTCTTGGTTCTTCCTCATTCGCCCTCATCTCCTCTTATTCTTTAGCTTCTTAAACAGAGACTTCCATAGCTTCTTCAAATTTGATGTTCGTTGTCAACTATTCTTCTTCCTCTCGTTCCTTTAAAGATTCAAGCACATTAATTTTTCTAAATGAGTCGCCCTCCTCTGAATTTTTTAATACATTATACATGTTGAATGTGGCTTGATCATCACTAATTTGAATGATGAGATTCTCTTCATGGACATCTACCTAAGTTTTTCGATGTTCAAGCATAGTATACTAAGATCTAGGGAATAATAGGGAGGGTTGTCATCCTTTGCTTCATCATCTTTCTTCATCTCTTGGTCTTCTACAAGATAGGGTCTATCTTGATTTTCCACTATTTTTCTTACTCTTCCCTATTTCTAAGTATGATAGCCTCATATTGCTTTTGTTGATGTAATTCCATATTACTCAGAGAGGCTTCTATACTTCTCTTACAAAATTCAAAGGAATGTTATCTCACTTGATTCTCCAAGTTGTGAATAAAAGAGGCATGATTTTTCATTACTTGATCAAATTGCTCTTCTAGTCTCTTCTGAGTCTCTTCTATGTTTGTTAGTTTATCCATGATTTTTTCCAATTTGGAATCCCATAAACTGGACTCATATTGCTGAAATCCTAATAGGTTTTGAGGTCTCATATGAGTACTTACATTGTTAGATCAATAGAAATATGGGTGGTTCTGCCACCCCGAAGTGTATGTGCTCATATAAGAATGATGATTTCCACAACTAAATTGGGGCTTATTGAAATCTACTAGAGTGCTTTGCTCCCTATAATATATATCCTCCATGATCGTTCTTTTTATCTCATTTTGATATCTAATTTTCTGGGTTCTTCATCGCTACCTTGTGATGTCCAAATCAATATGTTTCGACTTTCTTCCCAAACTTCCTGCACTTTTTTTTTCTTTTTATGATTGGGTACCATAATCACAAAAGGTAGTGAAACGCTTTAGACTACAAGCATTAAACTAATTCTACACCTCCCTAACAATAGCACCAAAAACTTGATCAGGTAAGTTTTAATTTTATAAAACCTCAATATTCCACAAGTGCACGGTTCATAGCGTAATATTAAAGGTGTCGATCCCACGAGGAAGGAGAGTAATCTCATCCTAAAGTATTAAACACAAAAGTATTAACAAGTGAGCAATATGCAATCACAATAAAAATCAACCATAGGAATTTATCAATTTATGAGAAAGGGGATTTTACTTATCATTAATGCTAACCTAGCTAATATGTGTCAATGGAGTGTCAGTTCTAGACTATCCTAGGGTTGATTACTCTCTCTCGAGTTATAACCATTAAACCGTAAATTTTAAACCTAATTAAATTATGGAATTTGTAATCTCTCATTTCACAAATTATCTAAAAACCCTAATTAGATCTGAAGCACTCTAATAAACTATCGGAACATCACATGGGATCTCTCTCTGCATAATTTACCAATATGATTTAAAACGGTTTCTATTAAATCGCCTAACTCTAATTAATCTGATTTAATCTTTTTTCATGCAGTTCACTCTCTTAGTTTATTACCGAATTATGTAAGAACACAATCAAATCATGACATTCATCCAATAAACACAATTGACTAAATTATCATTAAATCAAAATAAAATCTCAAAGGAGAGTTTAGAACATCATCAATATTCCAAATCCTATCATCATACTATCCATCTCAATTGTATACATAAATAAAACTAGAAACATAAAGGAAATAATGACTTAGAGTAGATGATGGAAGGCAGCGATGTTAGGAAACCTCCTTATTCGGGAAGCACGTCGAGTCAGCATCGTCTTCCTTTTCTTCCTCTTCCTTCTTCTTTCTCTCTCTCGATATTGTCTCTTTAGGGTTTCAAGTGTCGCTGATGCAAATGCTCTTTTGTGCTCCTCTTAATGTTCTTTAAATAGATTTTTATGTTTTCGGTAACCCTAAGGTCTTTTCGGGGTCCGAAAGGTCTAAAAAGTCCCTTGAAAAGTGAAGTTCGTAAGTGACTGCGTGTCTGCCAGATGCAGGTCACAATTGTGGCCCACATCTGATTCTTTTATCACGATCGTGGCCTGTTGTTTCGGTCTGAATGTCTTCCGAAACTCCTTTGTTCTTCGATGTTGACCATGAAATACTAGCAAACACATTAAGGTACCGCAAAAACATAATATTTAAGCTCAAAAACTTGTACTAACCTATAAAACCCAAATAATTAACAAACTAACACAATTCTAACCTAAACACATACTAAATGATCGAATTAACGGCTAAACATATATCAAACTATGCCCTAAAAGACGATGCAATTTACATTTATTAGTCTAAGATTATATATCTTTTTTAAATTTAACACCAAAAAAATATAACGACATGGTTTGGGACACATATATAATTTCAAAATATACGTAGTTTTAAATATGCCTTATAGGCTCTTTCCTTCACTTCTCTTCACTTATTTCATTTTCACATCTTTAAGAATAGAACTTTGTCCTTTGCTTCTTACTTATAAAATCAAATCAATAAACATAACATGAAAATACTAATAACATTTTGTGATGATATTTCTTTGAAGATATCTAATAATAATGAATCTTTATCTATCATAATTATTTATAAAATAAATTTTCTCATAATTTAAATAAATTAAGTTAAACTTAAATTTATTAAAATTTTAGTTAGGGTACATCCCAATAAGTACTTTATTACAATCATTTAGCTAGACTTTTTTCTCAAAATTTGTTAAATAATAAAGTAATACAAATGTTGCCTTCTTCATTAGGAGTTGTATATACATCATATAAAGGCCATATTATAAAATTTTGAGTCGTCTTTTACCCAAGAATTCTTAGTAGTTTAAAACACTTGGTCATCTTCCTTTTTTTATCCTCTTCCTCTCATATTATGAAGCTTTAATATTCGTTTTAAATGAATTCTTGCAAATGATTGCAAAATTTACAATTTATTTCACCAATCACAAAATAAAAATCATCTTTATGAGAAAAGGTGTTAGTTTTCTCATTTAAAGCAATTATGATGTCACTATTTCCAATTCCTTCCAACGTCTTCTTCTCTTATTAAGGTATTAGTCTCATTAATTGCTATAGTCTACTTCTTCAGGTTCACCTCTATCTTTTTAACCAAAGGTTCTTCCACTTTATATTGATAGTATTGGCGAAATTTCTAATATGGAATTCTAAATTTTTATTCATGTTATCAATTAATCTACCTTTGGCTCTAATCTTTTAGACCACTCAAAAGTGCAGATGAGAACTTCTTAATTGCTACTTCCTTAGTTTAGATTCTTATTATTCTGACAGTCTTGGCCAGAATCCTAGGAGATTTCTTTACTTTTTTTCGCTCCTGATTTTCTTAAACCTAAATGTTTACGATTTAGCCACCCTAGATTATATATGTTGTTGTTTTGTTATCATTGGTTAATTCTTAAGATAGTTTATATGTTACTTGAATTAGAAAAGGAACTATTCATTTAATATTTATTGTGAATATGACCTACTATATATAGATTATGACATAATATTTGAAGAGTTTTTATTCTAACCAAGCTATCAATTTTTTATAAGTACTTTTGCATAAGCTACCAAAAACGTGACCATAATTGTATTGTTAATATTTGTTGGATTTAATGCCTAGTCTAGCTTTATTGTCATTGGTAATTGTTCATGGCCATCTCAATCAATTCTGCGGCAGCTTTAAGAGTCTTGTTGTTTAAAGTTACTCTAGTTATTATGTTTACCATCTATTTAGTTTCATAATCCAAACTATTATACAAAGTCTAAAGATGTAACTATATTAGAAGTCCATAATATGGACACATCTTTAGAAAGTCCTTAAATCTCTCCCATGACTTATATAATGTTCCATTATTAATTTTTTTGTATACAGAGTATCATTCTTTAGTTCAGTAGTCTTTACTAATGGGATTGAAATTATTTATTCCTATAAGGTGATTGGAATTATATGTTATGACTTTAACCACTTCTTAGCTTAATCTCCTTATGATAATGGAAACAAACTCAACCTAATAATGTCTTCTCAAATACACCATTAACCTTGAAAGTGTTATAAGTCTATAAGAAATTGGTGATATAAGCATTGAGATCCTCATTTGGTAACCTGTCAAATTATAAAAACTATAATGACACCTTTATAATATTAAGATTAAACTTAAAATTGTTTGATGTTATAACTCTATATGCTCAATTACATCAATAATAGTTTTAGGTAATATAATGCAGCTCTGTGTTTTCCGTTCATCTTACTTTAGTGTTGATTTTCTTGAGTAAATATCTTCTTCATGTCTTCAATTGTTCATAAAAGCATCTTTCATTCTCTAAATCTTCTTTTAGAAGCTACAAGGAGTTTCTTCTAGTCATACACCAAGAGTCAAACACTTAGTATTGAATTTATATAAGCATAAAAAATAAAAAATCAATAATAAAAAAGAATTTTAAACAAAAATGAACAAAAATGAGTATATTAATAATTTTTACATCTTTTTAATACTGCACCTATTCCCATCAATGGCGCGAAAAAAAACTTAACAACTAAATTTTACATGGCCCTACAATTCTAATACAAAACTAAAGTAAGTGGACCTATGTAACATATCACTCCCATGGAGCATATACCTAACATACCAAAGGATATTCAAGAACATACTCTATGAAAATGGCACGTTAAGATGATTAAATCAATTCATTTTACATTTTAATTCATTGCACATAATATAAAACATTCCAATAATCATATTGTTCCATTTTTATTCACAAACATATACAGTCTCAAATGTCATTACATATCCAAAATTCACATGTACAATAGACAACAGTTAAAAGATACAATTCTTGATACAATATAACTAAGACATTTGTAGGTATAACTGATCTTGACACTAACCTATATATATAACTGATCTTGACACTAACCCATATCCAAATGGAAAAGTTACTTCAATTAGACTAGCTAGATTTCTTCTGAAATTGAAAAACAATGTTACAATTTTGATAAGTTTGAGAACTCAGTGAGTGAACCATCATCGATGTGCTCACTCAAAAAAGACATAAATATCGTAAGTATATTTATCTGACATCATTTAGAATCAAATCTCATATATCACTTCATTCAAAATTTAGTACCTGATCGCAATATACATCATATTCCAACAAGTCTGTTATGAACACGAGCATTTCATATAATCATTTCAAAATAATTCAATCATTCATTTCAATTATTCATATCATCCACATGTACACAAACATAGCATATCATTATATCAACTCAATTCAGTCATTCTTTGCAATTATTCACATAATAAGTGTAAAGATATATATATGCAATGCTCATGAGACTCCACTTTCATTTTTATTTTGTTGTGACTGAGTGCCTATTAATTATCCTATATCCCTTATGGATATCAAGCTTATTTTAGGTACTGACCCATATCCCTTGTGGATACTGGGCTTATTTCAGGTACTAACACATATCCCTTGTAGATACCAAGCTCATTTACGGCTGAGCTTGTGGCTCTTTGTGCATATACTAAGCTTTAAGCTCTTTTCAGGCTGATCACTCGGGTCACAAGTCCTTTATCTGATCATGCACATCAATGTCATGAAATGCATCATCTCACATAATGTTCTATCAATCACTTTCATTTGGTGTGCATAGTCATTTATCATAATCATCAAATTAGAGTCCGACATTCAACATTCAGTTGAGTATCACCTATTCAGTCAAATTCACATATAATGAGCACTTCTAATACAGTCCTAAATAATGATCGACTCGGACAATTGATGTCCGAAATTATCATAATCAAACCAGTAATAGTTCAATATATAAAAATTAAACAAGAACAATTCAAGCAATGTGAGAAACATCTAGGTTAACTCACTACACATATAACTTAAATAGAAAAACACATATAATTGAATTTACGCATCTAGGATAAATCACAGTGTGCTCCAGTAAGTTATTGCCTTGATGATCCAGTAATGTCTAGATGTTGTCAGTGTATTTGTGCTTCTATTGTCATGTAATACACACATAATTCACATATTACTAAGTTAATCAATCATATAATTATTCATCCATGCACATGCATATATGTTATGTTCAATGCATGCTCAATTGACTATCCCGAGTATGTATCCTTATTCACAAGTCTTAACCATTCATTCATTATAGTCATCCATAACTTGTTTGCAATTAGATTATACCTTATGTAAGTTTGGTTACCCTCAATTCATCAATTATACGATCACCAATCCTTTTCTAATGCTTTATATTCACACAATTTCCCAATTTTTATTCATTTATAAATAATTCACATTATTCATATCCTTTTAATCACATTTGCATTCAAGGGAACATCCTTATACCATTAATAACTCATACTTCCCAAATTCATATGCATTGATATCAAACAATCCATTCCTTAAATTATAACATCAATTAATAACCTAAACTCATCAAACACTTAACCAATTGATTCATCATCAAACTAAGTTCATTTTAAGTCTTAATCAAGTCCAAATACACCTATGTATAGTTCCTTATCCTTATATGATTCAACCAGAACACAAAACACAATTCTTTCTCACTATCAAGCATTTCCACGATTATGGGAAGGAACCAATACAATTCCAACGATCGTGGGATGGGTGAACCGAAAGTTTACCTTCACTTTCCATCCACTTTTCTTTTAAATATTTTGACAACTTCAAGATGGGATGGGTGAACTAAAAGTTCATCTTCACTTTCCTTCCACTTTTTTTTCAAATTTTGACACCTTCAAGATAGTTCATCAATTATACCTTAAAGATGTTTCAATTCCTCATCAATTCATCTCTAATTCCAATTCATATCATTCATTTGGAAGTTCACAAATTATGGTCTTTCAAGCATCAAAATCAAAACAAAACATAACCAATACATTTATTAAATTCCCAACACACATTCAACACCAACACCACAACCAAATTCATCCCTATTCAGTTATCACAAATGTTATTCTAACATATGTCAATAGGTCAATAATTCACTTACTAATTCAGCTCAATGTCTCCTCAACCATCAAGCTAACCTAACCTTATGTGCAATGTTTACATCCTTTTCTTCCTAATGTTCCTTTATGAACAAGTTGTCTTATTTTAATCATAACTCTCTCTACAAAGATCCAAATGCCATGATATTATGCCCCACAAAACTAGACTTCCATTAGTCTTATTATATCCAAAAATTACACAAACAACATCTCCTTTTAAAATATAATCTCCATCCAAATTATGTCTTGTTTTTGGTAAGAAATAGACTGGAAACCAATACTCCTACCATAATAAATCATTATCAAGACATATTATAACTAAATTGTTTCATAGAAGCACTAATGAGACGTCAACAATCATTTTTCATGTTTTATATTTTAACTAATTAGGACTCTAAGGTCCTTAAAAATCAGGAAATAATACAAGGTTCCTGTACAGGGAGTCACAGGTAGTATTAGGGAAACATACATAACTCGAGCTCCAGTGACTATTTTATTAGGACACGCCCGCAGAGGTCAAGTTAAGACCTATATCTAAAACTTTCATTCTTTGAGTTTCTTCAAATTCGTGCTCTAATGATATGAAAGACAGATCGAAAGAGAAAGATGAAATTGAAACCAGAATTTCAACTTACCTTGATAACTTCTTTCCCTCTCTTCCCTTTTTCTTTCCTTCTCTTCTTATTTTTGTTTTTGTTTCTCTTCTAACCTTATGGCCAACCTCCACTCTCACTTATATTGCCTTTTTCATCCATTTTCTCTAGAAAATCCAAGAAAGTCAAACTAATCCATATGTTACCATTCCATTAGTCTATGTGTCACCCTTCTATTGGTAAATATGTTATCCTTCTATTGGTCCATATATCACTATTCTATTGGTCCATGTGTCACTTACCTTAGGCTCCACATGTCACTCATTTTAAGCCTTCATAAGTCACTACTTGTAAGGCTGCACATTTCACCAATTGTAAGGCTACACATGTCACCAATTGTAAGGCTATATATGTCACCATTATATTGCTCCACATGTCACAAGTCTAAAGTATTTGCTAGAAATTTAAAGGGCCACTTGTCACAATTATACTCAAGCCACTTTTCATCCATTTAATTGAGCCATTTTTCACTTATTCCCAATGCCAGATGTCACCATTTCATAGGCCTAATTAACCTAAATTCTCATGTATCAATTTCTCTTGCTCTTTAACATTTTTCTTAAACTAGATGCACATATCACCTCATCAATTACTCAATTGTAATGATAAGTTCCCAATTTACTAATTATAGTCCATCAAAACAAAATTCAAGACAAAATTAACACATAATTATATCATGATCCGTAAAAACCTTTCATACCCCAGAACATGTCAATTGAGTGCATATACTATCTTGCAATGTTTTCAAAATCATGATTCATATGAGTATACCAATATTATGCGTGTGAATGAAATGCATCTCGTAAATTCTTAAATGAAATAACTCATGTGACTCAATCTAACAGTTTTAATCTCTTAACAATTTTAGGAGGCAGGATATTACAACCTATCATTATATACTAGTAAAGTGGTAGTAGGGGTTGATCCTATAAAGAATGACCACAAGTATTGAGTCTAATTGTATATTTATTATCTAATCAATAATAATTGGTTTGATTGATTAATTTTGATAACTAAAATTAGCTAAATACTAACTAATTTAGATATCAATATAAATAGATATCTATATTATAACTTCCTTTTATATTCTTTATTCAATTATAGGAATTCAATTGTGTAGACTGGCTTTAGTATCATGTTATACCACCTTTTGATGTTTAACTAGCTAACACTATATTTATTAACTTATATTTTTATTTGATTAATTACTATTGAAATGCTTTAAATTTTTTGATCTTATAAAGTTTACCTTAATATCGAAAGCGTTATGTAAGTATATTTTTAGATCCTCATTTAATCATTAATATAAGTGGCATAGATCGTCTACACTAGGTTCTTTTAATTATGTCTATATGTAGAACAAATCATATGTAAGCTTTTACTTATTAAGGGTCAATATTAAAATTAACATATATAAATCTCAACTATAGAAAAAATTATTAAAAACTGATCAAAGTATACAAAACACCATTAATGTTCCATCCAATCTAGATATAGAAGTTATTAACCTTAAATCATTCTTTAAAAAATTTAAAAAAAGTCAAAAGGAAATTAAAAAATTATGCTTATATATCTAATGACGAATATATTGGTCCTTTACTGATAATCACTTATTTCAAATGATTTATAATCTCTCTTATATTGAAAACATCATTTGTAAGTGTTCTTAAGTTCTCCTTTGCTAAGAGGTTGCTAACCTTAATAAAAACAAAAAAATATAATGGAAGAAAGTAAAAAACTCCTCAAAATCCTAATTATTTAACCTTTTATACATTTTTCTATCACAAACATAGTCTGGGATATAGCAATGTTCCAAATAGTATATCTTTTTTGCTTGTTTTATGAAGAGAGAAATAGGCTTTGATACACCTATATCATAGGTCTTGGGTCTTTATCCAACTTTTATGGAGATAAGCACAGGCTCTATTGCACTTATGCCTAAAGTTAAAATTTTTTTATTTTTTATAAAGATGCACGGGCTAAGACATAGTGGTATCTTAGACCATGTATCCTTTCAACTTTTATCCACCACATGTCCATTCTTGAACACTTATATCATAATGTATTTCTATGTTAAGTCAATATTGGTTTTTCATTATGTTTTTACTTGTAATATTCTATAATTCTTAACAATGTCATTCCTTAAGCATCTCTTTCATAATTAACTAAAATAAGACATAAAATCAATTAAAATAAGGTAATTTGAATGGAAAATATATCAAAATACTAAGGAAAATATATGCATTTTCCATGCACATCAACATTTTATAAGCAGATTGATATGCTTATAATGCATCATCTATCTTTTTAGCCTAATCCTTACAAGAGATGCCTACTATTTTCTGTAAAATCTTTTTTACCTCTCAATTGGATATCTTTAGGTCCCCATTAGTTTAAAGATGGTAAGATAAGACTTTCTAATCCTTAACTTTAGATTTAAACAACAATTCTTCAAATTTCTTATTAAAAATATGAATGCCTTCGTCATTGTTTATAGCCTATATAGTATTATATTTGGTAAATATATATTTTTCAAAGGAAGCTTTCTCTTGAAGCTATAATTCATTTCCTTTTATTTGACTCAAAAGATTCCATCCACGGTAAGCACTTTATCACATCCTTATCCTCTATTAAAAATACTTATCTTGTAATAAGCTAGTCTTTAAGGGGTCAATTGATCTATATGGTTAGATTACCATCAATCCGAAAGAAACTATCTCTTTAATAGGAATCAAACCTCTACCACTGAATTTTTAAATGATGTTAGATCCATTGAAAATGTCAGAGGACCATTGATTTGGAGTAAGACAAAGAAGGCCAAATAAGCCCTTAATAACTTAATGGTGGATTTGTATGCATAGAATAAAACTTTTCTTCTTCAACATACTAAATTTAAGCCTATAATGATGATTTAATTAAAATGGAAAATGTCACTAGAAAATGAGATAATGTAGTCAGCTTCAGAGTTATATCAATGATCAGCACCAGGCTTACCCTAATTCTTGAAAGATGATGCTTGGCACCAATCTTGGCTTAAGTTTTGGAGGATGAGAAATAAAATGTAACCAATGTCAGATTCAAACTGGTGTTTGACGTTATTCTTTCACTGGGTTTATAAATTGGAGGAATATAAGCAAACCAATTTCAAAGTTGTAACTTGTACCCAATGCGTTACTCATATTTGATATATGCACTTAAAGTTTTAGAATAAAATTAATGTTAATGTGTTCCCTAAATAAACATCATTCTCATAATTTTAGTTTTTAAGGTTTTGTTACTTTAAGATTTTATTTTATTTTAAAATATAATTTTACAATTTATAATCATAAAAGAATTTCTTCTTATTATAGTAGATAGCTTATTATTTTTATTGCTCTATTTAAAAACTTAAGGAGATTTTCATTAATCTTTTAGGGCAACTTCTATTTGAGGTTCTCAAAAAAATATGATCTTATCTGGTTTACTAAGGTGATTAAACCTTAGAATTTTATCACTCATAATCCTTTCTTTTCTGTAAGCATGGTGATTCATATTGTTATTTATGTTGCTATGTTTGTGTTCTTGAATCAAACTTTTTTCTATAGAACAGTTCTAGGATCTGTTCATATTGATATCAAATATAACTAGCCATATTGATGAGGGTCATATTAGATTGTGGTATCAAAGTCATCTTTTATATTCAGGTTTTTTCTTGAAAAATACTAATAAATTTTTAATACTCTTTTGTATATTTCACATATTCAATTTCCTTTGGTGTTTGTATTTCTTTTAAGATTCATTAATACAACTTATTCTTAAATGTCTTGTTCCTTTTTTATTTTTCAAATTAATTAAAAAACTAAAAGGAAGAGAAAAAATATATTCATATCATAATTGGCTAGGGTTTGTAAAGAGAATCCCTAAAAGGTCTCATATAAAGCATACATAAGGACCTAACGATTGAATTTTCCTTTAAAAGTAATGATTATTATTTCAACTCCAATAAGAACAAGGAATTCTTACATCATATACATTATATTTTCGTGTTGTCTTGCGTTATCTAGCTACTTTTATTTATTTTTGTTGAATTCTTCTTTTTATCTATTTATTCTAATTAAGTTCCATCAAGCTCAATTTCCTATTTTAAAATTTCTTGTTTTCTTAGCCTCTAGTTACATTATTTATTTGTTTTTTATCCAATTTGCTTCCTTAGGAGTTATTTGACTAGGAGGGAGATTTAAACTATTTTATTTATTTAGATTATCTAGTTTATAAAGAACCTTTAGTTAAGAGTTTACGTTATGAGTAGAGTCAATTTTAAGAGACAACACTAAGGTAGTGTTTTTGTTACTAATGTTTCCTTACAAGTTCATTATGACTTATACTCAAAACAAAATCTTGTCCAAAACAAAGAAGTAACTAAGGATGAAAGAGTGGGAATAGATTAGAAGTTTAATACAAATCCGATACAAGGCCAGTACGAGTACCTTATTAGACAATAGTTTGGAGAAACATGAGGCTGCTATAGTAAGTCTACAATATAACTCATTTATACCTGTTACAAATGATGATTTTGAGGTGTATGAGGAGTTTGATTATGTTGACAACTACTTAAGGGGCTAGACGAAAGGTATGGTGGAGGAGAAAGAGGTGTAGGAGGTAAAATGGGAAGACAAAAAGGGCAAATTTGTTATAGGCTATAATAGAGGGCATAAAAAACCAGGTGGAAGGGATAATAACAATTTAGGTAGTATCAAGATGACCATACCACCTTTTATAGGAAGGATAAAATTGTAAGCCTCTTTGTTGTAAAAAAAAAGTGAGTGAATCTAGTTTATGATTGTTACAAATTTTTAGAGAAAATTTTAATTATAAGCCATATAATTTAATGATGATGTTGTGGATTGGTGGAATCAACAAATCTGCTCTAAGATGAGGAACCACCTATTATGAAATGGGAGGAGATGAAATTGCTGATGAGGAAGCATTTTATACCAACTTCCTACTATAAGGATTTCCATCAAAGGCTATGAAAATTAACTCATAGTTTCAAGAGTGTGGAAGAGTGCTATAAGGAGATGGAGGTTGTTATGTGTAGGATGAATATGGATGAAAGCAATAACAACTTGCTTAATTTATTGTCAAAATTTGGATTTTTAAAATAGTAAAGAGCTACACCATTATTTGAAGTTGGAGGACATGGTGCACATGTCCATAAAGGTAAAGAGACTATTTAAAAAGAGTTGTTTTGTTGTTTCTAGTGCAGGTTATTAATCATGAAGCAAGCCATGGATTAAAAATGATTAAGAAAAATCTTAAGACAAAATATAAAATGACCAAACCAAAATTGCAAGCTCCAAATGGAGATAAAAGTAAGATTAATTCCACTTTAACAACTAGGAATTAATATATTAAATGATTCAAATGGTTAGGGAGAGGACATATAGCTTTACAATATCTTAACAAGAGAATGACGAGGTTGAAGAGGATAGAGAGAATGTGTACGAGAGTGAAAAGGAGATGAATGAGGATATGCCTAGTTTAGAGGATGCTAGTGACAATGAGTATATTCAGAGGCCTAAAGAGAGAAAGATGTTGGTCACTAAGAAGGCATTGAGTATGTATATGGAAGATGATGATGTGAATGAATAGTATCACAATCTTTTACATAAGTTTCTACATTAAGTACTAATTTTGAAATGTGATCACGTATGCATAGAGTTATGCAAATGTAGCTAATTTGGAGTTAGTGGAGAAGTTGGGACTGCCAACTAGAAAATACCTTAAACCATATAATCTAAAATGGTTGTATAAGAGTAGAAAGGTTAAGGTAATAAAGAAAATCCTAGTTTATTTCTCAATTGGGAGATACAAGGATAAGGTGTTATATAATATCGGCCTATGTAAGCTAGCCAGTTCCAACTAGGGCATCCTTGGTAATTTGATAGAAAAGTCATACATGATGGATACAAGAATAGATATTCCTTTATCATAAATGGAAAACTAATCACCCTTTCTCCAATGTCACTAAAGTAAGCCTATAAAGATCAACTCAAGACATATAAAAGTAAGAAAGAGAGGTCGATAAGAAAGAAATAAGAAAACACCTAAGGATAATTCAAACACTTTAGGCAAAATAAAAAAAGAGATAAATACTAAAGGAAAGGTATGAGTTTGGTAGCAAGAGTGGAGGATTTGTGAGATGCATCCTTAGCTAAGCACCAAAAGCTTTGTTCCTATTTATAAAGATTCTTTCTTTCTTATAAATTTGTTATTAATGCTATTTTACCTAAAAGCGTTATGTCTCTTTTTTAGGAATCTGATGATCTTTTTCAAGAGAATATTTTAAATGGATTACCATCAATGAGAGGAATTAATCACCAAGTATACTTCACTTTTGGAGCTCAAATTTAAAACTAGCCTATATATGGAACAAATCCAAAGGATAAGATGGAGACCAAAAGAAATTGGAAGAACTTTGGGAGAAAGGCTATATAAAAGAGAGCTTGAGTCTTTATGTTATTCCTATTTTACTAGTACCAAAGAAAGATGGATAGTAGAGAATTTGTATGATTGTCATGTTATCAATAAAATTACTGTAAATTATACACTTTATTCCTAAATTAGATTATATGCTTATTGACTTTTATAGTGAATGCTTATTCTCTAAATTGATATGAAATTTGGTTACTATCAAATTAGGATTATAAAAGGTGATAATGGGACACTACCTTTAAAATTAAATATGGATTGTATTAGTGGTTATTGATTCATTTTAGGTTAACTAATATACCTAACAATTACAAAAAAAATAATGCATCATATTTTACGTAAGCTTTTTAGGAATGCTTGATATGGTATATTCTTATCTATAATAAGAACCTAGATGAGCATGTTAAGCATATAGGAAAGGTTTTGTATGTGCTTACACAAGAGAATTATTTCTAAATTTGAATGAGTGTTCATTTTGAACAAAATAATTATATTTCTTGGTTATATGGTAAGTGCAAGAGGAATAGATGTGGATGAAAAGAAAGTGAGAACTATTAATAACTGGACAACACCAAAAATCATAAGTGATGTTACCAGTTTTCATGGTTTGGCTAGCTTCTATGGGTGACTTGGTAGGGGCTTTAGCACCATTATTGCACCTTCGATTGAGATACTAGAAAGGAGTTTTTAAGATTTAATTAGACTGATAACTAAGAGAGAGCCTTTAACATATTAAAAGAGAAGTTGATTTTGGTACCCTTATTAACTTTGACCAACATTGCTAATACCTTTGAGATTGAGTGTGATGATTTGGGTGTAGGAATTGGAGCAGTTTCAATGTAAGATAAGAAACCAATATCATAATTTAGTAAGAAGATTAGTGGGGTAGCATTGAACTACCCAACTTATGCTAAGGAGATGTATGCATTTAGGAGAGCCTTAGGGACTTAGCAATATTACTTTTGACCTAAGGATTTTATGATACATATAGAATATGAGTCATTGAAATATATCCAAGATCAAAGTAAGTTGAGTAAGGGACATGTCAAGTGGTGGATTTCATTGACAGTTTTTATTATACGCTAAAGTATAAGCTAGGTAAGGAAAATATAGTGGTGGATAAGTTTTCTTAAATGACACATTTCATTACATTTTGTAAAACCAATAATGCATCTACATTGCTAAGTTATTTTTTAAAGAGATTGTTAGGTTTTATAAATTACATAGAACCATTGTTTTAAATAGGGATGTAAACTTTTTGAGGTAATCTTGGAAGACTTTGCGGCAAATTTTAGGAACTAAGCTACTATGCTATTGTTAATAAGAATGTTAAGATTTCGGAAGAGTTTTTACCTTTCATTAAATTTTCTTATGATTGGATTGTTTATAGCATTACGGGTTACATGGCTTTCAAGTCCTTAATAACTTAACGATAGATCTCTATGTAAGGTGTGAAACCTTGTTTCTTTAAGAGACTAAAGTAAAGTCTATAATGATGACTCGAAGGAAGAAGTAAGCAGCACCTAAAAGTTACAAAATGCAAATAATGATAGAGTTATATTGATAATCAATGTCAGTTTTGAACTAATTTTTAGGGATTAAGAAATAAAATAAAATTGGTTTTGTTGTGTCCCCCAGACAAGAGTTAGTCTTATAATTTTATTTGCTTAGGGTTTTGTTACTTTAAGAAGTTATTTCCTTTTTAAAACTCTAGTTTTATGGTTTTATGTTTATATGAGACTCTTTTATTAATGTAATAGACAACTTATCATAATTATTATTCAACAAAATTCTTAGAGATTTTCTTTAATCTTTTAGGGTAATTCTTATTTTATATTCTCTAAAAACTTATGATCTTATCTAGCTTTATAGTATTGATTAAACCTTATAATCGTACCCTCTCGATCCTTTCTTTTCTAAGAGTATGGAAATTTATATCATTCTTCATATTTTTGTATTTTTGTTCTTAAATTAAACTTGTTTCTATAGAATGATCCTAGGTCTTGCTTATATTGATATCATGTCTCATTAATCCTATTGGTGAGGTTTGTATCACACTTACTATTGGGTACTTTATAGTATTAAAGACATTAAAAATGACCTCTTCTTCTTGTAGTCAAAATTTTAGTTCACCCTTCTAAACATTAATAAATGCTCTCCCAATTATGAGAATGTTCTTCCAAGTATAATAGTATCTCACTATCTTCCTCCATCTTAAGAACTACAAAATCTGTGGGAAAGAAAAACTTATCGATCTTAAAGAGCACAACTTTAAGTACCCATCTAAGGTGTTTAAGAGAGTGATCAGTCAATTATAATGTCACTATGGTATTTTTTTGCTTTACATAAACCTAAATTTTTAAGGATAAATAGAGGCATTAAATTTATACTTGAACCTAAATTGGATAAGGCCTCCTCAAACACATTTTTGTCAATTAAACATAGGTTAGTGAAACTCCATAGATCTTTAAGTTTATGGGTAAATTCCTTTATAACATTGAACTTAACTCTTTAGTAACTGAAACTATTTAATAGTTCCTAGATTCCTATTAAAAGAATATCTTTCATAAAATGCACTTAAACATTTTTTGAAGGGCATCTGTAAATGGGATATTAATGAAAGGTTTCTTGAACACATCAATAAGACTAAAAAATTGTCGATCTAGCTCACTTTTTAACATATGCTAAAGAAAGAGTTCAAAATTGTCAATCTAGCTCACTCTTTTATTAATGTTAAAGAAAGAGAACTCTCAGAGATAGTTCTTAAAGGGCTTATGCTTAATTTGCCTTCTTATCTTCAACATTCTCTTTAATAGGAAATTCTATTGCATAAGGAGCCTTTTCTTTAGTCTTGTCAAATTTTTCATGTCTTTATTTTTTTACCACTTCTTAGAGTAATTGCTTTGTAGTGTTGATTACCATCTCTTTTTAGATTCGCCTTATAATTTATAAGTAAATATCCATGTTGTTCTTTAAAAAATGTATTAGCAATTTGACTATAAAGGATTTCTTGATTTTTCTTTCCATAAATTATTGAAACCGAAAAGAAATTCATTAACATTCATGGTATAAAAAAAGAGTCATTTCTAAAATAATTTAAAAAATACTCTTTTCACCTGTAAACTTCTAATTTATGTTGATTGATTCTTAATATATGGCCTAGTATTTATGATAAACGGAGTGTCATTGATTACCATAAGAACCATTCTGTCTTCTAAGTTCACCTTTTTCTTTTGCAGTAGGTTGCTTTATTCAAGTTGCAATATATTCTAATGTTTTCTCCAAGATATGTTTAGATGAGTACACCCTCCTAATTGAACCTATTAAAATAAGGGTTTATATGATTTTTATTAAAATTTCTCACAATAATATTGCGTCATTTGTACTTATGAAAAAAAAACTGTAAACTTAGAACTCATAACCTTGGTAAGGCCTGTTAAAAAATTTACAAACCAAAGAAGTTGATTAGATAGTTGGCTATCATATGGCTATTATGTAATTATATTGAAAGAAAAGCAATTCAGGCTATAAGATTAGTGATAACATCTATCTCATATATATCAACTATCATTTTTAGGATGGTTCTTTCTCTAGACGATTGGTAACTATTATTTTCCTTATCTTCTTGCAAGTTATATACTTCTTTTTAAATTTTCTTCAATATAGCTCCTCTTACAAATGTATTAAATAAAGTCCTTATATTGCCACTCAACCCATTGGAGAAATTATCAACCTATATATAATTAGGCAAAATATGATGAGGGCACCTTTTTAACAACTCCTTGTATCTCTTTCATGCTTTATATAAAGTCTCACTTTTGAACTTAGCAAAGTTATTAATCTTAATGCATTTTTTTTTAGCTAGTGCAAAGAATTTAAAAGGAACTTGTGAACTAAATATTACTAATAAGGGATTTAATATTTTGGTAGATAATTCAACTAGTTCTTTTTTTATCTCTCAAATAAAAAGGAAATAACTTAAGGTGAAGGGCTTCCTCATGAACATTTTATTTAACAATCACAAATCTTAAGAAAATTATATCTTCATTAATCAATCAATTAAATTGGACAACTTAAATCATTTGTAATATTATATGTTTTAACTTAAAATTATTCACTTGAGAGGCAAGCCTTTTGATCACTAATTGAATATTAATTAAGGGTAAGGTATAATCTCGTAAAACCATTAGTAGATTGACCACCTGTCAGCTATTCAAAAGTTGTTTGTTTAGTGGAATATCATATCTATTTCTTGATCCATCAGGATCAACCATAGGCCTTTGTGACTAAATAATAGTTTCCCTTTTCTCTTTTCTATTTGTTTGAAATAAACGCTCTAGCTTTGATTCTAAAAAAAGTATACTATCACTACCAAACTTTCATATGCACCTAAATGAGTTCCTATAAAGCACAAAGTAAGAAGCATGAGTAAATATAAAATAAAAATAGAGTTATTTAGTATCAATATTAATAAATAACATAATCTCTAAAAATGACACCAAAAAAATATTGTTAGCTTTCTAATGTAAGAATACATTATCACAAATATGTAATATAATAAAAGAGTATCTTCCCACAAGGATTATATTTATTAATTACTAAAATTAATCTAATTATAATTTTATACAAATAACTAAATGATGTAAATAAAAAAAGAAAATATAATTAAAAATATAAGTTAATAATAAAGAATGATTGAAAATCAAAGTTAAATAACTCTAGGAAATTTGATTTCTCTAAGAATGTTGCCAATGAATTTCTCTCATATGATTACTTGTCTTTATCAAGCATCAATAACATATTTCAATAAGAGAACTGACATATCTCTTTTTTGAAAAGTTAAAAATGGAATTAATGAATTTATTGTACAAAAGAAGTAATGATCACAATAAAAAGACCTCACTTCAATAGAGTGCAAGCTAAATCAAACCATCCAGCATTAAGGCAAAAACACAATCCCCCGGCCTAGCATTGCACTAACTACAATCATTATTAAAGTATATGAAGCATATGTGTTATAGTATAAGCATCCCCAAATATAAAAGACACGAGAAGAAAAACTTTCTAAAGCAAAACTTGATTAACGCATATCCATTCTCTAATTATTAGCAATTAAATCATGCATATTCTAGCTTCCTTTTCTAACATAGGTTGTTCCCTTATCCATTGAATAAGTTTTTTTGAAACTTGCTCCTTAGTACTTTTAACTCCTTAAAGGATCTGACGTTCCTCTTCTTTACATATTTTCTACAGATATGAACTAAAAGCTATCAAGTAAATTACCTTATTTCCCTTAGAAATGATCCTATTTAAGCCAAGCCATTCTAAGAACTCAATATGATTAAGTCTAAAGTTATTAAGATGGCCTATTTCCTAAATACATTACCAAAAAAAAAAAGAGTATTTACAATTGAAAAAAAAGGTGTGCAAAGGTTTCTATCTTATTTTTACATAAACAACTATTAATTGGCTTATGGAGATAG
Organism: Erythroxylum domingense; assembly: GCA_025594535.1. Lineage (NCBI taxonomy): Eukaryota > Viridiplantae > Streptophyta > Magnoliopsida > Malpighiales > Erythroxylaceae > Erythroxylum > Erythroxylum domingense. Next base: position 19,806,255 of record JANQBM010000004.1, on the reverse strand, counting down.
TTGAGCTTATCAAGTGTGGCAAGTTTGTTTTTAGCAATCAAACACAAAAAGAAAGAAACTTTTGGTAACAAGCTACTATTCTAGACTACATCACTCGAAGTTTAATTTTATCCTTTAACCCTAAGAATTTTTTTTTGTAAGAGTTGTTTGTCAAACTACTAGAAGAATGTCCAAGCCACTAATAAGTGGCATTCCTCTCATAGTCAAAACTATAATTAGGTGAGATATATGAAAGTTGAGAAGGATAGTTTGACAATTAATTAGATTAAAACTATACATTCACTTTGGCATAGCTTAGGAACCTATTCAATATCATAAATAACACCAAAGTCTAGTTTAGAGGTCCTACCTTACCCCTATTATCAGAGCATATGAAAACCATCTCACTATTTCTTATAGTAAATTTGATATTTCTAGATATCATCCCACCTTACTAAAAGAGATAAGGTTACGAATGTAATGATAAGATACAAATTAAGGGTGACTAATATTAATGAAAATTTAAGAGAGACAAGGCTTAGGTGGTTCAGACATATTAAGAGGAGACACCCTGACACTCCGGAGAGAATATGCGAGAAGATTGTACTTAGAGATTGTGAGAAAAAAAAAGGAAGGCTAAAAAAGAACTTGGAGGAAGTGATTAAAAAGGATAGGGCTCTACTGTGATAAAAGCAAATACACGCAAGAGGGGGGTAAATTGTATGTATAAAAGTTTTTCTCAAGTTCTTTCAATTCGTATAATAAACATATCTTAGTTAAAACAATAGGAGCCTATAAGATGATAAAGCCTTTTTAAATGATAGGAGTTTGTTAGACTATAGGAGTCTTTTGTGGGATAGGACCCTGCTTAAACAAAAGGAGCCTACTGAATGATAAATCCTATTAAATCAACTTAAAAACAGAAGGCACTTGTTAAAACTAAAAGGAACCTCTTACAAGTTGAAAACATAAGGAGCCTTTTATAAAGGTGAAGGAGCCTCTTAAAAACAACACACACACACAATATGTAACAGCCCAAACCACCCGCTTATAGATATTGTCCGCTTTGGGCCTCGGCCTCTCGGGCCTCGCGCCCTTACGGTTTTATTTTTCCAGCGTGTAAGCCTCTTTAGGGCATTACTCCCGCAAGACTTCCTAGGAGGTCACCCATCCTGGTACTGCTCTTGCCCTAACACATTTAACTTCGGAGTTCTGATGGGATCCGGTGCGTTAGGGCGTGAAAAACGCGTCTACAAGGTAGAGGTTTCCACATCCTTATAAGGCATGCTTTGTTTCCCTCTCCAACCGATATGGGATCTATGCTCCGCGGTACTATGGTCATTGGGTAGTCTCACCCCCCCTCGGGAGGCCAGCATCCTCGCTGCATACCGATCCGGGTACTAGCTCTGATACCATCTGTAACAGCCCAGACCACCCGCTTACAGATATTGTCCGCTTTGGGCCTCGGCCTCTCGGGCCTCGAGCCCTCACGGTTTTTTTCCAGCGTGTAAGCCTCTTTAGGGCATTACTCCCACAGGACTTCCCAAGAGGTCACCCATCCTGGTACTGCTCTTGCCCTAGCACATTTAACTTCGGAGTTCTGATGGG
>JANQBM010000004.1:19709668-19723127 GCA_025594535.1 Erythroxylum domingense | reverse complement strand
CTCTCAACTCCTTCAGTTTTACTGCATCCAAGGTTCCCAACTCATTAGGATAAGACCCACTGAATCCCATAGACCACAACAACCCATAACTTCCACATCCCGATTCTTTAAAATTTGTTGTAATGCATGAGGAGAAGAAGCTTGCATGTTAATTCCTTGCACAGTGATTTCTGCACCCCTCCAAGTGAATTTCATGCACATCTTCTTCCAATCAACCCTTACCTCCCTAATGTTTCTAGCCAAGCCACCCCTAGGATTAAGTCGGGTCCCCCAATGTCAAAAACATAAGCATTTACACCAAACCTTTCTCCATTCAGCTCCAACTTAATCTCCTTGCAAATTCCTTGTGAGAAGGATCGATGTCCATCACCCAACCTTACTCCAAACGTCTTAGTGGGAGTAATGGAAATATTCATAATGTGAACCAACCTGCTGGACACAAAGTTATGGCTAGCTCCACTATCAACCAAAATAACAATAGGCCTGTCATTAAGCTTACCTAGCAAGACCATGGACTTCATGGGTGAAGTTGGGTCCTTCCCTATTTCCTTGAAGTCCACTGAGTTACACACTAGCTCCCAATCTTCCTGCTGACCTTCAGCCTCTGTTGGTTCCGGATTACTCATTCCCATATCTGCTTCATCTCCTTCCCAATCAATCAATCTGTACTCCTTATCCAGGCACCGATGCAGGGGACCGTAAGTCTGCCCACATTTAAAGCATAAACCCTTGGCCCTTCTCTCCATAAGTTGATCATAAGACAAATTTCCTGTGCCCCTCCATTTTGGACCCCCTGGCTGATTACCATCTGTCGTGGAACTTCGAATTTTATTAGGTAGCTCTCTCGCCTCACCCTTGGTTCTACCCGCAATGGGGGTTGGCTGAGAACGCTACATGGTAGAGGTTCCCAGTCAGGACCTGAAGCTCGTAGGAAAATTTCTAGGCTTGTTTTTCCACTCTCCCGGCCGTATCACCCCTTCTCCTACCAACTCCCTCTCAACCTTCCGCGCAACACAAACAAGTCGAGCACGAGTCGGGGGATCATGGGTTCTAACCCTGTTCCTTATTTCCTCAAGCAAACCACCCAAGAAACAACTCATGTACCATTCTTTCGGAAAATGTCTTATCTACAACATCACCCTCTCAAACTCATCAATGTACGCGTCCACCGATCCCCTCTGATTTACCGACTTCAGCTATTCTATCAAATTTCCCTCGTCCTTCCCACCATAACGGTCAAACAACGAATGCTTAAACCTCTCCCAGGTCATGCAAGGATCAATCTCACGTAGAGTCATGAAGCAATATAGCGTCGTCCCTTCCATGCAAATCTAAACCATTGGCAATCGAAGTTCAAGTGGGATCTCATGAATCATAAAGTATGATTCAGTTGTCTTCACTGTGGAACGCAGGGAGATCGACTCGACAAGCTGCATTCTTATACTCCTCCCATGCACGTTCGGTAGCAACTGAAGACACAGGATCTTCTTGACATCGGAATCCCGCATTACTCCTCCCATCCACGTTCGATAGCAACTATAGGACACTCGCCAGTCTATCTCCGCCAGCGGAAGTCGAAACGTGGTGCGCCGGTCTCTCGCCCCCAGCAGAGGAGGACGCATGCTGAGTAAACGTCCACATTCTGTTTCTACGAGATTTTCACCATCAAGGTCTGAAATCCATACCTTACTTCCGATTGTAACAAATTCTGGGATTTGGTCAAAGTTTCGATGATGGCCATCAAGGAGCTGAGTTGTGTGCGCAGGTCCTTCAAGGTAGTATCAAGCGACTTAACCATCCCCTCTTGGGCTGAGAGGGATGATTCCTGTCTCCTAAGAGACGCCTCCACTGTAGAAACTCTAGCCTCCATCCTAGTTTGCATACAATCTCTACCCAACTTGGTCTCTCAATGAAAGCACCAATTGATAGGGGGGAATGTAGAGATTGTATTATTTACGTCTAGAATAGGTTTACAGCAGTAGAGCCTCTCCTGGGAAGAGTTCCCAAGCCAATACAATTTAGTATATTTTCAATAATAATTCCCTCTCTCTCCTATAGTCATCTATATGTTGTCCTCACAATCTCGCTCCATAACTAACTACTAATAACCTGCCTAAGTGGCAATTGTACCCTTCCCCATCTTACCCCTACGCACACATGTTTGAAGAGGCTTAGGCTGATTCACTATGGGCTGAACACTATCAATGCTAACAAGTTAAGACTCCAACTTACAGCTCAAATTGACAGTTTCAGTATTTAATATCTGATGCTAAATAGAACATCAAATAAAGCATTATAAGAGCTATAACATTCCAATAAAAATCTTGCAGAAATGCGGGGTCTATTGATTATCAATTAAAAAGAAATCTACAAAAATATTAGGCAAAAAGAAACTTATGATATGAAACATGTTACCAGTACTGCTCAAAGGCCAACTTCCCATACAGAAACCTCCACATGACTTTATTGGGTAAATAGTTATAGACTTGAGGTAACAACATCCAGATGAAAGTTTCTTGTCCTGGTCTGCAAGTTTTGTTTTAAATCAACATAACGTATGAAACCTTAAGTTACAAGAAAAGCTCTATAACAAGGAATGTTGCTCATTTACTATGTAGATCTTATGATAGAGAAGAACCTGTTATTGCACAATAATAATAGCCAACACTACTCTCATTCAGAAAGGCCTCAAGAAAATAAGCCATTTCAATCGCATAATATATCTTGATTCAAAGCAAAGAAATTGCAGACTAGCAAACAGTTATTACACTCTTTAACACCCACAACTACAAGCGCTTTCTCCCCATGGGAGATAGCCCAGAAAAATTTTACAGCTTCACCAAACAATTTCACTCTGCCAATTGTGCTTGCTAATAGTTGGTTATAAAGTAGGCATATTTGCTGTGAAAGCAAATTACTTTTCTAATACTATTTATTTGTGAAAATTCCAAAACCTGACTTCTACTAAACAAAAGTTCATGGTTTTGAAGCATGCATCAATTCATTGTTGCATCTTTTGAAATGCTATCCTTATTACGGTTAGTATGTGAAATAAAACAAATAACAGTTTTATTAGATAATTCTACGCTTCATTCTAAAAAGCGTCAAGCATCAAATCATTTCAAATGTGAACTTAGGGCAGCTATTTTTCATCAATCTAGGGCTACGAAGGGGCAGATTGAGGCTGGAACAATTAGGCTTTACAACAAAAGCCTTCTTGGATAATATCATGGTACAACAGCTGCTGCACCTCTCCAGCAAAAACCCATTTATACTAGTTTTACGAGAAATCCAATCCGTAATAGAAACAAAGAAACAAGTCCTAGAAGAATTCCTGTTGATAAAATGAAAAAACAAGTAATATCTTATTGAAAAAAAAAAGGAAATCTAGCCTAAATAAGAAAACCTTATGAAGACTACGGTCCAATAAGAAAACATAAATTATTAAATTGCAATATTTCCATGCATCATAATGATTGCACTACTAATCGATCCATACGACTTTCTAATTACCATCGTTTTCCACAAAAACACCAAATAGTGACACTGTAAATTGTCATAATGAAATTTCCAGATAATGCTAATAAAATGAACATATTTTGTTTTAGATTTTAATTGCAACATTAACTACTATATTTTCTACTTAGTAATACGTCTGCAGTTTTATTTGAATTGTTGAAATAGAATATGGAACTCCTCTTCACATTTTCTTTCTTTCTTTTCCCTCTTCACACTGTATTGTCTTTCTTTACTTCTTTCTCTCTTGCCCAAATATATGCCACTTTCTGCTCTCTTTCTTCTTATCCCTCCAATTTCCTTTATCATTCATTCCATTCTAGATTGCTATGTAGTTCAACTCCAATATCCAATTATCCCTTACATACAGATATTACTATAACTATATAAAAGCTAACAAAGCGATGATTTTTCACTTCACTTTTGCGCTGATATACACTTTCATCTATGTTTCTCTCCCCCACTACTGTAACAAAAATGAAAATCAAGTCTAATTCCAATATCAAATACACATTATGAGACGAATAACACTCTAGAAAGGCCCTGAAGGAAAATGAAGTATGACCTGAGGTTTTAGTCCACTTGTCTAAGAAACTAACCAACAATAAATTAAGCACGCATGAAGAAAGATACAAATTCAACAAGTTAATTGGTAAGCATGCAAAGGAAAGGACAAAAGATAAACCTTCAGAAACATAACTGCAGCTTGCTGTAAACCCATTTTCAGTTTGAGTGAGAAATGAACTTCTGATGAAATCAACAAATTTCTGCTTGGTACAGATTGAAGGCAAGAAAACAATGTCATATTCATATCGATGAAGATTCAATAATACAACACAATGTTAATGTTTTAAATGGATAAAGTGCTGTGTAATTGCACTTTAAATGACTGCTAAAGAATTTAAAAGTACACTTTCCAATGTACCCAAAACAAAAAATTTTAGAAACCAGAAGAAATTCAAGGTTAGTACAGTTATAAATAGCTTTGATCATACATAATGAGTAGCATATTTCTTGTAAAAGTTCCACTTGGATGCTCAAACTCAAGAATACATATTTTTACCTGGGCATCTTCATAGGTTGACATGTAACCAAATGATACTCTAACAGCTCCAGTTGGCTTTTCATGTATTATGTCATTGTCATCCCAGCAAGCATGTCCAGCCTGAATTAAAACAATAGAACTTAAATGAATACTGAAGTGCCTCACCTTGCTATAATTGAAATAATACAACATAAGAGAGTAATGGCTTGATTATGCCTCTCTCCTCTCCTCCCTCTATATCAAGTAGAACTCAGTCAATTAAAATGTACCTCTAAATTCAAAAGAAGATCCTCATTAGACAAGCCAAGATTTTTTGCACATGCACCAGGATTGCAAAAGCAACCTGTCTACATAAAAGCAGAAGACCAGCAGAGTAAAAACCATGGGAATCCTTAGGTGGTCTGGTTTTTAAGAATTAATGAAACTCATCAAACATCACCATCACAAGACACACACATCAGAGATATACAAGAAAGAATGTCGCAAGAAACATTATCCTAACGAAACATGAAATTGAACTACATTGCAACAAAAATATAAAAAATATAAAGAAAAACAGTGGAATTACACCATTATGACCACCACACTATCCATAGCAAGAAATGCACTGGAGGGTCCCAGAAAACAATGGACAACATTAAGAATAACAAGAGGTAAAGCCATGTAATGCTTTATTAGTTCAATCTCCTCAGGTATTAATATCAATCAAAATCAGCATTTTCACCCAATCACACAAGAGCACTCAACAAAAAGAATTTGATATCATGCTAATCCATAGCTCGATAGTGTGAACTGGCTGTGTCTTCCCAAAACATTGTGTATTAGAAATGAAAACAAAACTTTGAATTCAAGAAAAACTGGAAAAGGGAAGAATCAAGGAAAAAAAAAGTTACGCAGATAAGTGTTTGCTGCATTTTACCCGTAAGTGAATTCCAGACAAGGAAGCCAGCTTTTCCACCTCACGGTACCCAAACCAAGAGCCATCTGGCCTTTTCAAGTTGAATGCCACTATGGGACCCGACCCATTACAGATTATCTGTAAAATTTAGGAGATTTCTTTATGAAATTTAACATGCCCAAGATAAGGTGGACAAAATATTTGCAACAAGCTCAAGAGCATTATGATACGCAGATGAAAAAGAAAATATATGACATTTAAATGGCTAAATCCAAAAAAGTACTACACAATCACACATTTGAGATCCACACTTGTGTTGGAAACAGTAATTACAGAGTAAAGGACTCAGGATTCATTCTTTTGGTCATTCCTTCCAAATAGTGTAATTAAAGTCCCAATATTTTTCCAAAAAAAGATAACAAAGGCAGACCTTACGTCACATCCAGTTATACTAACCTTTGAAAGATGGCCTTCATAAAGTTTGCAGACAATAGCTCCATTATCATGTCTTAAAGCCAAAAGCATCTTCTTGACATATCTGGTAAGTGAGGCCGTATGCCTAAATGGCCATTAAAGAATAGATATTAGTATATTTGCTGTTAACTTCAAGAACAATGTGCTGAAAAAGCATCAGATCAAGATAATAATTAATGTATAAAAAAAATTAGTTCTAATTCTTTTCCATTTTGATACAAAGCACATCCAACAGTGTAAAATAACTCTTAAGATCATAAGAGTCAAATTGTTCTATTATGGAAGTCACTAACAATCAGATTCCAAATCAAAATTTAAAACCAGAGTGTAGGGTTCAGGGACAGCTGAAACCCTTCAAGTCTTTCTTTAAATACGGCCTTAGGCTCAACAAGATTGTCTCTAGATATTATAGGGCTCTTTTTCAAACAAACAAGCACAGTGAAGTTGATTTGTGCTGAGAAGCAACATTTTCATGGTCAAGCAATGAGTAGCAAATAAAATTTTGCAGTTCTCACTCACATTAGATCATTGTAATTTAATTCATTTCAGAGAATAAATTCTCATTTACTTCCCCAAAATAAGGAACCACAGATGCTGCCTTGATCCTTGGCAAGCTCTTGAATGGAAGATTCCAGCATTACGACAGAACCCAATCCTAGATAGTAATTGTCAACAATTCTCCTTTCCAAATTTTGCTTTTGAGAGCTGTTAGCCGTCAATGGGGGGAGAAAAGCCTATTGTTATCTTTCCCTTTTTGTTACTGCTACTCAATATATCGTTGTATTGTTATCTTTCCCTTTTTGTTACTGCTATTCAATATATCGTTGCTGTTTCTCTTTTACTGTTCTAGTGTGCTCTTTATTGCTCTGTTGTCGTGTTCTGCTGCTATATTCTGTTGTTGTGTGGGTTGTTGAGGGCTGAAGTCCAACATATTGCACCTTATGAATGACAAACTCACATAGAAATAAGCCCTATGAAAAAAAAAAAAAAGGGTTGCTAGCGAGCAATTCACTGTTATACTCGTTTTGAACACTCATACAACATGCAACAAAGGTTGAATTATGTTGACAACCAAGCTAACAGAAAAGCACAGAATAACTATCGGAGGTTTGGCCTGATGGCAGGGAGGTAGGAATCATCTACTAAGGTTTAATCCTGGTAACTAAAAGGGGTGATGGTTCTTTTATATTCCAATTCCCATCTATCGAAACAAGATCAAAATCACAGAATGTATCTTCATATATACGAAATATCCACTAAACAGATAGACATAAATTAATGCAAATGGACAAAAATCCATCCTCCAATTTCACTATCAACAGATTATCGTGGGATAATAGTTCATCAGCTAATTAAGAGACCAAGTATGTCCAATGACACCTTTAATTTGCTATGACATGATATGAGCTACATGTTGAATGGCTTTAAAAACTCCTTGAGAAGCCTTCATACTTGCCAAATTCCCACAAACCCCTTTCCGTTAACTTTTTCCATTAAACGTGTTGAAGGAAGACACATTTAACAAATTTGGTCCACATGGATAAGCAAAGGTCAACAAGTGGAGATATTTCAAAATTATCCAAACCGTAGTGCAGGTATGATTCTAATGAATTGGTTAATATTTTATCAATATATTAATTTATTGGATTTAAAAATGAATAATTTATATTAAAAAGTATGCTAATATTTAATATGAATTGTAATTCTTTTTACTAGTAACTAATAAATATTAGTCTATCAAACTTATTAAAAATTAATAATATATTACTGGTTGTGTATAATAATAAATTAACTTTAATTTATTATCATACACAACCCTTTTATTTATTATTTACTAATACTAATGAATAAGATGATCAATTTTGATATTTAATTTATAATTCATAATTTTATAATATTAACAATAATTCAATTTATTTTCATTATTAATAAATGAATATTAAAAATTAATAATATATTACTGGTTGTGTATTATAATAAATTAACTTTAATTTATTATCATACACAACCCTTTTATTTATTATTTACTAATACTAATGAATAAGATGATCAATTTTGATATTTAATTTATAATTCATAATTTTATAATATTAACAATAATTCAATTTATTTTCATTATTAATAAATGAAATCGTGAAGAACTATTATTATTTTATTAATTCATCATAATTACATATTAATATAACTAAATATTTAAAATGTAATATTAATTTATTTTCTTAATAATTAAAATATATTATTTCATCACATCTTTCTTAAAATATATTAAAATATGTAGTATTAATTTGTGCCACAAAATGCACATCTTACTTCCTTTAATGATAACTTTTTAGCATCAGCAAACAAATAAAAAAATAATCAATGAAGAAAGTTAAGTTGTTTTTGAATTTTCATCACAGACCAAAAACAATCCACCGCCAAGTCTACGCACCGTCTAATTGCAGATACAGTTAGGGAATTGAGAACTTTGAATCCATGGTGTATAGATGCTATGCTCAAAAATGATATTGTACCATCCTCAAAAAGCTCCTCAATACCTTCTCTTCTTTTAACAAAATCCATGTCAGCAGATGAAGCAGCAACAGTGCCTAAAATGCTTTTGAAATTAACCAATAATAGAGAACCACGCAAAATTCATATACATGATGCAATGATATTCTTTACTAACCTCCACTAAAATAAGTTTTCTTCAGAAGCTTGGCAGCATCTATAAGATAGTGATAACGAAAGAGATAATTAAGGAGAAAAACAAAACTACAAATAATTAAAGCTTCAATTATATGTTGCTTACATTACAAATATAACCATATTTCAAGAAATTGAAAAAGATAGAGAGAGCACATGAGTAGGAGGAGGGGCAAAAAGAACTAGTGCAAGTACAAATGCTATTTTTCTAAAGAATCACAAAATGTTGGAACTCAAATGAATATGAAAATTAAGTGTGAAATGGGAAATTTAAAGCATATTTAAGATTATTCTACAACAGAAGTCTATGATTTATATGGTGCAGCTAAAAGCTCGTTTTGTATGCAAACGAGTGTTCTTCCACAAGTAGAAGCTTATTAAGATATATGAAGACTAACAGAATTCAACTACGCCTAAATTGGTAGCAAATACGACAAAAAAAAAAAAGAAAAACCAATTCAACATTAACAATTTGTTCAAAACAGCTTCTAGTATCATAAATAGATATAGGGCTTGAATTCTTGATACAACGTCATATCCTTGCTTTAATAATTAGTTCAACTTATTTTCTATTCTTCTCCAACTTGTTGATTTTATAAATTTAGCAAACTACGTAAGGATTTTCAGGATTCATCTTATAAACAGTTTCGTCTCCTCAAGTTAGAACTTTCATCTTATAAACAGTTTCGTTTCCTCAAGTTAGAACTAACTTACTGCTACTCTCTCCATCTATGCAACTATAACAGTTCAAATTTTATGGGAACTAAATGTAATACTCTGAAACTATCGAAAGCAGGCACACAAAAGAGTTAGGGTAAAGTACTAGAATTGCAGAACAAGCAGAACACTTTATAACTGCTACTGCATAGAGGCAGAAAGGCTTGGCATACACCAAAATTATATTTAGGTGCCATCCCATATTCTATGATGTCAACCATATATAAATCTGTAGCAATATTACCCAAGGTTTTCAAGTGAGGAGCTGCATTAAGGCATCAAGAGATAGATTGCACGATGAGAAAAGTATGTTCTTGCTTAACAAAACCCAGCTATCATGTTTTGAGTAAGGTAAATTCTGAGGCATTATAATCCATGTTTCCATCGTAGTGGCAGAGGACAAATGGCTTACCATGTTGAACAATAAGAGCACCAAGTCCAGTAGGATAGCCAAACAGCTGGATTAAAAAGAAAAAAAAATTCAAAATATCAACATCAGATGAAATTATTCTTAAAAAAATTAAATACAACTCATGGGTTTATGAGTACCTTATAGAATGAGATCACAACAAAATCAGCATGATATTTTGACAAATCTGGAGGCTGGGTCGCAAATCCTTTTGCAGCATCAATCAAGACCATCCACTGTCCCCTAGAGTTTGGATGAATAATTTGTGAATATGAATAATAATAATAAATTTAGAATCAGTAAAAGTTTAACTTGCTCCTGGCATACTAATGAACTAGAGATTTCTATGATCACTAAAAATATTCACAGTTAAAAGTCCAATGGTTGCACTTTTTGGGGTATTTTTTGAATGATCTTTCAGTTGTAATTTTAAAAACTTTATGAAACTCGAATTATTGAAGGCCTGTTTTCAATATTTGATATGCAATATTGGACAAGACCATGTTGGCTAAGACTGGAGTCATTGATCTATTGGGACTAAGAAAATGAAAAATCATCTTTGATGACATGTTAAGATATCACAACATCCTATTGAGAATTCCTACGGAATTGAACGTCACATTGACAGGAATCTTGTAATTGTTCGATTAGGAAACCCCAACTTATGCAATAAGGGAGTTTGAACTTGATGTAAATGGTTATCTCACTATAGATTTCAGGTATTATATATCGTGACAAAGTTATCGTGAACTATATAAATACGTGTATGATATTTATCAGAAACAAAGCTACTTGATTCAAAGATGTATGAATAAAACAATGAGAAGACGGTAGACCAATGAATGAATATGAAAGATACAATTCCTCCAAACTTTGTCCAAATATAGTATCTTTTGCATTTAATGTATCTAATGCAAAGAACTCATAAAGCATCACCAATCATTTGTCCAAAATATCCCTCTCAAAAGCATGTCACACTTATTAAAGATGTTAAGGGATTTTGTAGCTAGTACTATCATATGTATCTTACACAAAATATAACTTTTATGATAAACTTTTGTTTTACTTATTAAGAAATATCATTACCATTAAACATGTATTCCTCAAATTTTATTACTATTTTTAAGTATATCATATCAACTAGAAGCATAGTATTATGTAGATGTATGGTTATAAAAATATTAGATTCTTTTTACTTCTATATTCAACTTACTGGATGAAACTAGATGTTCTTGAGTTACTAAACTATAATAGGCAAGTCTAGAACACATACTATCAAAATTGACCACATCTCCAATATATAATGAGTGTGTAGCCTACATTCTGGAAGGATAAAACCCATAGTGAATAGTGAACACCAATGGAAAATTTAGACCTAATAGCAACTGATGAAAACGATGACTTACTTGGAATATGGAGAACCTTCCAAAATTTTTTCTGATTCTTCTTTTACAGAGTTCACCAATTCAAGGCCAAATCTCAAACCTGAGAAATTGCACTCTGATGGGAATGCAAACAAGTTGTAACTATCACCTGCAAATGCCCATAAGGGTGAATGTATGATTCCTTAAAACAAACACCTGTCATTAAGATTTCATTTCTGCAGTATCATTGCATGACTCATCAACACGTGACTCAATATTTTCAAAATAGGTCCCAAGCTTCTATGAAAAGAAGATCTTGTCCACTATTGGCATATTTGGAGCACAATGAGATTGAGAATCTTTTTCCCAACTCAAAAGAGGCTAATTGTACAAGAAAGTAGAAGGATAAGTGTTCGAAAAATTCAAAAGTCTTTATGCTAATACTGTAAATAGTGAATCAAAAAGTTACCTGTAGGTTTTCCCCCCATAATTTTAGCATTATTTCTCCTTTGTACAGGGTGTTGCAATATTTTTACTGAATTTGAATGGTTTGTGGATGGTTGACAACAACACAAAGGATTTTCAACATCTACAGCACATGTTGCTGCACCTTGACTTAGAGCATACCTAGATATTGTCAGGGGTAGGCAACCACTACTAGAATCTTAACATAAAATGGAAAATCGCACAAGTTTTTCATGTCATATGAATCCTGCTTAATCAAGAATGACTTATTATAACAAGCCGGAAAATCCTAAGTTCATGGATATCACTACTCCATTGAACTAAGGCACCACATCAATTATAATGAACAGGGTGAGTGTTGGAATACCAGAAAATGCAATAAGGTGATCAAACTATGAAAGCAGGATTGATTATTAGTCAGTTCAAGATAAGATAGAGGATTAAAAAAATCTTCAAGATACTCTCTGATTTATTCTATATGGAAGGAAAGAAACAAGAGGATCTACATGAATGAATAAGTTAACAAGTACAACTTAAGCTGCAGACATCATCAGCTAGATCAAAGTCATTATGATAGCTAAATTTAATCAGCATAATCGATCCACATGAAGGAAGACCAAATGGAATTTGTAACAAATACTGTGAATTTTCATGTCTTTGTAATTTGCTTTTGTTATTGGCTTTGTAATTTATTTCAATGTGAACACATTGTAATGTTGAGATAGCTTTGCTATAGTTAACTCAACCCTTATTCAATTTTTTAAAATCAACCCTTATTCAATTTTTTTTAAAAAAGATACTCTCTGATTCCAAGCACACTATTGTGGTTTTCCATTGTGTACATAAAGCAGCTATCATGGCTCCAAGGAAAGGACTCCCCAACCAGCTTTAGCGCCGCAGTTGCCCCAGAAGTGAATATGCATTTGTAATCTTTGGCAGATGCATTGCAGTAGTCAAGAACCTGTATTACAAATATAGCTATCAGTTGGTCAACAGCAATAGACATGAGAAAAGCATCAACCATGGCATTTATTTTCACTATCAGATGTCAAGAAACTAAAAAGCACAAAAATTTATGCAATAAGGTAGATCCAATACTATATATGCCAAACCCTGCATCATCACCTCACACAGAAGATCATTAGATTGAATGTGGAAATAGCCCAAGCACACTATAACTTGTACTGTGAATGAAACTTAAGTTAGGAGACCACAGCCTCAACTTACGCACTCTCGAACATAAGGTTCACATACCAAATCAAGGACCAACAAAACCAAAAGATTATACTATTAGATGAGACCTAGGTGTAGATTGCTTATTAACTAAGCATCAACTTTCACATTCACATGCTAAGGACGAATAAACAGAACTTATTTACATAGGAGAAATCAACAAATATGTTTGGATTTTAGGCACATCACTGAAGTAAAATAGGTGTAAATATTGCATATCTTTTACAAGTCGATGAAAGTATAAAGCTTTGCAGGGCCAGATGCACAGCGACCTCTCTTTTCAGAGTGCATTTTTACAGCCTACCTACTTATTGAAACATTTTTCACATCAATATTGTCCATGAAGTATTTTGGAACTTCCAAATGTTCAATGATTTAAGCAATGGACAATTCAAGGAAAGGGAAAAGGCCAATATTTAAATAGATTTCTCTGGCATCAAGTTTCTTAACAAGGTCCTGGCCTATTGCATCCCTCTCCCATCCTTGTTTAGTTTCTTCAATCAAGTTAGTGTGAGCTTGAGCCACCACTAGTTTTAACTTGTGTTGGTCATTCGAGATTAGGCATTAACCTACCTTATTCTCCTCTCCTCTCCTATACACCAGTTCAAGATCGTATCCCATCAATTTAGGCAACCATGATTGCTAGAAAAATG
>JANQBM010000004.1:19683519-19702940 GCA_025594535.1 Erythroxylum domingense | reverse complement strand
AATGGTAAAAAATATTTCTTTAGACTTTAGACCAAAGTAGACTATAGTCAACCTTTCAGGATCAATAGAGAATCATTACTATAGATTCAATAATAGCAATTTAGGCTGAAATTGCCAACCTAATCAATAGCTAAATAGCCTGAAAACCACCTCTTCCTATCTATTTAAAGTAATTTAGTACGGATGTTAGCTATACAAACAAGAGAGCTATGTTACAACTAATTGTTTCCTAATGCAAAATGAAAATATGCAGCAACTCAACTATATAGGAGTATAATTTGATTGGGGAAGCTATATCCCTTATTCAAACATGTACAATTCTAGGAGGAAGAAACACCCAACTATCTTTTGGTCTAACAGCATAAGGACTCAAGTGAGAAATTAAGACTCACTTGGACTTTAGAAAGACAGGTCCAATTCATGGGATTCAAAGATGGATAAGTTTATGGACATGATAAATTCCAAGTTCAAGAGTATAGAAAAGGATCAGAAGATGATGGAAAGGAAATTTGTACAAATAGCAAAGTATCATACCTCTTCTATTCACAATATAGAGGTTCAACTAGCAAACTCATTATCTACAAAAAGCGTGGGGAGTCTTCCAAGCAATACAAAAGCAAATCCGAGGAGTAGTTTAATCCTATCAAAGTTAAGAGAGGGAAAGAACTAGAAGAACCAACAGAAAACAAGTTGAACCCCACCTTGTAGAAGACTAAGGGAAGAAAAAAATCGTGAAAAGAAGAATGTGGATCCACCTCATGTTCTTCCTCTTCCATATCCACCAAAAATTCCATTCCCACAAAGAATTTAGAAGAATAAATTAGACGCAAAATTTGAAAAGTTTTAGAGATTTGAAGACTTTGCAAATTAACTTGTCTTTTATGGAGGTGATTGAATATATGCCCAAGTAAATGAAGCTCCTTAAAGATATACTATTAACAAGTGGACTTGGGAATATAACCAAACGGTTACACTAACAGAAACTTTAGTTCCATCATCACCATCCATATGCGAAACCATGACCATGACCATGACCCACGAAACAGAGACTTTCAGGCCGAAACCATGACCCACGATTGTGGCACAATAGGCTACGATCGTGACAAAGACATGCAAGCTAGACCACAATAGTGGCCTAAGAGACATGATCATGACAGAAAGACTCTGCCATAGGCCACGATCGTGGGTAGACACACAAACAAGAGGAAAAGTCATATTTCGAGGGATTTTTCTGACCATTTGGACCCCGAAAAAACCTTAGGGCTACCAAGGTATTTAAAGAACATAAAGATTACAAAGGATGGTCTTCTGCATTAGCCACATCGTAAAAACCCTAGACAGCTTTATCAAGAGATTGAGGAAGGAAACGAAGGAAGAGAGACATCAAGACGAAGCCTTCACGAAGTACTTCCCATAATAGGAGGATTCCTACCATTGCTGCCTTTGTCATTCTATTCCGAATCTATTTTTGGTTTTATTTCATTCTTTATGATTGTATAAGACCTGAGATAGCCATAGATGATAGATTCGTTGAATGTTGAATACTTGTCTAAACTAACCTTCGGGAATTTTTTCTTTGATATTAATGAAAGTTGATTTATTACAATTTTATTGAATTATTTATGATTCAAATTATGCACTTCATAATTCGGTAACAAATTAAAAGGGTGAATCAACTGAAAATCATTAAATTGCACTAATGAGAGTTAGATAGTTTAATCGATCAAAAATTGAATCAACTAGTAAATTTTGTGTAATGAGAGATCTTACATAGGTTTTCGGTAGTTTATTAAACAACTTAAGATTTAATTTAGGTTTTGGGATAAATTGTGAATTACGAGGTTGCAATTTCTCATAATCTAATTAGGGTTAATGATTATGACTTGAGAGAGAGTAATCAACCCTAGGACCATCTAGAACCAATAATCCAATAAATTCACAATCAATTAAGTTTTCATTAAAGTCGAATAAAAATTCCCTTTCTCTCAATTGGTAGTTTTGTGATTGGGTGAGCAATTTATATCTTGTTTATATTTCTAAATTTGATTATTGGAATTACTTGTATGATTGAAATCTTTTCTTATTTATTTTTCATTGAATTATTGTGAATTTAGTTCAGCCTTAGATTTTTGGATTAGATTAACCCTCCTCATGAGATCGAAACCTTAAGTACTACGTGAATGACTCGTGCACTTGTGGAATATTGAGATTTAAAAATATTAAAACTTTGTCCTATCAGAACCTAAGATGAAGTTTTTAGCGCCATTACCGGAGAGGTGATTAGTTTAATTCTTTAGTCTAAGGCTTTTCTACTATCTTTTGTTTTTAAATAAAACATTTGGGGTGTAAAGTAGAGACACATCAAGACTTGTTAGAGTGAGAATGAGACATCTGAAGTTGAATGCTAAGAAGAGATAAAAAAGAATGATCATAGAGGATGTATATTATAAGGAGCAAGGGACTCTTGCGGAATTCAATACGCCCCAATTTGATTAGAGAAATCATCATCCTTATATGAATCCATACACTTCAGGGTGGAAGAACCACCTAAATTTCTAATGGTCCAACAATGCAAGTACTCACATAGGACATCAAGACCTATTTGAATTTTAATAAGATGAATCGAATTCATGGGATTCCAAGCTGGACAAAAATTATGGATAAGCTCACGGATATGGAAGAGAACTAGAAGATAATGGAAGAGAAGTTTAAGCAAGTAACAGAAGATCATGCCTCTTCTATTCATAATTTAGAGGTTCGAATAGGCCAACATTCTAGGGAATTTTGTAAGAAAAGTGTGGAAAATTGTCTGCACAGTATAAAAGTAAATTCAGTAGAGCCATATTAGGCTATCATACTTAGGAATGGGGTAGAGCCAATAGAACCAGTGAGAAATTAGGCTAGACTTGATCTTAGAGAAGATTATGAAGAAAAGAATGCCAACCCTCCATTTTATTCACCAGTTCTTGATTTATCATCTTTGAACGTTGAAAGATCTTGGGTAGATGTCCATGAAGAGAACCCTATCTTTCGGATTAATGATAGCCAAGTGACATTCAACAGGAATGATGCATTAAAGAATTTGAGGGAGAGTAGCCTGATAGTTATGTAATTGCATGTGTTTTAGGGATGAATTTGTTAATTATTTAGTGTGAATTTAAGTGGTGTGTGTGCATTTAGGGTGTAATTATGTTAATTTGTGTGATTTAGTGTTTTTATGGGTTAGGTTAAGTCTTTGAGCTTAAATGTTATATTTTTTAGGTACCATGATGTGTGTATTAGTTGCAGGGTAAACGAGGAAGAACGAAGAAGATTTGAGGAGTTTCGGCCCAAAGCTATAGGCCACAATAGTGCACAACAGGCCACGATCATGACAGAGAAGGAAGAGCCAGCAGCAGTCAGGCCACTATCGTGCACTAGGAGCACGATCATGACAGAGAGCGTCAAGTCTAGCCAGGATCATGCACATTAGGTCACGATCGTGACAAAAAGGTTAAACAGCAGGCCATGATCATGCCTTCCGTCGGGCTCATAGAAAAACTCAATTTTCACAAGATTTTGTGGATCGTTTCGCTAAATTTAACCTAGGGCTTCCATAGAATAAATAGAACATGATGTGATAGTCGTAAGAGATTTTTTTAGAGAGCCTAGAGAGCTGTGCAAGAGAGCGTCATTCTGTCAATTCTGAGAGAAACATAGAGAGAGATCAAGAGATTGATGAAGGTGATGAAGGAAGAGAGACACGGAGATAAGTTTGATGCGATGTACTTCCTGGGACAGGTGGTTTCCTGCAGTCACTGCCTCCGAGATCTATTCCATTGTTATTTCTTATTTTTATTTCAATTTTATGGATGCAAGAAATTTGGATATTTATTAGAAACAGTGTTTTTGAGTGTTGATTTACTGTTTATACTCACCTTCGAGTTTTTTTAGTTCTTGAGATTAATAAAGTTTATTTGATTTTGTTTTCCTTTGATTTAAGTGTGATTCAAATTATGTTCTTAAAAACTTGGCAATAAACTGAGAGGGTAAGCTAAGTGAAAATCATCGATTTGGGCTAACAAAAGTTAGGTGAATCGATAGGTAGAGAATTGAATCAAAGTGGTAGAGTCGTGTAATAAGAGATCGAGCATAAATTCCTAGTAGGTTATTAGACAACTTAGAACTAATTTAGATTTTAAGTCAGTCGCGAAATGAGAGATCCAATTCCATAATTTAAATTAGGGATTATCAATTAGGGTTAAGAATTATAACTCGAGAGGGAGTAATTCACCCTAGGATCGTCTAGGCCCGTTAAGTCAAATTTACATAATTGGTTAGATTTTCTTAGTTTCGAATTAAATCCTCCTTTCTCTTACTTGGCTATTTCTAGGTTAATTTTGGATTGTTGAGTGAGTTGATATTTTGTAACCTTTATGCACTCTAAATTCTCATATTTGATTACTGATTGATTTAATTTCTACATTAGTTAATTGTATAGAATTATTGTAGTTTAGGGCAACCATAGATTCTAGGACTAGATTAGGCTTCCTCATGGGATCAACACCTTAGGTAATACGTAAACAACCCATGTGCATATGGTAATTACCAAGGTAATAAATAGTAAAACTTAGTATGTGTAAGCTTGCGAACAAGTTCTTGGCGTCATAGTCGAGGAAGGCGACAATAGTTAATAGTTTAAGACGTTAGCTTAGATTTGATTTTTTGTTTTTATTTTCATTTCATTCATTTTATTTCAGAATTATGCTCTTATATGAACACATGAGTTACGAGAGGTTCAAGTCATGCAATTGAAATGATAGATTTAGATATAACATGATTAGAATAAACTTTGAGGAGAGCTCAGTGAGAGGAAGAAGAAGAGATTGAGAAATCACATATTGCCGAGGAATTTCAAAGAAACATGGATCAGGAAGTTAACCCTAGAAGGCAACAATAGAGGACCAACATGAACTTTATGAGGCCAGGGTTTAACCTAGCAAAACCAAGTAGTGGTTAGACCGCCTGTTCAAGCAGTTTCTTTCGAAATAAAGCCAGCCCTCTTGAATATGCTTCAGTAAAACATCTAATTCTATGGATTATTGAATGAAGATTTGAACATGTACATCATGAGCTTCTTTGAGATCTGTGATACTTTTCGGTATCACCAGATGTCAGAGGATGCTGTTAGGATTTGGTTGTTCCCTTTTACACTTAGGGATAAAGCGAAGGCTTCGTACCACTCATTGAGCCCCTCCAACATTACGACGTGGGAGCAACTTGTACGTTCCTTCCTAGACAAATACCTCCCGTTGATGAAGACTACAAAGATCATAAAGGAAATTACCAATTTCCAAAAAGGTGATAGGGAGTCCATTTATGAAGCGTGGGAGCGTTATAAGGAACTGCAGAGGAGATACCCACACCATAACCTACCAAAAGAATTCCTTTTGTAGATGTTTTACAACAGAGTAAACCCATCTACTAGAGGCACAATCGATACAGAGTCGGGAGGATCATTGATGCGAAAGATGATCAATGAAATAGAGGAGTTAATTGAGAAGATGGCTAGTAATAATTGCGTATGGGCAAGTGAGTGAGGTAGACAATGTACCAATTTTAGAGAGCAAAAGGGAGTTATCACAGTTGATCAGATGATGGAGATGCAAACTAAGATTGATAATTTAACGCGACAACTCAACAATATGAAGGCATCATCTTCTGCTTCGGTTAAGGCCATGCTATTAAAATGTGAGTTATGTTGTCAAGTGGATTATGATATTGTGGACTCCTACCTGATGAGAGAAGATAACCAGGAGCAAATAAACTACATGAGGGCGCAATTTGGATGAGGAAGGGGTAACAATCCTTACTCAATCAGCTACAACCCCGGGTGGAAGAATTAGTCTAACTTTTCCTAGGCCAACAACAATAATGGAGGGCAGTTCAGGCCTCAGGGTTAGTCAAGCTTCCAACAGGATAAAACAAGCTCGATGGAAGCCAAGTTGGACAAAATGCTAGATAAGCTTGGAACTTTAGATAATGCATAACAGAAGCTGAAAGATAAATTTAAGCAAGTCACTAAGACTCACGCGTCTTCCATTCATAATTCAGAAGCCTAAATGAGTCAACTAACAAATGCCTTTTCTATACGGAATCTTCGAAATGTTCCTAGCACTTCAGGAACAAAATCAAGGGAACAATTAAAGTCTATTACACTTCGAAGTGGGAAGGAAATTGAACCTCCCACAAGAACAATAGAGTAGCTTGTCAAGACAATTGAGAAAAGTCAAGAAAAGGATAAAGAAGTAGATATGATAGAATATCCTCCTTATGTTACACCTTCACCGTACCAACCCAAGATTTTCTTCCCTCAATGACTACAAAAGAAGAAGTTGGATGAACAATTTGGAAGGTTTATTAAGAAGCTAATAATGCTGCAGATAAATCTCTCGTTTGTTGAGGCATTAGAACATATGCCTAAATAAGCAAAATTTTTAAAGGACATTTTATCAAAAAAGCGTACTTAGAATGATAATTAGACGGTAGTCCTAACTAGTACTTTCAGCTTTATAGACACTAGTCAAATGCCTTCAACGTTGAAAAATCCAGGAAGTTTCACAACGCCTTGTGTGGTAGGTGAATTGGAGTTTACAAAGCTAGCATCAATCTTTTGTCTCTATCTTTTGTCTCTATCGATATTCAAGAAGTTGGGACTGGGAGAGGTCAAGCCTACATCAATGCTAATCAATCCATTAAAAGGTCATTGGGAATAGTGGAAGACGTTTTGATGCGAGTAGATAAGTTCATTATTTCAGTAGATTTTGTAGTTCTGGATTTTGAAGAGGATATAAACTGTCCATTAATCTTAGTTAAACCATTTATGAATACTGGGAAGGCCATAATTAATGTTTACGAAGGTAAATTGACACTTCGAATAGGCAAAGATTAGGTTGAATTCAATATGAATAAACCCTTAAAGAATCCGACGACGAATAGCACATGCATGAAAGTTGAAATCATGGATCAAAGTTTATAAGAACAAGTTGAGGGTTGTATAGCAGAAGTGCAATCATTGGAAATAGAAGCTGACATTGAACACCAAATTTCTGAATCGAAAGACAATGATGAGTTGCAGCAGGCAAATGTCCCAGTATATCAAGAAAAATTAGTTTGGACTAAAGCACCCATGCCACCATCTTCAAAGAAACCTCCGACATTAGAGCTCAAGCCTTTACCTGCACAACTCAAATACACCTTCCTTAGTGAAGGTCAAACTCTACCTATAATAATTTCCAACCAATTGAGTGAAAAATAAGAAAGTAAGGTGGTGGAAATTGTTAAGAAGCGGATGAAAACCATCAGATGGCAGATTGCGGACATTCGATGGGTAAGCCCGAATGTCTGCATGCACCGAATAAACTTCGAGGAAGGATGTAGAATAGTGCAAGAGTGTCAATGGAGACTAAAACCTAACTTGAAGGAGGTAGTCAAGAAGGAAATTATAAAACTCCTAAATGCAAGGATAATTTATCCTATATATAATAGTGAATAGGTCAGCCCAGTGCAATGTGTACGTAAGAAGGAAGGAATGATGGAGATAGAGAGTGAAAGCGGAGAAGTAATTTTAACCAGAACAGTCACGGGGGGGTGGAGAGTATATATAAATTATCATAAACTTAACTCGGTGACTAATAAAGATCACTTCCCT
Source organism: Erythroxylum domingense (assembly GCA_025594535.1). Taxonomy (NCBI): domain Eukaryota; kingdom Viridiplantae; phylum Streptophyta; class Magnoliopsida; order Malpighiales; family Erythroxylaceae; genus Erythroxylum; species Erythroxylum domingense. Next base: position 19,695,250 of record JANQBM010000004.1, on the reverse strand, counting down.
CTCCTATTTATTGACCAAATGACAAAAAAGGTTGTTGGCCATTCATTTTACTATTTCTTAGATGGATATTCGGGTTATAATCAGATTTTCATTTACCCTGATGATTAGGAGAAAACTACATTCACTTGTCCCTATAGAACATTCGCATACAGATGGATGCCTTTTGGACTTTGCAATGCTCCAACAACATTTCAGAGGTGCATAATGTCAATCTTCATTGATATGATAGAAGATATAATGGAGGTGTTCATGGATGATTTTTCAGTTTTTACAGATTCCTTTGATTCATGACTAACTAATTTGGATCAAGTTCTTCAAAGATGTGAAGAATCACACTTAGTGTTGAATTGGGAGAAATGAAACTTTATGGTGTAAGAAGAGATTGTTCTTGGACATAAGATCTCACTTCAAGGATTTAAAGTTGACAGAGTGAAAATGGAGGTAATAGAAAAATTCCACCCCTAAGCAATGTAAAAGGGGTGCGAGGATTTTTAGGTCTTGCAGGATTCTACCGACGATTCATTAAGGACTTTTCGTAAATTACACGACGTTTGACCAACCTCTTAGTTAAATTTGTGGCCTTCATGTTTGATGATAAGTGTATATCTGCATTCAACACCTTAAAATAGACATTAATATCAATGCCAATCTTATCACCACCAAACTGGACACTTCTGTTATAAGTTATGTGCGATGCGAGTGATTAAGCCATAGGTTATGTGTTGGGTCAAAGGAAAGATAAAAAATTGCATGCAATCTACTATGCCACTAAAACTCTTTCAGGACCCTAACTGAACTACACCACTATAGAAAAGGAATTAGTCGTAGTGGTATACGCATGTGATAAGTTTCGACAGTACCTTTTAGGTTCAAAGGTAATTGTATTCACTGACCATACGGTACTAAAAAATACCTTTTCAACAAGAAGGATGCAACCAAGGCTCATTAGATGGGTGCTACTTTTACAAGAATTTGATTTGGAGGTGAGAGATAAAAAAAGGAGCAGAAAATTTGGTTGTAGACCACTTATCCAGACTTAAAGGAGGGGAATGCGAGCCAAGTAATTTCCTCGATGAAACTCTGATGCTACTTGAGAGATTAACTACACCAGTAATTATGTTGATAGTGGTAAATTCCCATAAGATCTCTCATACCAATAAAAAAAGAAATTTTTGCATGAATGCAATCGACATATATGGGATGAGCTAACCTTATATAAAGTTTATGCAGATGGATTAATACGACGTTGTGTTCCATACAAGGAAATGCAAGACATCCTTAAGCATTGTCATGAAGGGCAGTATGTTGGGCATTATGGGGCTAACAAAATGGCAACTTGAATACTAGAAAATTGATTTTACTGGTCGCAGTTGTTTAAGGACGAACAGACCTATGCGGCATAATGCGATCAATGTCAGAGGATAGGTAACATCTCTAAGAGGGATGAAATGCCATTATCCAACATTCAAGAGGTAGAGGTTTTTGATGTTTGAGGCATTGATTTTATGGGTCCATTCCCATCATCAATGGGGAACATATACATTATGGAGGGAGTCGATTATGTTTTGCATTGGGTCGAAGCAATAGCATGTCCAACCAATGATGGGAAGGTAGTGCAAAAGTTCATTAAACGATTATTTTTGCAATAGATTTTTTTATGCTCTCCTAAAAAGATATGGAGTGCACCACCGAGTTGCTACACCTTACCATCCGCAGACTAGTGGCCAAGTAGAAGTTGTTAATCGAGAGCTAAAATAAACATTGAACAATTTTAGGAAAGATTGGGCAACTAAGCTAGATGATGCTTTATGGGCCTATAGGACAGCATTTAAAACACCCATTGGAATAATTCCTTACAGACTGGTGTATGGAAAAGCTTGTCATTTGTTGGTCGAATTAGAACATGGAGCATACTGGAGGATTCAAGCATTAGATTTTGACTGGAAGCAAGCCGGCGAAAAGAGACTTGTACAACTAGACGAGCTTGAATAATTTCGTTTTAATGTTTATAAGAATGCCAAACTTTAAATGGAAAAGGTTAAGAAATGGAACAATGCTCGTCTCAAACAAAAGGAATTTAAAGTAGGAGATTGTTTTCTATATAATTCCCGGTTGAGGCTATTTCTAGGAAAGTTGAAGTCTAGATAGAATGGACCATTTACGGTCATTCAAGTTTTTGTTCATGAAGCTCTCAAATTAGAAAATGCTAATAAGGAGACTTTTAAGGTCAATGGGCATCGATGTAAGCTGCATCTTAGAGGAGCAATTCCCAAAGATAAGGAAGTAATTTCCTTGTCTCCGAATAACTAAAAATGCCTTCCTGGACGAAAGGTCAAGCTAAGGACTATAAATCAGCAAATTTAGATTTTGTTTAAAAAAGTTAGGGATAGTTAGACTTAGTTCCAATAAAACGTGAGCAGGGTGTTCAACTGCCACCTCCGGCACCATCACCACCTCCATCTCCTTGAGATTTTTGTCTAAACCAAAAAAAATTCTTTTCTAAATTAGCCTTCAGTTCTATTTTTTTGTTTTTGTTTTTGTTTTTATTTTTACTTTCACTTTTATTGTTAATTTTGTTTGTTCTTTATTACTTAATTTTTGTCTTTACTCTTTGTTAAAATGTTTATGTGTATTTCCTTCTCATATTGAGAATAATGTGTTGTTCAAGTGCGCGGAGGGATTATGTGTTTTGCTTTTAAATGTGATTTTGTATATTATATAATAGTTATTAGGTTACATTGTGTAAAGTATATGAATGTGTCAATGGCTTAGATTGAGTGAAATTCATTTAATTTTGGACAAAGTGTATTAGTTTATGAACGAGCATTTGCGTGTGAAATTAGTGAATTAGGGTGCCTTTGAATAAATATACAGCCTAATTAGGACTTAGTGTAAATTTAACACCCTCTAGATTGTCACATTCATTCATAATTTAAATTCTTTTAGCTTAAGTAGCTTAACTACTATCTTTCATGAAAATGAATAGCTAAACTACTATCTTTCACTATTCCCCTGACCTTTAGGTTATGAATAGAGCTAGTATTCAGTTGAAAACATGATAATAGCTGAGTAACCAAATTGACATGCATCACAAATGTTTGCCTTTGCGTAAAAGGCTATAATGACGTTTCAACCAAGCTGTTTAATAAAATGACTTAGTTGAGTACCCAAATCGACATTCATTACGAATATTTGCCTCCGAGTAAAAGACTAAGTCCTGGTTAAATTTTTTTTAAAAAAATGTGTGTTTTCTTAATAAAAACCTACCGGACTTGTAATAAGCTTGAATTTTCATGAAAATGTACTTAGGAACAGTTACAAAGTCTGAGGGGCTGAAAAATTATTAATGTGTGTGAACAACTGAAAAGGATAAATAAGTTAACGTTTAGGTCTCGATTAAGTTGTATATTTAGTTCAAAGCCCCTAGACACATGTTTTTCATGTTAATGATTTGACATAACTGATTGATTGTGTTCAAGATTAAATTCATTTCATGAAGATCAAAGCCATTGTCTCATTATTGCGTTGCATGTTTTGTGTTTGTTGTTTGTTTTTATTTTGTTCACTTAAGGACAAGCAAACGTTTAAGTGTGGGGATGTGATAGTTATGTAATTGCATATGTTTTAGGGTTGAATTTTTTATTTATTTAGTGTGAATTTGAGTGGTGTGTGTGCATTTAGGGTGTAATTATGTTAATTTGTGTGTTTTACTGTTTTTATGGGTTAGACTAAATCTTTGAGCTTAAATGTTATATTTTTGAGGTATCATGATATGTGTGCTAGTGTTGCAAGGTAAATGGGGAAGAACAACGAAGATTTGAGGAGTTTTGGCCCAAAGCCATAGGCCATGGTCGTGCACAACAGGCCAAGATCATGACAGAGAAGGAAGAGGTAGTAGTAGCCAGGGTACGATCGTGCACTGAAAGCACGATCATGACAGCGAGCATCAAGTCAGGCCACGACCGTGCACATTGGACCACAATCATGACAGAAAGGTTAAACAGTAGGCCACAATCGTGGTAGGCATGGCCACGATAGTGCCCTAAGTCGGCCTAATAGAAAAAATCAAATTTTGCAAGATTTTATGGACCGTTTTAACCCCAATTTTGACTTAGGGCTTCTGCAAAATAAATAGAACATGATGTGATAGCCGCAAAAGAGCTTTTTGGACAGCCCAGAGAGTCGTGCAAAAGAACGTCATGTCATCAATTATGAGAGAAACCTAGAGAGAGATCAAGAGATTGAGGAAGGATATGAAGGAATAGAGACATGAAGATAAGTTTAACAAGACGTACTTCCTAGAACATGTGGTTTCCCACAGTCGCTGCCTCTAAGATCCGCTTCGACAGTATTTCTTATTTTTATTTCGATTTTATCAATGTATGAAATTGGGATATTCATTGGAAATTGTGTTGTTGAGTTTTGACTTATTGTTTATACTCACCTTCGGGTTTTTTTAGTTCTTGAGATTAATAAAGTTTATTTAATTGTGTTTTCCATCAATTTAAGTGTGATTCAAACTCTGTTCTTAAAAACTTGGCAATAAACTGAGAGGGTGAGCTAAGTAAAAATCATCGATTTGGGCTAACGAGAGTTAGGTGAGTCGATAGGTAGAGAATTTAATCAAACTAGTAGAGTCATGTAACTAGAGATCGAACATAGATTCTCGGTAGGTTATCAAACAACTTAGAACAAATTTAGGTTTTGGGTCAATCGCAAATTGAGAGATCATGATTCCATAATTTAAATTAGGGATTATCAATTAGGATTAAGAATTATAACTTGAGAGAGTAATTCACCCTAGGATCGTCTAGGCCCGTTAAGTCAAACTTTACATAATTAGTTGGATTTTCTTAGTTTCGAATTAAATCCCCCTTTCTCTCACTTGACTATTTCTAGGTTAATTTTGGATTATTGAGTGAGTTACTATTTTGTGACCTTTATGCACTCTAAATTCTTTTATTTGATTACTGATTGATTTAATATCTTCATTAGTTAATTGTTCAGAATTATTGTAGTTTAGGGTGACCTTAAATTTTATGACTAGATTAGGCTTCCTTGTAGGATCGACACCTTAGGTACTACGCAAATGACCTGTGCGCTTGCAGTAATTACAAAGATTATAACCTTACGAACATAGCCCATTCAGGATAATTGATGTTTTCAAATCTTTTAAAGAACAAAAGGATGAAGAATACATGACAACAAACATCTAGTTTGAAGAAGCTATGAAAGTCTCGGTTCATGAAGCGGGAAAAGCAGAGGAGACAAAGGTGATTAAGGAACAAAGAGAGAACTCACCTTCGTATAGGACAAACTATTAGATTTAATGAAAGATTCAGAGAGTTTTTTTATTCCCTGTTTTGCTGGCAGTTCACTTGAAAGAAGGATATTATTGAGCTTAATTGGTTTTCATAATGTTATCAACATCGTCCTTCTAATTATGTTGCAATTTGTAGCTTACTTATAGGCTAAAAAACTGATATTGAATGAAAAGAGTGGAAGCAAGCTACTCATAATTGATCCCGGCTAATTTTCCAAGGATAGAGCATCAAGCTACCGATGTTAAAAGATGCACTGCATGGGAGGCAACCCATGGAAATTTATTTTGTTTGATTGATATTAGAAAGTTTGAATTCCGTAGTTAGGATTAGTTTATTTCCAAATAAAATCAAGAAGGAATAAGATTTTGATATTAATTGGATGATCGATCAAGTAAAAGAGAGATGAAAAGGGCCACAAAAGAATTAAGAAGTGAATTTGAAAAGAATGTGAAAAGAGCAAAAGAAAAAAAATAAGTGGTGGAAAACTGTAGGCCACGATCGTGGCTTGTGATTGGGTAAGAAAGGAGCACACATTTTTTAAAGAGAATTTTTACCGTTTTACCCTCCAACCACCTTTATATTCATTTCTAACTTCACTTTTTCATTCACTTTCACTTTTACTTTATCTCTTTAGAGTTGAAACCTACAAAAGCTCTCACATCTCTCTACATATTTTCGAACCTATAAATTTCTTCCAAATTCTACCTAATTCCCAAGAAATATGTCGTGCATTAAGCAATCAGCTAGATGGAAGCAATCAGGATGAAATCAAGTTGCGGGACATAGGAGAAGAAATAGGGCAGCAGACTTCAGAGCGTCCTTCCTGATCTACAAAGAGGAGGAAGGTACTCATTTCTAATCTCTAAATGCTAGACAAATAGTAGTTCCCAAATATTGTGATTTTGAAATGCTTGATAGGTTAGAAATTCGCGAGAGGGTAGAAAACCTAGCTAAGAGAATCCAGTAGGCCCAATTTATAAGTTTCCAATTTCCTGTTTATCGGGAGCTTACGTTGGAATTTTTCACTTCACTGTCCTATGACCTTATAAACCCCAAGGAATTGTAGTTTAAGTTGAGAGGAAGAGCCTATGAATTGAACATAGAAATCATATACAATATGTGTGGATTCCCCAAATCCTCCATCATCGATCAATATAATGATTTTTCTCCTTCTCAATATTGGAATAAACTTACTGGAATAAATCAATTTCATGCCAAAAATGCCCATAACAATATAATAAGGTCCCACAGACACTTGCTACTGCACAAATTCATATGTCAGTTGGTTTTTGATAAATCAAAAACCAACAAGTGTTCCACAAAGGAACTCTTTATGTTATGGTGCATGGACCATAACATTCTAGTGTGCACATCCACATATATGCTAAATGAAATTGTTACGACTCCGCGTAAGAGGAGCAACAATTTAGGTATGGAGTGCCTAGTGTCTGCCATTGCTGAATATTATGGTGTGGACCATAGCGGGTTAACTTTTCACCTCCCTGACTTCCTAAACCATCATCATTTATGGCGGGCTGAAATCTTTAAGTCCTATAATATGGAACTTAGGGATATCAGCTAGAAGGCTTGTGTCAAGATTAGGGCCAGTCAGGCAAGCTCAAGTTTAGCACTGCCGCAGCAAGCAAACGAGGACTCAACCAGTGATGAGTCCAAGGAAGAGAAAGAAGAAGATTAAAGCTAAAAGAAAGTCCTGGAGGCAATCTTCGCAACAAACAAGACAGTTACTGATACACTAGCAGAGCACACCAGAATGATGAAGGAGATGGCTCGAACACAAAGACCCCAGAGTCGGCATATCTGTCAGATCTATCAATATTTCGAGTCTCATGGTGTTCAATTGCCGCCTCCGATGCCATCACCACCTCCATCTCCATGAGATTTTGTCTAAATTTTGTCTAACCCATTTCTTTTTCAAATTAGTCTTAATTTTATGTTTAGTTTTATTTTTAATTTATTTTATGTTTACTTTAACTCATATATCTTCTTATCTTTTATACACTTGTTTGTCCCCTTCTTACATTAAGGATAATGTGTTGTTCAAGTATGGGCAGGGTTATGTGTTTGCTTTGTATGTGAGTTTGCATATGATATGACAGTTGTAGGTTGCATTTTATGAATTGTTTGAATGTGTCAATCGCTTAGATGGACTGAAATTGATTTAATTTTGAACATAGTCTATTAGGTTGTGAATAATCATTAGCTCGCAAAATGAGTGAATTGGGATTTTTAGATAAATGTACAGTTTAATTAGAATTTAATGTAAGTTTAGCATCTTCTAGATTGTCACATTCGTTCATAATTTGAGGCCTTTCAACTTAAATATCTTTACTAGTATTTTTTCATAGAAACGATTTACTAAAACAACAAAGTAGGTAAAAAATGTTTATTAAATAAATAATTATTTTGCTAACCTTCTGGTTATGAATAGAGCTGGTAGCCAGTTGAAAATGTAATATAGCTGAGAAATCGAATTGACATGCATCACAAATTTGTGCCTTCATGTCAAAAAGCTTTAATGACGTTTCAACCAAGTTGTTTAATAAACATGACTTAGTCGAGTAATCGGAGCGACATTCATCACTAATGTGTGCCTCTAACTAAAAGACTAGGTCCTTGTTTAAATAAATAAATAAATAATGTTTGTTTCTTATTAAAAACCTACCGGACTTGTAATAAGCTTTACTTTTCATCAAAATGTAATTAGGAACAGTTACAGAGTCTGAAGGACCAAAGAATAATTAATGTGTGTGTGCAATTAAAAAGGGTAAATAAATTAACACTTGGATCTCGATTAATTTGTATATTTAGTTCAAAACCCCTAGACACAAATTTTGCATGTTAATGATTCGATATAACTCTAATGATTGTGTTTAAGATTAAATTTATTTCATGAAGTTGAAACCATTGCCTCATTACTGCATAGTGTGTTGTGTGTTTGTTATAAGTTTGTTGTTTTGTTTACTTGAGGACAAGCAAATGTTTAAGTGTGAGGAAGTTGATAGGTATGATTTGCATAATGTTTTAAGGTTTATTTTATTATGTATTAGGTGTTAATTTGAGAATTTAGTAAGTGTTTAGGATATAATTATGTTAGCTTATGTATTTAAGTGTTTTATAGGTTAGTGTAAGTCTTTGAGCTTAAATAATTTTGAGGTACCTTGATGTGTTTGTTAGTATTTCAGGACTAACATCGAAGAATGGAGGAGTTTCGGAGACTTTCAGGTTAAAACCACAGCCTACAATCGTGGCATAATAGGCCATGATCGTGACAGAGACACGCAAACCAGCCCACAATCGTGGCCTAAGGGACACGATCATGACAGAAAGACTTTGTCATAGGCCATGATTGTGATAAAGCGGTTAGATGTTGTCCATGATCGTGTCCTACATTGGGCAGACGGGCAAACAAGAGGAAAAGTCACTTTTTGAGGGATATTTTATACCGTTTGGACCCCAAAAAAACCCTAAGGCTATCAAGGGATTTGAAGAACATAAAGAATATAGAGGAGGAGCATTTTCATCTGTCACATCCCGAAAACCCTAGAAAGCTTTATTGAGAGATTAAGGAAGGAAACAAAGGAAGAGAGATATGGAGACAAAGCCTACGCGAAGTACTTCCTAGAATAGGAGCTTTCCCACCGTTATTGCCTCTATCATTCTGTTATGAACCTATTTCTAGTTTTATTTCATTCATTATGATTGTATAGGATTTGAGATAGCCATAGATGATAGATTCGTTGAATGTTTAATACTTGTCTAAACTCACCTTCAGGAATTTTATCTTTGATATTAATGAAAGTTAATTTATTGCATTTTTATTGAATTATTTATGGTTCAAATTCTATATTTTATAATTCGGTAACAAACTGAGAGGGTGAACCGAGTGAAAATTATTAAATTTTGCTAACGAGAGTTAGGTAGTTTAATCGATCAAGAATTTAATCAATCAGTAAAATTTGTGTAATGAGAGATCTTGTATAAGTTTTCGGTAGTTTATTAGAAAACTTAAGATCTAATTTAGGTTTTGGGATAAATTGTGAATCGAGAGGTTGCAATTTCTCATAATCTAATTAGGGTTAATGATTATAGCTCTAGAGAGAGTAATAAACCCTAGGATCATCTAGAACTAATAATCTAATAAATTCACAATCAATTAGGTTTTCATTAAAGTCATATGAAAATACCCTTTCTCTAAATTGGTAGCTTTTAGGTTGTTTTGTGATTGGGTGAGCAATTGCTATCTTGTTTATATTTTCATATTTGATTATTGGAATTATTTGCATGATTGAAATCTTTTCTTGTTTAGTTTTGTTCATTGAACTATTGGGAATTCAGTTCAGCCTTAGATTTTAGGATTAGATTAACCCTCCTTGTGGGATCGACACCTTAGATACTATGCGAACGACACGTGCACTTGCAGAATATCGAGGTTTAAAAAATTAAAACTTTGTCATATCGAAACCTGTGATCAATTAACCTTATGCATTTGTCGATTTTTAGGAAATTAGGGTTATACAATGTGAAAACAACTTCAATGCTTATTTAGTTGGCGGATCAATCAATCAAGAAATCGTTTGGTGTGGTGGAGGATGTCATCGTTAAAGTGGTCAAATTCATTGTTTTTGTGGACTTTTTGGTATTAGATTTTGAAGAGGATAGTCATTTTTCATTCATTTTTAGGAAATTTCCACTTATTCTTAGAAGGCCATTCAAGAATATTAAGAGAGCTCTAATTGACGTTTATGAAGGGAAACTAATTCTTTATATTGGTGATGATCATGTGGAGTTTAACATGAATAAAGTATGAAAGAATCCAAAAGAAAGTAGCATTTAAATCATGAATGAATGTTTCAAAGAGCAAGAGGTGAGCTATAATGTAGAAACAAGTTATGAGGAAGCTGGAAATGAAGAAGAAGAAGTGACAAAGGAGTCAAGTATTAAATCATGTCAAGATATTTTGTTAAGAACAAAAAGCCACCAACTTTTAAGTTAAAGCCTTTACCTATACACCTTAGTTATACCTTTCTAAGTAAGGGCATTATCTCAAACCAACTAGAAGGGGAACATAAGAGTAAGGTAGTTAAGATCATTAAGAAGTACATAAAGTTGACAAGATGGAAAATATCCAACATATGAGGAATAAATCTTAATGTAGTAATGCATAGGATTAACTTTAAGGAAGAAAGCAAAGCAATGATGGAATGAAAACAAAGATTAAATCGTAACATGAAAGAAGTAGTTAAGAAAGAGCTTGCTAAGCTATTAGATGTAGGTATCATCTACCCAATTTCAGATAGCGAATGGGTTAGCCCTGTGAAATGCATTCTTAAGAAAGGAGGTATGATATAAGTGGAGAGAGAAAGTGACAAGATGATTCCACTCAAGCATCACAAGTTGAAAATTGTGTATTGATTATTGAAAGCTTAACAAAGTGACTAAAAAGGATCATTTTGCTCTTTCATTTATGGATCAAATGATAAAAAGGGTGCCAAGCCATGCATTCTACTATTTCCTAAACGGATATTTAGGTTGCAATTAGTTTTTATCTATTTGAAAGGTCAGGAAAAGACCACTTTTACTTATCCTTATATAAAATTTGCCTATAGGCAAATGCTTTTGGGTTATGCAATGCTCCAACAACATTTCAAAGGTGTACGATGTCTATCTTTGTAGATATGATTAAAGACATAATTGAAATTTCTATGGATGATTTTTTAGTCTTTGGAGACTCTTTTGAGCATTCTTTGACAAATTTGGACAAATTTCTTCAAAGATGTGAAGAATTACTCTTAATTATAAACTGGGAAAAATGTCACTTCTTAGTTTATGTGGGAGTAGTATTGGGACACAAGATATCATGCCAGGATTTTGAAATAGATGGAGCCAAGACAGTGCCTATTAAGAAATTTCCACCACTAATTAACGCCAAGGGTGTGCAATCATTTCTAGTACATGTAAGATTCTATTACTGCTTCATTAAACACTTCTCATTGATTGCTAGACCTCTCACAAACCTTTTAGACAAAGGTGTGTTTTTCATATATGATGATACTTATTTATTTACATTTAATAGATTAAATGAGGCACTAATTTCAACACTGATCTTGATGTCATCAGATTTTCCATTAACATTTGAAGTCGTGTGTAATGTTAGTTGTAGCACCCCCTTACCGTAGGGTACGCACCGGGACGCCCGCAGGTCATTCCGGTACATAGCCTATGATAAGGGAGAGATACTTGCGATCACTACAGTCACTTCACATGGCATCACATTAATTTGAACAATAAAGCATTAATAGAAAACCACAATATATTTTTTTTAATCATCTTCTTCCTCATGTCATTTCATCAAAAATCAAAGGTTTATACATCTATCATACTGTACT
>JANQBM010000004.1:19636681-19648133 GCA_025594535.1 Erythroxylum domingense | reverse complement strand
AATACATAGGTTTAAAATGGAAAGTAATTCCTATAATCATGCTAAATCCCTATAACTATGATATTTACATTAACTACGTAATCCCTCTAATTACGTAATTGCTATATTCTGTAACAAAAATCAACAGAAATAGATGCAGAAAGCAAATGCAAAAGGGAAATGACATCTTTACTCTGACATTGCTACATGTACTTCGATGTTGGAGTTGTGTTGCATACTTGGATAACCTGAAGATGGTAACATATTACAGAAATTTAGTTTAGTACAGAAAATTGGTTGCTACTTACAGATAGAATAAAGAATGATTGTATGCCATCAAGAAAATGCTTAATAACCTGATCCATGTAGGATGATCGAAGGAAATGTTTGTCTAAATAGTTTACTTTCCAAGCCATCTTATCCAAAAAACCTCTTTCAATGTCTTGTTGATGTGTCTTAGAAGATAAAATGCCGCCTTGTATATCATCTGATCCATGTAGGATGATCGAAGGAAATGTTTGTCTAAATGGTTTACTTTTCAAGCCATCTTATCCAAAAAACCTCTTCCAATGTCTTGTTGATGTGTCTTAGAAGATAAAATGCGGCCTTTGTAGATCATCTATTGAATAGCATGTATATATTGTTAGTAACAGGGATGGATGGATGGAAACTTTAGTTAGTTCCATTCTTTCAGTACAGGGAAAAGACGATGAAAATGGACTCTTAGACATTTGGTGATGGAAATTTTATAATTCAGATTATAGTTTAGAATCTTACTGTCTAGGTTGGAGGTCTTCTGCAAGTTGATCAAACTGTCGTGATTACAACTAGACACCAAGAACTTACATGATGAACTTAACAGTAGATACCATTTTTATCCTTGTATTCGTAGATAATAATTCAGATGTATGCAAAAAAGTGGGTTTTTGAAAGAGACTAGAATTACGCTTGGGAGACCCTCACTCGAGTGACAGGTAAAAGAACTTGGTTGCCTTTTATCTATTAACAAACTCCTGAAGTAGATTATGTCGACTTTCTAGAGATGATGAGCTTGTTTCTAATTTCTTGTTGTTTCTCTGCACTTCTCACAGTTTTTTTTTTTCTTTTTTCTTTTTTTGGTTGCAAGGCAATGAGCCTTTTGTGATGGTAAGATTGTGTTCCAACTTCTACATTGGCTTATTACTTATCTCTAACCAACGTACACAACAGGAGCTTGTAGGGCCTTATTGGTCTCTTCGTGCTGCTTTAGGGCCCCTGTTGGAGACACTTATTCTGCTTGATAGGCTTTTGTTCATCCAGGAGCAAGGCATTTTGCATGAAGCATTCATGATACCGGTATTTAATCCTGCATTATCTCCTAGAAATGTGGCCATAATTGCTAAAAGAAATTAACTGAAACTTATCAATAGGCTGATGATTGAGATTAGCACATCCACCTCCCATGTTTAATGTACTCGAGTTACTGAAACTCCTGTTATGTTCATTTAACTGTTTTATTTGTTTGGCTGTTTCATTGTTTCAGAATTTTGTACCCTAATCTAAATATTGAAAGTGTTGCAATACTAAATTTTCCACAACAATCTCAGAGCACAATTCGGCTTTTTACTTCATGTGTTGCAAATGGTCTTACTTCTAAATTCTTCTGAACCACTAGTATCGTTCTTTGTTTTTAGTTGAACAGCATTCTTTTCAATCATGTTGGTTCTCATCGAATCGTTATTATAATAGCCATTGCATGTTTCCATGCTACTTGATAATCAAAGATCCTATGGTAACGCCTTATTGCTACTGATAAATGGTAGGGGTAGGATATGAACCTGATTTTAAGTGTCTGCCGTATTCCTAGTCTAATGTAATGGGAATTGACGTTGAAAAATGAGTGCCTATACTATGTTAACTGGTGTTGAGAAATGAATACTATCTTTTTAGTTTTTTTCCGGTAAGTTGGAAATGAATAATACCTTAGTATTTGCTCATTGGTAAGATTGGTCAACAATCTTTGAGTTATTGTTATTTGCAATAAGATCCTGGGAGGTTTAGATTTGATGTTACGAGTTTTTTTGAAGCAATAGAATCAATACTAAAATCAATTATTTAGTGCATACTATCGATGCTCTCTGGCATTTTATTTCTAAATTATCGTAGGGGTTGTCAATTCCCTTGTTGAATTGAAAGCAGTTTCTTCTAATGTCAAGTATTGGTCATCATTGACGTAAAATCCAGTGAATGGGCAATCTTTGTTATGGGATATAGAATTAGAAAGATCTTGATGGAACGAAAGTATATTCATGAAATTTATAGAATTTATTTGCCGTTCCACCTGTTTTGAGAACATAAGTATAGTTTAGGGGTTAAAATAATTAAAATTTAATTATTCTAATACAATTTTCTTAATAAGTGATTTGTAAATCAACTCAAATATACTTAAGCTATAATATATTGATCTGAGTTTCCAAATAAAGCTGAAGGCATGATGTTTTTATGAGCAAACATTAAAAATAATATTTTTTAATTTCAAATAAAAGATAAAAATTTGAAAAACTTTTAAAGGTTAATTTTTTCATCATATAATGTTCTAATTAGATAGAGAGTATAAATTAATGTCTATTTATTTGAGTATAATTATATTAGTTCTTTAATTAGTAATTGATTTTATTAATACTATTTGAAAACTATTTTTAAAGATTTTACCAATCAATACTAATCATTTTAAGGCGATATATTATATATTGATTTTTCAACTATCTCTAAATATTTCATGTTATATCGGAGGTGTCACCCTTTGGGCAGTTGCCCCCTTAGGAGGCTTTGATTGATGATGGGAATGATGGAGCCATGGACATTGATCATAGCCCTTATCATCAGGCCCTCCTGAAGGATAAAGGAAGCACTTCACATGCTGGAGGATTACATACAGATAGCCAAGGCTACATGTTAGATAATGAAGAGGGCCTTCCCTCCTTTGTTTTCTCTAATAAAGCACATCGATTGATGCAGGACTCCCTAAAGTTTGTAGTAGTCGTCAAAGTTATTGGCCGCATCATAGGTTTTCGTAGCCTCCTCAACAGGATTTACACGCTTTGGAATCCTGAAGGAGACATTAAGGTCATTGATTTGGACAATTACTTTTTCTTGGTGAAGCTAAATAGAGCCTTTATCTATGAGAAAGTGTAACATACCACTCCCATATAGTATATACCCGACATACTGAAGGATATTTGGGAACATAATCTATGAAAATGGCACGTTAAGACTGTCAAATCAATTCATTTTTACTTTTTAATGCATCGTACATAATATAAAACATTCCAATAATTATATTGTTCTATTTTTAAGCACAAACATATACAGTTTTGAATGGCATTATATTTTCAAAATTCACATGTACAATATACAATAGTTGAGAGATACAATTCTTAATACAACATAACTAAGACATTTACAGGTACAACTGATCCTGACATTGACCTATATTTAAATGTAGAAGTTACTTCAATTAGACTAGCTAAATTTTTCCTGAATTTGAAAAACAATGGTGCAATTTTGGTAAGTTTGCGAATTCAGTTAGTGAACCATCATTGTATCGTAAGTATATAACACAGTTCAATCAGTATCCCACATTATTCAGAATCAAATCCCATATATCATATCGCTCATAATTTAGGACTTGATTGTAGTATTCATCATATTTCAACAAGTCTGTTATGAACACAAGCATTTCATATATTCATTTCATGATAGATGTACTCACCCATGACAGGTCATAAATACATTCCATGTATATCATGTTGTTCAGAATCAGTTCTCATTTAACACATCTTCCAATTATGTATATCAACTCATATAATCATTTCAGAGTAACATAATCATTCATCTCATCAACATGTATACAATGTTGCACATCTTCGTGTCAATACAATTCAATAACTTTTCACAATTATTCACAAGATACATGTAAAGAAATATATATGCAATGCAATGCACATAAGTCTCCACTTTCCTTTTTATTTTATTGTGATCGAGTGCCTATTAATTATCCCATATTTCTCGTGGATACTGGGCTTATTTCAGGTACTGATCCATATCTCTTGTAGATACTGGGCTTATTTCAGGCACTAACCTATATCCCTTGTGGATATCGGGCTTATTTCAGGTACCAACCCATATTCCTTATGGATATCGAGTTTATTTCAAGTACTGACCCATCTTTTTTTCATGCTGGTCACTCCGATCACAACTCCTATATCTGATAATGCACATCAATGTCATGAAATGCATCATTTCACTTAATGTGCTATCAGTTACTTTTATTCGGTATGCACAGTCATTCATCACAAACATCATATCAAAATCCGGCATTCAACATTCAGTTGAGTATCACTTATTCCATACAGATTTATATTCACATTTATCATCGGATCTTGGTTCGACATTTAATAATAATATCAAATAAAACTTAGTCAATCAAATTCACATACAATGAGTACTTCCAATACAGTCACGAATAATGGTCTCCTTGGACAATCAATGTCTGAAATTATCACAATCACACCAGTGATAGTTTACTACGTAAAAATTAAACAAGTGAAATACATCTAAGTCAACTCACTACAAATATAACTCAAACAGAAAGTACATATAATTGAGTTGACACATCTAGGTTGAGTCATAGTATATTCCGAGTGAGCTATTGCCTTGATAATCCGGCAATGTCTGGATGTTTTCGATCAACTGGTACTTCTATATCATACAATACCCATATAATCCACATATTACTAAGTTGATCAATTATATAATTGTTCAACCATGCACATGTATATGTATCATGTTCAATGCATACTCAATTGATTATTCCGGGTATATTTCCCTAATTCACATATTGTAATCTTAATTTATATATGCTTAATTTAAACTTAAGTAATTATACAAGATTATTCTAAGTTTATCACTCAATCATTCACTAAAGTTATTTATAAGATCACTTTTATTCATTTCATATTGTTATTCTCATAATTTTGTCAGATCTATATCCGTTAGGCGGACTTTATGTTCATAGGGTGGACCTATACTTATATATAATGTCTTTCGGAGCAATTTCAGTCCAAATGGCCAGTGAAGGTCCGTTAGGAGGACTTCATATCCGCTGGGTGGACATTCTCGAGTTTTCCAATTTTTTAGTTCTGCTTATGTCCGTTTGGAGGGACATCATGTCCGCTAGGCAGACATTTACGGGTCACTTATAGAAATGTGAAAATTTGACCTTTTTTATAACAAAATCTCCCCTCAGAGTCTTCACAAAAGTTGTAGAACTCGGAGTCCTCTTCGAAAGCATACTTAAATGACTGTAATCCGATATCCAAGGAGAAAGTTATGCCTCTTGCCCCAAAATCTATCCACTTACTTAATCCTATTAATCTCAATCTATTTCCTTAATTATATCCTCAATTATCACCCTAAGCAATCACACATTTAATCATTTATTTAAGCATCATACTAGGTTCATGTTAAACTTCATTCAAGCCTAAATGTATTATAGAAAAGTATCTTATCATTTGTTGTCTTAAACATCACATAAAAAAACATATTTCATGTAAGTCATTATCATTTTTTAGCTTTTCCAACTCTATTTTTAGGTTAGTTTTGTATGACCATTTTGTACTAAAAATTGAGGTATTTAGGTAACATCTTCTTCTACAAAAATATTCCTATATGTCTTAAGTTTCTAATGACATCAAATTCATGCAGTTTGGTTCAGTATTCTGTAAGTTATATCCAAAATACTATAGAATGCTCTCATAGCACATCACAAAGTTCTCAACTTCAAGTCCAATTTAGAGCCCTTAGAGGCAGAATTCGAATTCGATTCTTTCATGAAAATTGTAGCCATATGTCGCTAGTTTAAATTAAATTAAAAATCATCCCATTTGGGTACTTATAGATCAATATATGATCGAAATACAACTAAATTAAAAATACTCTAGCTAATATATCCCAACATACTTCATCATCAACCTTACATACAATTCATCTCTAATCAATCATCATGTATGTTATGCTAACACATAACATAATAGGGCAATCAATTACTTACTTGTTCAACCAAAGTCTCCTAAATTTCCAAGCTAATCAAACCTCTCAAGTCTTCAAATATACTCCAAGAGTAAGATGGAATACAAAGGATTTCCAATCACAAGAGATAAACCACTAAAGTTGACAAAGCTCAAGGTTTTGGGAGATGGTGTGAGAAAGTCGGTGGTGAGAGATTGAAGGAGGAAACATAAGATCAAAAACATGAAGAAAGATGATCTTTCTAGTGAAAATTCATAGGGTACAAATGTGTGGTGGATAGGTGGGACACTTGTCAAATGGAGAGCTATGCCTTGTGTCTTCATTCCATTAATCCATGTGTCACCATTCTATTAGTACATATGTTATCCTTCTATTGAATCATATGTTACTATTCTATTGGTCCACTTGTCACTTACTTTAGGCTCCGCATATAGCTCATTTAAGCCTCCATATGTCATTACTTATAAGGCTATACATGTCACCAATTGTAAGGCTACACATGTTACTATTCTATTGCTCCACATGTCACAAGTCTAAGGTGCCATTTGTCACAAATTTAAAGGGCCACTTGTTAGTCATGTAATCGTGTCATTTGTCATCCAATTAGCTAAGCCACGTGTCATTCATTCCCAATGCCATATGTCACTATTTCATAGGCCTAATCTACCTAAATGTCAATGTATCATTTTGTCTTGCTCTTTAACGTTTTTGTCTAAATTTAGGTGCTTACACCACTTTATCAGTTACTCAATCATATTAATAAATTCTCAATTTACTAATTATAATCATCAAAGAAGATTGATGATATAATCGATACACAATTGCATCATCATCACTTCAAATCTTTCATATCCTAGGATGTGTCAATTAAGTGCATATACTATCATTACACTAGAGCTAGAACTGACACTTGTGACCCTTGGCCTATGGAATAATTGAAAGCCTGGGCAAAGGCTTGAAAGAACCTTGGATCTAGAGGGTTTGCTTAAGGCATAGGAGGTGGAGGCGGTGGCAATTCATGCTGCACACTAAGTGCCTCCGAATCAGGAGCAGAGTGTGTCCCAACATCTTGCAAGACATAGGACTCATCCGTGCTCCCTTGGCGAGAGTGAGATCGAGTCATAGCTCCTCGAGCTCTCTTTTAAGGTAGCATTTTCACTCCTTCAATATAAAACCATTGAAATCCTTTAGTTCATGCAAAACAATTTTCAAAGTATGCAAAATAATTCAAATCGTATAAAACAATTTCAAATCGTGTGAAACAATTCAAAATAATGCAAGTAGTTCATTTAAAACAATGCATGTACACTTCATGTCTCAACCTACCCATTTCGTGCTTAGGATACTCCTAAACTTGGTCCTACACCTGGACTTCAACCTAGATGCTCTGATACCATAAGTGTTGAGAGGCCCTTGTGAGTCGCGTGCTCGATGTCCTAAGTGATATCTAGACGCGCATCCTACAAGGATGGCGTACCCACACTGTCAATCATAAAAAAAGCTCACTTTTCCTATTTCCAAACAGATTTTGGGAAAACTCAAATTGGAATTTCAGTTGGACCTCTTCAGAAAATTTGTTCCCCATTATCTTAAGTTTCTAATGAAACCAAAATCATTCAATTTAGGTCACAAATATGAAAATTATAGCCTAAACATTTGTAGACTGTTTTTGCACTGAAATAGTATACTATACCCAATTTCACTCCAGAAATTGAAAGTCTTAGAGACTGAATTAAAATTTAATTCCTTCGGATATCTCTATGTCTCTAGCTTATTTAGAAATACTAATCACCTCATTTGGAGCTCTACGAATTAAGATATCATCAAAATACTAAAGCATGTTCAGTAAAAATATACAACTCACACTCTTCCAACCGATACCCTCACTTTGATTCAATTAATCTTTTCCAAATTAATACAAAAAGCTATAAATTATTATAAAGAGATAGAGGAATGTGTTAGGAATCTAATGCTTTAACAATCAGGTCATTTGGAGGTCGGACGACAAAGTTATGGTCAAAAGAGTGAAACATGTTCAGGCTGGGGGAAAGGGCCTGCGGGTCGCGTGGCGCGCACCCTCACAATGTCGCGATCGCGACTTTCCTCTTCTCTCTTTTGTTCCTCTGACCTATCTTGGTAAAAAGGGCATAACTCTCACTACAAATATCGGATTAAGGTCATTTAAATACAATTTTAAAGGAAGACTTCTAGATTTACAACATCCATGTAGACCTCAAAAACAAAATTTGTCTCTAAATGGGTAAAACTTCAAAATACTTTAGCTGTCCCGAAAGTCCATCCTATGCAACATCGCAAACTTCTAATAATCATATCTTTCAACTCCAATGTCCAAAAATTTTATACTCTATATCATTGGAAATTCGAAAAATAATCTACAATTTCCAAGAAGGAAACTTCAACCAATTCATCCTAGATCAATACAGTATTTCCCTCGAAGCCAGAACACAAATTCTCACCCTTATGGAAAACTTGAAAAATGCAATGAACAAATTTGACGCATCATCGGCAAAACACAAACATACTTCATTTAATATCAAAATATAAGAGTTTTTATAAAGCTTTAGTGGGAATTTTTAGCCACAATACATCAATATCTCAAAATGCCCAAAATACAAAAAGATATATGAACAGTAATTTGCTCAAAATGTAACTAAAGCCTTGTGATTACAAATCTAGCTTAAAATGCAAAAGATGCAATTTTTGGAGCAATGCCTAGATTCGCTTTCATTCGATCTCATTTTCTTCACCTAAAGATGGGATGAAAAGGAGGTGAGCTTAAAAGCTCGTAGGTAATAAGTTTATAACGAATAACAAGCAAAACCATTTAAAATGTTCATTATCATAGAAAATTCTTATTGAATCATAAAATACATGGTTCTTAAATTTTCAACCAAATTCACAATAAAACAAATCATGTATGCATCAATCTTGTCAACATATCATGAACATATAAACACATCAGAATGGTTTGGGTTGGTCCAAAAATAGAACGGACTACACATTTCTCATAAGGGTCCTGTGTAGCCGTGAACAGAACGGACTATTGCAGTCCCATAAAATAGTTTTCCGTAGCCATGAACTTATGGTAGTCCATGAAGGAGCTCCTTTCCACTAGTGGGCAGGCGAGAGAAACCTTTTGTCAAAGTGCACTTGACATCCTTAAGGGACCAAACCAAACCCACAAAACTTGTAAACACGTTGCCCAAATGACACATTTTCAAAACATGTCTTTCATAAGCATGAAATATTTCATTTGCACTTCCATCATATTTTGCACAATTAATCAACCAAATTCAAATATCAAGCATATTGCAATTTCTCAAATCATTCAAAATCAACAAATGCCATAATTATAAAGCAATGAAAAATCATTTTATTTTCTTGACTAAAAAGAAAACATAATGGCCCATTATCCAATTATAAACATGAAACCTACCTTTAATTTCCTTGCTTAAAACTTTGTTCAAAAAATGCCTCTACTCTTACTCCTCTTGCCTTCTTTGATTACCTTTTATCACAGACAAAATTTCCATTTAATAGGGATTCAAATTGGAGAACCCACAAGACATATTCACTAAAATTGATCCTAGAATTCTTAAACTCATATATTTCTTAAGCTTTATGAACCAAAACTCTTTCAAAAATCCAAAAGATTTAAATCAAACTTACCTTGAATCTTCACCAAATAGTGAGATTGTTGGCTCTAATGGAACCTCTAATCCACCTCTTCCTTTTTTCCTTCTTGAGCAACTTCAAAATCACTCTTTAAGACTAAGAAAAATCAAAACCTAGCTTAGCTTTCTTTCTCTCCTTTCTTTTCTCTCCAACGACACTCTCTCCCTCTTCTATCTTCTAATTTTTGTTTTTTTTGGCTTCTTCACATGCAAGCCCACCTTTCATCTTCTCCTTTTACCCTTAATGAGCCCAAAAAGTCCATTTTACCCTTCCTTATAAGTTTAGGTTCTTTTAACCTTAAGTGGTCTTCCAAAAATGCCATTTATAAAATCTTACTACCTTAACACTTTAACTCAATTAACATATTTCATATAATCTTACTAACATTAACATAATATTAACCTCAAAAATTAAATTCATTCAAACCTCATAATTCATTTATGCTTAACTTAAAAACAAAAAAAAAAACATTCGGGACCATAGTAAAGTACCTTATCCTTAATTGGTTTAACATTTACACAAAACTGAAGTTAACTATCCAGAACTAGGGCCATGATCGTGAGGGACTACGACACGCTCTTGATACACTACAAGAAAAATAAGCATTAAGGACAAATATTTACCACTGTACAAGAAACCATTGCACATTACCGATGAAAAATAATTATCCGTCGGTAAAGTTGATAGAAAATTTTCATTTAGCGGCAGTAGTAAAGTCCATCGGTAAATATAGAGGGAAATCATCCCGGAAAAATTGGCGACAGACGTTAGAAACGGTATAACATGACTATCGATAAATAAGATGAAATTTTTGGAGTTTATAGATAGAAATTCGTCCATTGGTCAGGTCCATCGATAATTATGGTGGGAAATCATCCCGATAAAATTTACTACGGACTTTACTGATAGTACAAGTTGCTTGTTGGTAAACAAAGCGGGAATTTTTAAGTTTCTCGACGACACATTCTGTCGATAAATTCTGTATCTAAATTCAAAACGTAGACATCATCGTCTGCTCCTCCATCAGCGTTTAAAAGTAAATGATCGTTTTCATTCATATTAAACACATCCTTCCCCTCCTTCCCCTGCATCGTCTTCTCCTGTTTCTTCTCTCTTACCTATACCGTCACGTTTTGCTTCTCTCCGTCCATCGTCTATCCTCTTTGTGTCTTCGGCTACCATTGTCACCTCTCCTATTCCTGTCTCCTCTCTTCATGACTTCGGTTGAGGTATTTTGTTCTCTCCCCTGTTAATTAGTGATATTCGGTTGAGGTATTGGATGATAGTTGAAGTTGGGTATTTAGTTTATTTGTGTATTATATGAATGGAAAACATTTGTAAGTTATAGATGTTAATGATAGAAAGGACAAGAGGTTAATTTGGTTATGTTGTTGGGATAAATTTGTGATGCATGTAAGGTGTTCAATGAAATGTTTGTTCTTTGAAAAATTGATTTTAGTTCTTTAGATAATGTTTATGGTGATAATGTGCTATTAAATGGTGGTTTAAGTTGGTTAAATATTTCTGATCAAAAGTTAAAAACGTGAATAGCACATTCATCAACAAGGGTCATAATGTGCTTTTCTTTATACATTAGTATATGGTCTTATGTTTTCATGGTGGCTAGTTTGAAGATGGATATATGTCATGTATACATTTAATTAGCTTTTAACACTTTTCTTGTCTACTTTATGTATAAGGTAAATTT
>JANQBM010000004.1:19606313-19618163 GCA_025594535.1 Erythroxylum domingense | reverse complement strand
CTTAGGTAGTCCGCTTATGAAGTCCATGGAAACTTCTTCCCACACTTGCGTAGGAATGGGTAATGGCTGAAGTAGGCCAGCAGGTTTCAGGGCTGAATATTTGTTTTTCTGGCACACATCACAGCACATAATGAATTGCTTCACTTCAGATTTCATTCCCCTCCAATACACAACATTGGCCAGCCTCTTATAAGTTCTGAAAAACCCCGAATGCCCTCCTACCGGAGTTGAATGGAACTCATTGATCAATTTCTGTATGTGTGGTCCCTCCTCTGACAAAACTAGCCTATTTTCATAGAGAAGCCTCGAGCCTACCAACTTAAATGGGGGATGACTATCTGGCTGTACTAACAGGTCTTGTATAATGCTTTTTAACCTAGGATCCTATTGAATCATATCTTCCAGCTGATTCAATTCTTCATGATATCCCATGCTCACAGCCATACATTCAGCTTCAGCCCTTCTGGACAAAGCATCTGCTGCCCTGTTTTCCGATCCAGGTTTATAAACTATGTCAAACTTAAACCCTAGCAACTTAGTAACCCATCTCTGCTGCTCTTCCCCTAACAACCTCTGATCAGTTAAGAAATGCAAACTCCTTTGATCCGTACGTATGGTAAAGTGCCTGCCCAT
Source organism: Erythroxylum domingense (assembly GCA_025594535.1). NCBI lineage: Eukaryota > Viridiplantae > Streptophyta > Magnoliopsida > Malpighiales > Erythroxylaceae > Erythroxylum > Erythroxylum domingense. The sequence continues at coordinate 19,617,530 of JANQBM010000004.1, read as the reverse complement.
TAAGTAATGTCTCCATTTCTGGACAGCCCATACTATTGCCATCAATTCTCTTTCATAGACTGGTTTCAGCTGGTTTCGGGCTGAGAATCCTTGGCTTAGATAGGCTATTGGTCTGCCCTCCTGCATGAGTACTGCTCCCATTCCCACACCTGAAGCATCTGTCTCAACTACAAACGGTTTGGAAAAATCGTGCAAGGTTAGCACAGGAGTAGTAGTCAACATCTGCTTGAGTTCTTCAAATGCTTTTTGTGCTGTATCAGTTCACATGAACTTATCTTTGCATAACAGATTTGTAAGAGGCTTGGCTATACTACCATACCCCTTAACGAACCTACGGTAGTAACCAGATAATCCTAGAAATCCCCTTAAAGCTTTCACATCTCTTGGGACAGGCCAATTAACAATAGCTTCAATTTTGTTAGGATCTACCGATACACCTTCTGCAGAAATGTAGTGTCCCAAATACTCCAATCTAGACTGCCCAAAAGTACATTTTTTTAAGTTGGCTACTAATTGATTATCACTCAGTGTTTGTAGGACTGTTCGGAGATGAACTAAATGATCCTTTAAACTGCCACTATAAACCAGTATGTCATCGAAGAAAACTAAAATAAATTTTCTAAGATGAGGTTTGAATATCTCATGCATGAGGGATTGAAAAGTAGCGGGAGCGTTCATGGGTTCGGAAAGCTGTCTTGGCTATATATTCCTCTTTCACTCTGATTTGATGATACCCCGACTTCAAATCAATTTTAGAAAAGATTTTGGATCCTCCTAATTCATCGAAAATCTCATCAATACAAGAGATTGGATACTTATCGGGTACTGTCAACTTGTTCAAAGCTGATACATTCGGGTGAAGACACAATACCTGATTAACAAGCTCGTCCTCTTCCTCTTGTAACTCCGCAGCTTATTCTTCATCAGCTAAAAATATGTGGAATTGTTTCTCGCCTCACACATGCCCTGGCTTGTACTTGGCGTCACATCTATAACAAATACCCTGCTGCCTTTTTCATTGCATCTCCTCCGCAGTCATACGTTTGAAAGGGTAGGAGTGTTCTCTTCGAAAATCCCTTCGTCCCTCACTACCTTGATTAGCCCCCCACTTTTTCGACGTTCTGCCTTGAATCGGTGTGCTTTTGGTGTTCGGACTCATTGTCGGAATGGGTATCTTTCCCTTTTCGATCGTCTTGTGATTAGTGTTCCAGAGGGAGTTACTAGCAGAGACTCCCTTTGTGCCCCAGTTGCTTGAGTCCATCACTCCCGAATTTCCATAAGCCTTTAATGGCTTGATGGCTCTAGTGGGCTGATCTAACAAGGCCCAATTTCGACCTTCGGTCATCTGGGCTAGCTCCATCAGCTGGACTAACGAATCAGTCTGAGCCATCTCAAGCTCAGCTCTGATATCCTCCTTCAATCCATTCATAAACGCTGTCGTTACTACCTCCACTGGCACATCTCTCAGCATTGATGTTACGACTTCAAATTTTTGTGTGTATTCGGCCATCGTCCCTGTTTGCTGTATCTTCAATAACTCTGCTAATGGGTTTCCCACCTGTGTGCTGCCAAACCTTCGGATTACAGCTCTCTTAAACGACTCCCACTCGGCTATTGGTGACCAGTTTTGTCTCCACTGATACCAGCTTAAGGTGTCTCCCTCCATACACACTGCCATTGCCTGCAACCACAGGTCATGAGACATACCATTCAGCTCGAAGTATCGCTCAACCCTAAAAACCCATCCAAAGGGATCCTCTCCATAGAATAGAGGGATTTCAAGCTTCCGATGAATTTTCTCCACTCTTATCGCTTCAGTTTGGGCCGATGTTTCGTCCTCAAATTTTTGTTCCGATATCTCTTCTACCCCCCCAGGTACCTCCTTTTCCTTCCCTTTATTCTCGGTTCTCCTCAAAATTTCGAAAATGGAGGAAATGTCTCCTGCCATCTTATCAAACTTAGCCTCTACCCCCGCAAGGTCCTCTACAATCCTCAACATTTCTTTTTCTACATTATCATTTTTAGCCTCCATCCTTGTTGATACCATTCCCCAACACAAACCTGCTCTGATACTAGTTCGTTAGAGACCACCTTCTCTAACACTAGATACCCAATACTAGTAGTAGCCTACACAAGAAACATACACAGATAGCAATAGAGTAGAAAGGAATATGGAAAAGTGATGAAAGAGTGGTGATATTTTTATTGCTCAGCTAGACTTTGAGAGCTAGCTAATCTCCAGAAATCCACCTCCTAACATATCATAACTGAATGCCCATTCTCTCTCCCCATAACAACATTTTATTCCCTGTTCTAACTAAGACTCTCATGGCTCACCTTCCCTCTAAGATTTCTCAATTTACCCTCACATATTGCTTGAATTGCCAGAATTGCTAGACTTCTTATTTTTCCTCTTACTATATTGTTGCTGGAATCTGGTCTCAACAATCATACTCTCCCTAATGTAGGTATTACTCTTTCTAATATACTGATAGGCCACTATTGGTCTACCAAAGGAAGAAGAAGCCCAGAGTCCCCTGTATTTCTACACAAGTCCAAAATGAAGCTTCTAAGTGATGTGGCAAAGAAGGGGACTATCAATAACAGAGTTCGTTTCCACCTAGTATGCAGTGCGGGATGGTAGTTATAAGTAACAAACTTCTGTTTTGGTTGTTATTTTCAGAAGCATATATAGCATAGAGGGTAGGCTAAAGGGGAATATATGATTGTAATCTTCATTCTGTGAGTCTCAATAGAGCTCTCCGAATCACAGCTGGAATAGCTGTTGGGCCTTGGGAATTATCACAAGGATTACCCCCTAATAAAATCTACCCCATTTGCTTACTCTCTACTCTCTATTTCTTGTGTTTACTGGCTAAGTCACTAAGGTTCTAACAGTTTGGTATCAGAGAATTTCGGTCCCGGAAAATCTCATGCCCTCAACGAGAATGGAATCAAGAATGGAAAATATGGAAAAGGAGTTGGCAGAAATCCCCAAGGTTATATCAGGGGTGATTGCGGAGAATATGGATGAGTTGAAGAAATTGATCACAATGCAGGTCGCTAGTATTCAAACGCTGGTGACAGAGATGAGGAAGGAGAAACCATCCCCCTCCATCCATGGAGGAGAGTCAAGTGCTTCCGGAGAAAATAGAAACCTGCCAGAAAACCCACCACCTACCGACAACCCAACCAACCCACATCTACCAATCGACCCCACCCATCAGCTTTCCCATGACCCCGATTCCTCAAACCAAAAAAATTCTAACGCACCTGAATTCGATTCCTCCACTCCCGCTACTCCTTGGAATAAAGACAGATTACCCCGAAAATTGGAACTACCAATTTTCTTTGGTTCCGACCCGGATGCATGGGTCATGCGGGCAGAGAGATATTTCTCTCTTAATCGATTGACGGAGGCAGAGAAAATTGAAGCTGCTGGCATCTGTTTCGAAGGTGAGGCGCAATCGTGGTTATGTTTCGAGGAGAGGACAGTCACCTTCACGTCTTGGAAGCAACTCAAGGACTAGCTTCTGCAGAGATTTCTTGGTCCCGTCCGGGGCGCGTTGCTCCAGCGCCTGTTGTCCATCAAGTAGTCGGGATCGGTGTCGGAATATCGAGCGCAGTTCGAGATGATGGCGGCGATGGCGTTGCAGCTCGATGATTCTACCCTCACTGCTGTGTTCTGTAATGGCTTGGACAAAAATATCAGAGCTGAAGTTTTGGTTCTAAATCCAAATGGACTTAAAGAAACAATGGAGGTTGCTACCCGGGTTGAGCAAAAGTTGATAGTGAGTCAGGTGATGAAGAGCCAGATGTCAAAAGAAACAGGTAATACCCCTAAGTTTGAGACCCGCACCGTATCCTGGCCCAACAAAGCTTCCACCACCCCTAATTATCCTAGCCCAACAGTCACGACTACAAACAGCCATCACAGATCCAATCCAACACCCAACCCCATAAACCATTCAAATTACTCTGCAAACAAAAACCAATCCACCCATTCAACAGCAAATTTTTACCCAAACCAGAAACACACCTTGTCAAACTTGGGGTCGAGATACCGAAGAATGACTGCAGCAGAGGCACAATCCAAGAGAGAAAAGGGGCTTTGTTTCCGTTGTGACGAAAAGTGGCAAGTGGGACATGTGTGTAAGAACCGAGAGTTACATGTGTTGCTAGTAAATGATGATTCGGAATTCATGGAACCCTTGGAGGAAAAAGGAGCTGAATTCAACCCAGTGGAAGGAGTGGAGCTTTCAATGAACTCGGTGGTGGGTTTAACGGAGCCTAGCACCATGAAGCTAGAAGGAGTGTTACTAGGAAATTCGGTAACCATTTTGATAGATTGTGGGGCGACCCACAATTTTATTGCAATGAACTTGGTGGAGAAATTAAAAATACCAGTGGTGGAGACAGGAAATTATGGCGTCATGGTAGGTAATGGGCAGCAAATGAAAGGGAAAGGGTTGTGCAAAGCCATTGTAGTAGAGATGCAAGGATTAACGATTGTTGAGGATTATTTGCCCATTCCCATGAAAAGCACCGATTTGATCTTGGGAATTAAGTGGTTGGCGACGTTAGGGGAGACTAGAGCAGATTGGAAGCAACTCACTCTATCATTTGAGATGGGTGGAAGAGCCATCACGTTGCGGGGTGACCCGAGCCTTCGTACCACCAGGGTATCCCTTAAAACAATGATGAAAGAGATTCATGGGCAGCAGGAGGCCTTTCTAATTGAGCTGTGTTCCTTGGCAGTAGGAGAGGAGAAGAGGGTTGACGTTCCAGTGAAGTTGCAAGGGTTGTTGGAGAGATTTGCAGAAGTTTTTAGGGAACCCAGGGGGTTGCCACCAAAAAGAAGTATGGATCATGCTATAGTATTGAAGAGTGGAACTGACCCGGTGAACGTTAGGCCATATCGATATCCCCATATACAGAAAAATGAGATTGAAAAACTGGTGAGTGAAATGTTGCTAGCGGGAATCATACGACACAGTGTGAGCCCATTTTCAAGTCCTGTGTTGTTAGTAAAAAAGAAGGATGGGAGCTGGAGATTCTGTGTTGATTACAGAGCACTGAATAAAGTCACAATTCCAAATCGATTTCCTATTCCCAACATTGACGAATTGCTTGATGAGCTTCATGGGGCAAAAATCTTCACTAAGTTAGATTTAAAATCGGGCTATCATCAAATTCGTGTGAAACCGGAGGATATTTGCAAGACGGCATTCCGGACTCACGAAGGACACTATGAGTTCCTCGTGATGCCTTTTGGGCTTACTAACGCCCCGGCCACCTTTCAAGCACTCATGAATTTCATTTTCAAAGGTTTACTCCGCAAATTTGTCCTCGTTTTTTTTGACGATATTTTAATTTATAGCACCAATTGGGATGATCACTTGTGGCACTTGGAGACAGTTTTTGAGATTTTGCAGCGCAACTAGCTGCTTGTCAATAAAAAAAAATGCAGTTTTGGTTAGGAGTCCTTGGAATACTTAGGCCACATCATTTCTTCCGAAGGAGTACATGCCGATCCAAGCAAGATAAAAGCTATGCGGGAATGGCCCTATCCAAAGAATCTCAAGGAGCTACGAGGGTTCTTGGGCCTTACCGGGTATTACCGACACTTCGTTAAGGGATATGGAAAGATAGCCGAGCCCCTTACAAAGTTGCTTAAGAAAGATGGTTTTAATTGGGGAGATGAAGCCAACAGGGCTATGGATCAGCTGAAGAAGGCTATGGAGGCAGTGCCAATGCTCGCCTTACCAGATTTCAACGATAGTTTTATGCTGGAAACCGATGCGTCAGGGCATGGAGTAGGTGCCGTTCTCTCACAAAAGGGGAGGCCTATTGTGTTTTTTAGCCAAGCCTTGAGTGGCAAAGCAAGGTTGAAATCAGTATATGAACGAGAGCTCATGGCAATTGTGTTTGCGGTGCAAAAGTGGCGGCATTACTTGCTTGGTCGACATTTTATCATTCGAATGGACCAAAAGAGTCTTAAGTTTTTATTTGAGCAGAGAGAAGTTGCTCCTAACTGTCAGAAATGGTTGGCAAAACTGATGGGTTTTAGTTTCGAGATACACTACAAACCGGGCAAAGAAAATCTGGCAGCTGATGCGCTGTCTAGAGTACCGGGGCCCATTCAGTTGCAGCAATTATGGGTGAATACTGTGGTGAATTTGGATGAACTACGGGAAGAGCTTAAAAGGGATCCCAAGTTGTCCCAAGTCGTGGAGGAATTGCGTAAAGACCCACATAGCAAAGTTGGGTGGTCTTTGGTGGACGGAAATCTGCTGTATAGGGGAAGGATAGTAGTGTCTCACACAGGGACGTTGAAGGAGAAATTGCTGCGGGAGTTTCATTGTTCTCCGATGGGAGGCCATGGAGGTTTTCTAAAAACATACAAGCTGTTATTGAAGGAAGTATATTGGGAGGGGTTAAAGCGAGATGTGCAGAACTTTGTTGATAAATGTGGAACTTGCCAGCAAATGAAACAGGAAACCTTAGCCCCTGCTGGTCTCTTACAACCTTTGCCCATCCCAGCAGCTATATGGGAAGATTTGAGCATGGATTTCCTAGAAGAGTTGCCTCGTTCGGAGGGCTATAACTCGATTTTGGTTGTTGTTGATCGGCTAAGTAAGTATAGCCATTTTATTCACCTGAAACATCCATTTTCAGCTAAGACAGTGGCAGAGGAATTCATCAAGGGAGTAGTGCGGCTCCATGGATTTCCAAAATCCATCGTGACAGATCGGGATAAAGTCTTCATGAGTCATTTTTGGACTGAACTATTCCGTTTGCAGCATACTCAGCTGAACCGTAACACAGCTTATCACCCTCAAAGTGATGGCCAGAGTGAGGTGGTGAATAGATGCTTGGAGACTTACTTACGCTGTTTTGTAGGGACTCAACCTAAAAGTTGGATGAAATGGTTACCTTGGGTAGAATATTGGTTCAACACTTCCTATCATTCGGTGACCAAAAACACTCCCTTTTATCTTGTCTATGGTCGGGAACCTCCGAATTTACTAAGGTATGAAGCTGTACATGACATTGATAATTTCGATTTAGAAATTGCTCTCATTGAACGGGATGAAATGTTGGATGAACTAAAGACACAATTACTAAGAGCACAAACTTATATGAAGCAAAGAGTGGATGGGAAACGGAGAGATGTTGAATTTCAGGTTGGTGATTTGGTTTACTTAAAATTACAACCCTACCGAATGAAGTCATTAGCACGTCGCATGAATGAGAAATTAGCTCCACGATTTTTTGGCCCCTACAAAATTTTACAACGGATCGGCAAAGTAGCTTATAAACTGGAACTGCCAGTGGAAACATCTATTCATCCCGTATTTCATTGTTCACAGCTCAAGAAATGTATTGGCGAGTCCATTCAGGTACAGCCCTTACCTTCTACTCTTACTGAAAAATTAGAATGGGTGGTGGAACCATCGGAGGTGCTGGCTTTCCGGAAAGGAGAAAAGGGCATGGAGGTGCTGGTTTTATGGCATAATTTGCCAGAATTTGAAGCAACTTGGGAGTATGTGGACACCATCAGAAATCAGTTTCCGAATTTTCCCCTTGAGGACAAGGTTGTTGCGAAGGGAGGGAGTATTGATAGGCCACTATTGGTCTACCAAAGGAAGAAGAAGCCCAGAGTCCCCTGTATTTCTACACAAGTCCAAAATGAAGCTTCTAAGTGATGTGGCAAAGAAGGGGACTATCAATAACAGAGTTCGTTTCCACCTAGTATGCAGTGCGGGATGGTAGTTATAAGTAACAAACTTCTGTTTTGGTTGTTATTTTCAGAAGCATATATAGCATAGAGGGTAGGCTAAAGGGGAATATATGATTGTAATCTTCATTCTGTGAGTCTCAATAGAGCTCTCCGAATCACAGCTGGAATAGCTGTTGGGCCTTGGGAATTATCACAAGGATTACCCCCTAATAAAATCTACCCCATTTGCTTACTCTCTACTCTCTATTTCTTGTGTTTACTGGCTAAGTCACTAAGGTTCTAACATATACATAATTCCTAACAATGTGTATCAAGTTATATAACTGCTTTATGTGACGTGCTGACTTAGAAATGATAAGGTGAAAGTATGATCACTTTTTCACGTTGCTTCTTTAGTTTCCCTCAACTTGTTGATTATCCAAGGTTTAAGCTTCATGAGTAATTTTGTCATCACATTACTGCCGTTTGAGATATTTAATGTGACTGATTACACTGACTTCACAAATTTCCAGGACTTTGATCTTCTGAAAAGAATTGCTGGCTGTCAAGAGTATTTGGCCCAAGAGAACTTTGAAAAGATGTGGTGTTGGTTGTATCCTGTTGCTTGTACGTTATCAAGAGAACAGATGAATGTACTCTGGATTTCTACATCACCAAAGTGGTTTGAAGGATTTATTACGAAGGAAGAAGCTGAATTATCACTTCAAGGTCCTAGAGGCCTTCAGGAGCCTGGCACTTTTATACTACGGTTTCCCACTTCAAGAAGCTGGCCACACCCTGATGCTGGTAGCTTGGTTGTGACTTATATTGGTTGTGATTACACTCTTCATCACAGGTTGCTTTCTCTTGATTACATCAACAGGTGAATACTTCAAACCCTTTGTTTTTTCATCATGTTATCTATGAGACATTTATATCTTTGGGCTTTGGTTAGCTGTGAAAAAGAATCTCAGTGCAAAGCTTAGCATTTAAGTAGGGAAGAGGTAAAAGCTAATGGCACTCAAAGTTTGATCAATTCTTGATGCAATTTTTGGCGTTGGATTATGTTGTATGTACAAAAGACAAATCTATTCTTATCAAATTTTGTCAGCCAAGTTTATTATGAAGATACATCCAACTATTATGTGACAACTTAAATAGCCTGAAGAGCATACAAAACTTGACCACTAAGAACCCTTACGAAATTAGGTTCCTAATGTCTAGCCATAATTAATGAGGTATCACACGTATCAATTAAGGAATATGAAGGTTGAATCATGTAATTTGGAACATTTGAAGTATTTTTTATTCCCCATAGAAATGTACAGTTATTTTCTTGACTCATATCCTTTCATGTTATCACGGGAGATTGTGAGACTGCTACTCACTTTGTCATGTAGATTTATGGTTTAACTTAGTTTGGATCAGTTTTGTGCTGCTGGTAAAGAGGTAATGACAGAAGCTGAGCTGTAGTGTAATCGTATGGTCACTTCATTGTGTCCTAGAGCTTTTATGTTAGAGTTATGTAAGTTCTTTGAATGTAGAGCAAGATCTTCATACATTTAAATGTTCATTCCAGTTGTTGTTACTTGTAAATGAGACATTTCACAAACAACAAATGAACTTTTTAAATGAGGCTGATTATACGTCACAGAAATAATAGTGTACATGTTTGTGTATACCTACTGGGCTATAAATAGAGATACTTGTTGTATGTATGACCATATTGGTGAGGCCTAAATGTTTGTGAACTTACTAGCCTATATATTGAAATTCATATAAGACAGTTGCGCAGTTGCACACGCATTGAACAGGAAGTTAACTGTATCTAGGCATAGTGGAGTAAACTTTTAATAATTTCTGTTGTTTGTTTTAGAGTTTGAACTGTGCATTGCTTTACATTTTCGTACTTCTGTTCTTTTGTTTGAGAGCATGCTTAACGGGTTGCTGCTATGAAATTCTTCTGTTAAAGAATCTTTAGTCGTCTGCTCTGGTCTTTACTTGTTCAGAGGCTTGAAGATGTAGATAAACTGTGTAAAGAAACAAGGTTTGTAAGAACTAGGGTTCTCTTCAATCGCTATTCCAATTCTCTTTGAGTTATTTGTCATTTCTAAGTTCTTTCCATTTTCTAGTCATATATGGACTGAACAAGAGTTGATTCATTGATTCAAGAAATATGGCAGCAATTTATTCTCGCTAGTCATATAGATACTACTCCCTAGAGTCTAGAATCACAATATTCCATTCATCTGAGTTTTCTGAAAAAGAATTACTCAAAGAGAAAGGAAGAGCAAAAAGAATAGTACTGGAGGTTTTTATAGAAATGAACCGCACTTGTAATGATCAATGTTATCAATGTTATCCATGAAATTAAATGGAAGTATCTTCTAGGCAGTGGGAGTTTGTTGACATTTTAGGTGTGGAAATTTTAATTGAGTAGTGAACACTTTTAAGTAATCAGAACAGAAACGTGTGATAAACCGAGAATATGTGTTTGACCAGCTGACATGACAGTGTAAAATGGGTTAAAGGCCATAAGCTGGTGAATTAAACCATAAATCACTTATTTATGTTGTCACATGTAACTGAAATGGAAGACGACTTGGATTTACTGAAGCAAGGCGCCTATAGTTGATTGTCTTCTCAGGTGTAAAATTATAGGAGAGTTGCAGTGTTTATCAGAATTTCGGGTGCTAGGTTTTTCTCAATATGAATGCAGGCACTTAATCGTGAAGACAAACACATGCCAGTCCTCATTGATGGATAAATGATGTTAAAATGAAACTTGCATATTTATCAATTAGGCACCTCCCTTTATGTTTCTGGGATAAATGAATAGAAAATTATATAAAGGTCATTTTATAGATAAACTGATGGTTTATTTTCTTTGCAGTTTTGAGCGAAGGGAGACAAAAATGAAATCTCTACAAGAGATGTTATTGGCAGAGCCAGAGCTGTCTCGACTTGGAAGGCAAAATTCTACCTGCTTCTTTCTCTGTTGCTCTGTAGAAGGAATTAATATACTTATTTTATCTTGTTTTGGGATTCATGCGTCTATAACCTATCATTCATAATTTTTAGAACTTGAAAATGCAGAATCACGAGAAGTCGATAGCTTTGTTGACATGCATCCTTCTGCTTGGTGTTTCTTATGGAGAATCACCATCATCTTTGCAATAGCTAACGTCAGATGCCAGCTTTTTTTCCTACTTTTTGCTGTCCTCATTTTCCATACTTTGTGTACATATGCCTGTGATACAAGATGTCAGGTTACTCAGGCGGGGTGAATTGTTTAAATCTTCAGGCACTTTTGGCGTACTATCATCCTCCTGAATTTAGCTTATGATGCAAATGGCAAACAATAGCAATTTTAGGCATCTTGCTTGGGTGTTAGCTTAGCATTAGTACTCGAACTGCACATCAAGTATTGGCTTATGAGGTCGGTCGGGCTCCAATTTGTTTGAGCTCGCCTAGCCCAAAATCCGATCAAAACT
>JANQBM010000004.1:19567798-19588097 GCA_025594535.1 Erythroxylum domingense | reverse complement strand
ACTTCGTCGGTGTTACACAAGACTTCGTCTGTGTTACTGTTCACAGAGCATCATCTATGTCACTATTCATGCTATTGTCTGGGTTACTATTAATGGTTATCTTCTGTCCCATTGTTGACCCCTCAAAAGATAGAATTGACCTTTGAGGTCTTCATGAAAGTTGTAGATCTTGAAATCCTCTTTCCAACCATATGAAGAATACCTTGATCCGATCCCTCTAGAGAAAGTTATGGCAATTGTAAAACATCATCTGTGTTTCTCAAACTTCTTCTGGGTCACTGTTTGCCGCATATCTTCTGTCCCATTTTCGACCTTTCAGAAGATAAAGTTGGTCTTCGAGGTCTTCATGAAAATTGTAGTTCTTGAAGTCCTCTTTCTATCTATCAAAGAAACCCTAGTTAGGATGCCTATAGGAAAAGTTATACTAATAGTCCCGAAGCAGGTATATGTGTAAAGTGTGGACTCATCAACGCTGATTCTTGAGGTATTCAGGTTGAAAGGGATAAATGGACTAGTCGACCACCATCATAGTAATTAACTATTCTGAGAGCTAAGCTGAGCCTAGAAAAAGGGGAGTTGGAGAAGACGACCCGAAAATGTTAAGTCTTATGATTTTCTGCAAGAGTTAGACTCCGGAGATGGGGCCCGACATATTAGTATCAGAGACAGCAGGAGTTAGACTCCGATAACGAGGCCGGACACAGTTTTTGGTATCAGGGCAAAGAAGATAATCCGATAGTAGTCAAGGTATTCTCTTTGGGAGATAAACTCACGTATTAAGATATTCTGAATGAAAGTTGGGGTCGGGGAACAGGCGTCGACATTGTTTGGTATCAGAGCATGCATGAAAGGGTTAGAATCCGGAAGCAGGGTCTAAAATTATTAGGGTTGAGAGAGTTTAACAACAATTTAGCTCGGTCCTTAAGTGTAGAAGGGAACAACCTCATCTTTACAGCATCCTCAGATAACCCATTGTACCTATACATGTTGCATATCTCCAAGAAGTTCACCTAAACATAATTATTCAATGTAGGATTAAGTAAACATAATTATTCAATACATTAAAGAGCAACTTTTGGCTGCTACAAATTGGAAACTATTCCACAGCAGTTAGAATGAATTTGCAATAATTTATATAAAAATAATTAAAAAATGTAAGAACATTTAAAACTTCAAAATAGCATTAGGAAAAGTTTTTATGACTTCACATGACATTTTGCAATCATTTAATCATCTTTATTTATAGTAGTTTTGACTTTACCATGATCAAATAATGACAAAAGTACCATGTAATTATTATGTAGAAGAGCAAATGTTTAGAAAATTTTTCTGCTACTAACATTAATAATTTCTATTATTGTTAATACAAATTCATTAAATTTTCAAAAAAAACATTGATTGTTGGAGTTCCACCTTGTCTTTACATTGAAATATAAGAAACATTTATTAAAAAGCAAAAACCTGTTTTGTTGGGATTTGTAACATAAAAAATGAAAACAAAAATCTCTTTGTTGAGATTTGTAATGAAAAATAAAAATAAAAACATGGTTGCAATGCATGGTATTGATAAACAATAAATAGGAAAACCAATAACATAGAAATTCAGAAATGGAAAAACTATAAACGAAGAAATCAGAAATGTGAAATGCAGAAACGTAAAAGCCAAAATAAACCAAAAATGGATAATAACAAACAATTGGAAATACAAAAATGCAAATAAATAATAAATAGGAAAACTAGTAACGTAGAAACAAAAAAAAATAAAAACCAGGAAAACCAGAAATGCAAAAAAATCAGACGTTAACTAAAAATAAGAAAACAAAAAAAAACAAAAAAACACAATATGATTAGAAAATTATCAAATCAGTTTCAGAAACTCATTTGGTTAAAAGCTCAGGCTTTCACTTTTGGATGAAAGGGACGTAAGAGATGAGTGAAGGATGTAAGAAAGAAGAAAAGAATAAAGAAGCAAGAGAGAAAATAGATGAGTTTGGGATGTAAAAGAAGAGAGAAGAAATGAAATTTCTGTAAAAAAAGGAAGTTTATAAGAAGAAAAAGTATAAATAAAAACGTGTGAAAATTTGTGCCAAAAGTTAGAAAAACATCTTTTTTACATTTCTATAAAGTTGTTGTTTTTTTAATTTTTAAAAACAAGAAGTGATAATAATATTCATACAAACACGTTTTAAGGACTAGTTTCTTTTTTATAAAAATTACAACAAAAAATAGGGAAAAATATAAACAAATAAACCTTAAATAAAAAAGAGCAATTCATTCTTTTAGTTAAAAATGATTCAGGGGCTTTGTTTTGTGAAACATGATTACACTACTGACTTGTTTGGCCATAACATACTAGTAAAAGTTTAGAATTGATGGCGCAGTGCAACATGGGACTTGTTGAGGTATGACTGGGGGATTACTAAGGGATGCCGTTGGGAAATGATGTGGTGGCTTCTTAACAAATATAGACCGATGTTCACCATTAACTGCAGAGTTAAAAGGGGTGCATGACGGCTTCTAATTGGCGTAAAATCTAGGGTTCTAACATGTAGTCCTTGAGACAGATTTTTTAGAGGTGATTAATATCCTATCTTCATCGACAAGTTTGTTGACATATATTAATCTTTTGGTGCAGGGCATACGGGAGCTTTTAGACCACAATTGAACTTTTCAAATTTAGCATATTTATCGAGAAGGGAACCAGAGTGCTGACCAGCTAGCAACCCTAGTGACGTTCTCCAGTCCCAGCTTGCACGTACTGTCAAATATCCCAACTGCACTATAGACGTGGGTCAGCCAGGAAAACTAAGGCATGTCTTATCGCCGAGGGATGCGTTAATGTTGTAATTTCAGTTGTTTTGCCTTTGTATTGAAAAAAAGTTTAGAATTGACATATAGACAAATAAATAAAATAAAAGAAGAAATAAATAAGAAATCGAATCAAAAGAGACTTTTAAAAACCTCAATTCCAGCGAGCATTCTTTTAATTCGCAACGTCCTATCGATAATAGAAGAGATTGATGTAAAATTTATAGAGTTATAAACTCCCTTATTTTTTAAGCTAACTTTTAGAGTTATTCTATTATAAGATTTGTAATATTGGTATCAAAGATAACAACACTCTTTCGAAGTCTGGTGCTATGCTTACAAGTGATGACGTCAATATGACAATATTCACTCGAGTTTAGAGGCAACCCACCGGTGCTTCGGCTACGAAACATGGTAAAATATTACAGTCTAATGCCTATATCGATAATAAAAGAAAGTAATGTAGAGTTTATATAGAGTTTCTAGGCTTATAAATTTTCTGTTCTTTAAGCTAACTTTTGGATTGAATCTCTCGTCAGACCTGTAACAGTCTCTGTCTCTTTCTTTCTGCGCCTTAAGCCCCTTCCATTAGCATACGATCAAACTATTGTGGTTGATTTGGAGTTGTGGCTTCTGGATTGGTTCTTGTAACTTCGTCGGTGGGAGAACCACTTGTGGTTGCTGAATTTATCACTTTTTCCTCGTGAAGACCAATAGAATTGTGTAGTCGGAAGAATCGGGGATCCATGTAAGAGGTATGCTTTACAGCTTCATTCTCGTCCTAAGTCTCTGTCAATTTTGGGATTCCTGGATTAGGTAATGAAATGGCGAAAGAGGATATAGAGTTACTCCACACGGGCCGGTTTTTGTCTCTCCATATGGTACTCGTGTTAATTTGGTCACCTATAATAGGTAGGCAAAGATCTTAGAATATCTTTCGTGGTCCTAAGTTAACCGCGAATGTTTATATTAGATTCTTTTACGTGGAAACTGAGCTATAACGAAATCTTTCATTGAACTTTAAGTCTTGGTCACTAAGCGATTTTAGAATGAACGGGTCCATGGGGATTTTCTAACTAATTGATGGATCAAAGTAAATATCGATCTTCTTCTTACTACTACTTTGACCGGTTAGATTATTTAATTAAATGATACAGGCTCAATGAAGAACAAGCATACTTGCGTCATCATTGAGTCTTATCTTCTCTGATGTGCGTTCTTATGAACGAGTCTTTGGTTCAACTTCCTGATGGATTTGCTTTATCCTAATGGTTCGCATTTCAAACTGTCCTAATTGTTATTATGCTTTTGAATCTATAGCATCTTTCTTAGTCAAAGAAGAATATCTTTTTTTTTTCCATTTCTTTTTTGGGGTGGGAAGGAAGGCAAATGGGTTAAATTCATAACATTTCTTACTTTTTTCTATGGTTTCATTTCTATCTTTACTGTCATTCTATCAAGAGATGCACTTTGGTATGCCAAAATGATCATGTTAATATAGGGTTTTCATTGTAATTGCTATTTTACCATGTCATATATAAACCTAAGGAAACTGTCTGTATTGATGCATATGCCAATAATGGTTATATGTAAGTGGATTAAGTGTATGGAGGAATATTTGCAATTCTTATTTACAATGAAATTTTTTCTACTGCTGCTTAACTCGTGTCTAGTTTTCAGGTTTCATTTCCTTGCATGTTGGTATCCTCATAATTTTTCACCATCCCTCCTGTGAAAATATGAAGGACAATATTGTGCCCTAATAAATAGTGGATTGAAGTTTGTGAGTGAATAAGATAACTAGCTTATTACAGATAAGTCAAAAACATCACATGGCAAAGTTGGTGTATGTTATTTCTTTTTCTAACCTGCTTTGCTGCATTGGTTCATATATTATTTACATTAGTCATTAGATGCAGTAACAAAGATATAAAAGAAGTGGATCTGCAGATCTGAATCTTAGTTCAATTTTTTGCTTAGGAATGTTGACCTTCAATATTCATTAACGTGTTGTGGAAACTAGAGACTATAAACATGGGAAAATAACTTGTGTCAAACTCAATGAATAAGAAATTTAGATGCTCTCGGTGTACATTTTGCATTATCTTACCTATCCATTTTCGTCCAGGAACGGATAGGTTGGCAAGAATTTACATCTTTTTTGTGTTATCTGTTATCTAAAATATGTTTGATGGTCATGATTCAGACCTGGAATTGCAGTTGATGATTCATCATCTAATGAAAAATTGATACATGGATCTTGAAAGCAAGAAGTTTGGAAGTGGTAAGAAGTTCTAGTTGGATACTTAAATCTTTGTTGCCTTTTTTTCTCACTTCCACTTTGTTTTGATTGTGGATCTTCGATCTGCTACTCAGAGAGCTTCATAGATCATTTGTTGCATCATAGTATGGAGAGAATATGGAAGACTTATTAACTAGTAGCTAAAATCAGAAAATCAGGAAATATGGCTAATATTAGGCTGCTGGAATATCAAGTTTTAGGGTTGAATTTTGGCTAAGAATGCTGAATTTACAGATTTTGTATAGCTGAAATTTAAGGTTTGATTGCTAGAAATTTAGGCTTGAGATTTCAAGGTTTAATATGGCTAGATTTTAGGTTTGAGATAGCTAGAATTTAGGTTAGGTTTGCTGGAATTTAGTGAAGAATATAAAGAATGGATGGTAGGAAACTAGGGATCACTCCTAGGGTCTAAGAATCACTCTTAGAAGACAGCATCACATCTTCTAGTTGAAAATTCAAGTTTGTAAAAAAATTCCAGATTGCATGTTATTATTGAAGGGCTGAGTACACATATATATAGAGTTCTTAGAACCCTTATTCTAATAGAAAAAGGTTCCTAACAAATTTAAATCTTATTCTAATAAAAATTCTACAAGTCCTAAACAACTAAGATAACATATGTAAAATAGAATAACATATTTAACTTACTACTACTTCCTATCTAGTAAGAAATCCTAACATAATCTCAATTTCACCCTTTATCTTTTGTTGTCAACTCAATTTCCAATCTTATTCTCACCAAGTTAAGGCTTGTGGTGTCTCAATTTTTCTCTTTTATTTCTTCTATATATTTTAAATTCTTTTGCATCAATTCTCCCCGAATTGTCTGGGGTCGTCCTTGACGTAGAATATGACAAATACTATGGTTGAACTCTTGAAACTCAAAAGGGCTCTTACCAGTAGATTTATTTATAGAACTATTATATGAAAATTCTACCATAGGAAGAATTAGGTCTTAATTTTTCACATTGTCTCTAACCAAACACCTTAACAAGTCTCCCAAGCTTCTACTCATTACCTTTGTCTATCCATTAGTTTGGGGATGGAAAGAAATTGAAAATTGAAGCTTAGTGTTCAATGTTCTCCTTAGAGTTCTCCAAAAATAACTAATAAACTTCATGACACAATTAGAGACAATGGTTAAAGATAATCCATGGAGAAATACAACCTCTTTGAAGAAGAGTTTAGCTATATGGACAGCATCATAAGTCTTGGAACATGGAATGAAATGACTCATTTTGAAAAACCTATCCACCACCACAAAAATTGAGTCGTAACCTCTTATAGTTTTAGGAATTCCCAAGGCAAGACCCATGCTTATGTCTTTCCATGGTTCATGAGGCATGGGCCGTGGTGTGTGTAATCCAGAATTTTGTTTCCTTCCTTTAGCTAATTGACATGTTTGAAATTGCCATATGACATGTTTGACATTGCGGTGGTTTTATCTCTTCCAAAGTGTCCTACTGCTCCTCCTCCATGTGATCCCCAAATCACATACTCCCGCATAGAAGTATTAGGCAAGCGAAGTCGATTTCCTTTGAAAAGATAATCATCATGGATCACAAAAGGAAAGTATTGGTCTCTTTCTCCAGCTGTAATTTTTGAATAGCTTATTCCAAAATCTTCATTTGAAGCATATTCTCTTTTTATTTTGTCGAACCCCACGACCTTTATTGCTAAAGTGTTAAGCAAATGATTCTTCCTACTCATTGCATCTGTGGCCTTATTCTCAACTCTTGTATGATATTTAATAACAAAGTTAAATTGCTCCCAATTTCACTCCATAATGTGTGCTTTTTATTTAAGTTCTTTTGGGACTTGAAGTTATTAAGAGATTCAGGATCCGAATATAGAATAAACTCCTTGTATGAGAGATAATGACGCCAATTGTAAAGCGAACGTACTACTGCATAAAATTCTTTGTCATAGGTCGAATATCGTTGCGTCCCTTTACTTAATTTCTCACTTAATTAATTGGCCCTTTTGGCTCAGTATACCTCCAATTCCCACATGAGATGCATCATAAGCAACTTCAAATACCTTAAAAAAATTTGGAAGTTGTAAAATAGGAGATTCAGTCATCTTTTTGTTAACTTCTTCAAATGCTTTAGTTGTTGCCTTTGACGAAGTAAACAATCCTTTTTTCATACAATCAATAATAGGTGTCATTATGGTGCTGAAATTATGAATAAATCACCTATAGAATGTTGCTAGGTCATGGAAACTCCTTGTCTCGTGCACTTCTTTTGAAACAAGCCAATCAAGAATGGCCCTAATTTTCTCGAGATCCATCTCAACTCTACGGTAGGATGTAATAAAACCCAAAAATAAAATTGATTGCATGAAACAACACTTCTTTAAGTTGATATAAAGTTTCTCCTGCCTAAAAAATCTCAAGACTTTTTGTAGATGTAATAGATGATCTTCTTTAGTCTTGTTTTATATTAATATATCATCAAAATATACCACCAAAAATCTACCCATAAATGGTTGAAACACTTGATTCATCACTCTCATAAAAGTGCTAGGTGCATTAGAGACTCCAGATGGCATTTGGTAAAGATAGTAGGTCCAATCAACATATCTAACATGTCATCAAGACGAGGTATTGGAAATCTATACCTTATTGTGATCTTATTTATCCCCCAACAATCAATACACATTCTCCAACTTTCATCTTTTTCATGGGTCAAAATTACTGGATGCATACAAAGTAAGACTTTCTTAAATTGTGGTTAAGATACGGTATTATCACATAATATTGTGATAATCAGATTATATAGATTAGATAGCATTATCTTTGGGATAAACATTATCTTAGGATTATCTTCTGTATGTGTAAGATCCTCTATCCTATTCGGTATTCATATACATGTATATATGTGCTACATTCTCTAAGAAATAAGATATAGAGAAAAACAACTATTATTCACATGGTATCAGAGCCACGTGAAAGAGATAGTGAAATTGAGGAGTCAACCCTAGCAAGTCAAGAAATGGCTTCCAATCTTGAGGGATCCTCCATGGCAAATACAAACCATACTGGAGGTCAGTCATCTATGACCTCTGGTCTTGAAGGAACTTCAATTGTCATCGTCTCTGACAAATTGAATGGAACGAACTATCGGGAGTGGGCTCAAGCTATGAAACTCGCCATTGGAGGACATGGGAAGTTGAGCTTTATTATTGGAGATGGAAATGTTCCGGATTCAATGAACTCACAAGCTGCGCGACAGTGGGAGATAGACAACTCCATGGTCTCATCATGGCTTATCAACACCATGATACCATCGATCAAACATACCTTCATGCTTGTACCAACAGCTCGAGAAATCTGGGAAGGGTGCGACAGTCATACTTTGATGGAGAGGATGCATCGCGAATCTATGAGATAAAAACAAAGTTGTGGCAGATGAAGCAAGGTGACAAAGAAGTTACAGAATATTGGGTCGAAATGGTAGCATTATAGTAGGAACTTGACCTTCTGTCGAATGAAAAGTGGAAGTGCAAGGAAGATGCTGTGATGTGCACTAGAAAATTAAAAAAGAAAGAGTATTTGAATTTTTGGCTAGTCTCAACAAAATATTGGATGATGTCCGTGGCAGAATCCTAAGTAGAACAGCTAAAGAAGTTTTTCCTGAAGTTTGGAGGGAAGCTGCAAGGAGGAAAATTATGCTGAAAGAGGAGTCAAAAGAAGAACAAACTTTGTCTCCAATACCTACTAATGAAGCATCTGCATTGATGCCCCGTGATGAATCCAGTAAGAAGGTTCAAAATAAGTGGTGTGATCACTGCAAACAAAGTGGTCACACCAAAGACATATGCTGGGACATCTATGGAAAGCCTCTAGATTGGAAACCATGAAAGGGAAAAAACTGAGGCTATCAAGTATCTAGTGAAGGGGGAACAGAAAAATATGAAGATAGTCAGAAACAAGAAGCTAGTGAGATGAATATTTCACTAGGGAAATTATTGGTAATACTAAAGAATCTCCAAAATGACAGCCATCAACAGAAGATGAGTACAATTGCCAATGCTACTATGAGAGGTAATAGCATACAAGCTCTTTTATCTTCATATGGTAGGAAGAAATGGATAGTTGATTCTGGAGCATCAGACCATATGACAACTGACTATAACCTGTTTCATTCATTTTTTCCTTGTGCTGGGCATGAAAAGGTTAAGGTAGCAAATGGTGATTCTTCTTTGGTTGCAGGAAAAGGACATATCAAAGTAACATATTCTATGAAATTACATTCTGTTCTACATGTTTCGAATCTAGACTGTAACCTCCTTTCAGTTAGTAAATTGACAAAAGAAGCTAATTGTAGTGCTCATTTTTTTCCCTACTCATTGTGTTCTACAGGACCTGT
This sequence comes from Erythroxylum domingense, assembly GCA_025594535.1. NCBI lineage: Eukaryota > Viridiplantae > Streptophyta > Magnoliopsida > Malpighiales > Erythroxylaceae > Erythroxylum > Erythroxylum domingense. The sequence continues at coordinate 19,578,614 of JANQBM010000004.1, read as the reverse complement.
CATCGGGGAAAGATGATTGGCAGTGCTAAAGAGGTGAATGGAGTGTACCACTTTGAAGATGAAGAAAGTCATTCTACTTCTTATAGCTTGAGTAATAGTGTGATTGTCCGTAAGAATGATGAACTATTGATATGGCATAAAAGGTTAGCTCATCCAAACTTCCAGTATATGTCACGATTGTTTCCAAATATTTCAATAAATAAAGATCTTTGTGTTCAATGTGATGCTTGTGAATTTGCTAAGCACCAATGAATTTCTTTTACAAGGTCTAAATACAAACCCACAAAACCTTTTTCAGTTATCCATAGTGATATTTAAGGCCCATTTCGGGTTACTAATAGAACCAATTCAAATTGTTTCATTATATTCATTGATGATCATACTCGTTTGTGTTGGGTGTTTCCTTTGAAGGATAAATCTAAAGTCCCTATTGTGTTCATCAACTTCTATCAGATGATAAAAAATCAATTTTAAACAAGTATTCAAGTCCTTCATACTGACAATGGTATTGAAAATTTTAGTCAAAATCTTCATACATTCTTCCAAAAACATAGAATTGTCCACAAAAGTACTTGTGTCAATAGTCCTCAACAAAATGGGATTGCTGAGTGGAAAAATAGACACCTTCTTAAAGTAGCTAGGGCCTTGATGTTCACTAACAATGTTACAAAATTTTTTTTGGGGGATGCTATCCTTTATGCAACCTATCTTATTAATCGAATGCCTAGTCGTGTTCTTTCTTTCAAAACACCTCTTCAGAAGTTTCAAGAAATCCATACTACCACCCATCTAGAAACTAACCTTCCTCTAAAGATTTTCGAGTGTACAGTCTTTATTCACAGTTATTCACACAACAAACTTGATCCAAGAGCCAAAAATGTGTTTTTCTGGGTTATTCTGCTACACAAAAAGGGTATAAATGCTATGATCCTATATCAAAAAGGTTGTTTGTTAGTTGTGATGTCTCTTTTTTTGAGACAGATTCCTTCTATCCCAAGTCTTCGATTCAGGGGGAGTATTAGAGTGAGTTTGGTAATGAATCTCAACTTGAAACTCCTTGTACATCTGTTCCTAAACCTAGATCTATTCCTGAACCTATCCTAGCGCCTATGTTCAATGCAAATCCTGATACAGAAGTAGCCATGCCTAACCGTACACTCAAATTGTACTCTTGGAAGAAGAAAACAAGTAGTACACTCCCTGTTCCTGAAGACTATAGCAATCTCTGAACCCATGCAGGTTCTTGTCGAAAAAGCCCAGAGTAGTAAGGAACAAGAAAACAATGCAGATCTAGAACTGCCAATTGCTTTGCGAAAGAAATCTAGGTCATGTACCATGCACCTGATTCAAGGGTTTGTCTCTTATGATGCTCTATCGTCTCAATATAAAGCATTTATTGTTAATCTGGATAGAATTGACATCCCCAATATTATCCAAGTAGCTCTTAAAGTTCCAGAATGGAGAGAAGCAGTTTTTGAAGAAGAGCAGTTAAAAAGAATGAAATGTGGGAAGAAGTTGATTTGCCAAAAGGGAAGAAACCCGTGGGGTGTAGGTTGATATTCACAATCAAATATAGGGATGATGATTCCATTGAGAGGTATAAAGCGAGATTGGTAGCAAAGGGCTATGCTCAGACCTATGGGATGGACTACAAGGAGACATTTGCACCTATAGCCAAACTAAATACTATCAGACTATTGCTATCTGTAGCTGCTAACTTCGACTGGCCTCTTCAAGAACTTGACATTAAAAATGCCTTCTTAGATGGCAAACTAAAGGAAGAAGTGTATATGAAACTTCCTCCAGGGTTTGATGAGGAAGGAGGAGGAAACAGAGTATACAGACTAAGAAAATCCCTATATGGGCTGAAACAATTACCATGAGCTTGGTTTGAAAGATTTGCCAAAGTCCTAAAAACAGAAGGATCCACACAAGCTCAATCAAATCATACAATGTTATTCAGAATTAAAGAAGGTAAGAAGACAATTTTGATTGTGTATGTAGATGATATTGTCTTAACTGGTGATGATGCAGAGGAAATTACGAGACTCAAGTCAGCTTTGAGGAAAGAATTTGAAGTTAAAGGCTTAGGAGAAATGAAGTAGCTAGATCAAAGAAAGGGATTTACATCTCACAAGGGAAGTACATTCTTGATCTATTGGAGGAAACAACAATGTTAGGATGTAAACCAAGCAACACTCTCATTGAAAGTACAAATTTTGAAGATGAAGAAGATAAACTGGTTAACCATGAAGAATACCAGACACTCCTGGGAAGACTGATTTATTTGTCTCATATTAGACTAGATATTGCTTTTGCCGTGAGTGTTGTAAGTTGCTACATGCATGCACCAAAGAGTAAGCATTTTGAGGCAGTTTATAAGATCTTATGATACTTAAAGGGTACTCCTGGGAAAGGATTATTATTCAGAAAGGGAGATCAAAGAACAATTGAAATATATACTGATTCAGATTGGGCAAATTCAGAAGAGGATAGACGATTAACTACTGGATATTGCACTTTCGTGTGGGGAAATTTGGTCACGTGGCAAAGTAAGAAGCAAAAGGTGGTAGCCAAGAGTAGTGTAGAAGCTGAACTAAGAGCAGTTACAAAAGGGATTTATAAAAGTCTCTGGTTAAAAAGAGTGCTAACAAAATTGGGAATCATTTTTGAGTCACCTATAAAGCATTATTGTGATAACAAGGCAGCCATAAGCATGGCACAAAATCCAGTCCACCATAAGAAAACAAAGCATGTTGAAGTTGATTGACATTTTATGAAGGAAGAAATTGAAGATGGAACTATATGCCTAACGTATGTACCAACGAAGAAGCAGACAGCAGATGTATTTACCAAAGGACTTCAAAGACAAGTGTTTGAAGAATGTATCAGTAAGTTAGACATGATTGATTTCTACTATCCAACTTGAGAGGGAGTGTGGTTAAGATACGGTATTATCACATAATATTGTGATAATCAGATTGTAATCAGATTATGTAGATTAGATAGCATTATCTTAGGGATAAACATTATCCTAGGATTGTCTTCTGTATTTGTATAGATCCTCTACCCTCTTCGGTATTCATATACATGTATCTATGTACTACATTCTCTAAGAAATAAGATATAGAGCAAACCAGCTCTTATTCACATAAATAAATCCTTTTTTTTAATTACTCCTCTACTTGTCTCTTCAACTCTTCATTCTCAATAGGATTCAAGAGATAGGTTGGAAGATTTGGTAGAGTGGATCCAAGTACCAAGTCAATAGCATAATGAATATCTCGTAGAGGAGGTAGTTCATATAGTAGATCATCCGGTGTAAGGTCTTAAAAATTAGCTAACAATTCTACCACTTCTTTTGGTAAGATAAAGGGTGTTTCGTGTGTTGTTTCTGTTAATTCCCTTATTACCATTGCAAAAACAATCCCTTTTTCCTTGCTAACAACTTCAAATTCTCTCTCCTTAAGAATATTAACAGGCTTTTTCTTTGCATTTATAGTTGTCTTAATACTTCCTCTTTGTTTTTCTACCTTGCTTACTTTCATCCATGAAATATAAACTGTAAGTGTTAGCTTTTTCGAAGTGCTGCACATATCAATCGTAAAGCTACGATCACTCAAGTAAATGTGAGATACCTTCATAAGATTGACTTTATGCCAAATCAAGTCCTCATAGATTCCTAATTTGAAAGACACCAAGCACCTTCGAGCAACTGCTATAGTGATATCATCTACCAAGCAACTTTTTAGGGATTTGGATGTTTCTCTATGAGTAAATTCAATTGCTTCACCATGTTCTCTAATACTACATTCATACTCCCTCCATCAATGATAAGCTTGCATACTTTATCTCTGAATATGCGTCTCACTACATTAAGATTTGTAGGACTAGCTAGTTCATTACTAGAGTCTCCTTCCAACTCCTATCCAGCTTTGTTCTCACACATGTACTCATCAGATTCTTCCTCTTCTTCTCCCGTCATATGCAAACATTTATTAGGACATTCATAAGCAAAGTGGCCCCTCCAATTGCATCGGAGGCATTTCTTTTCACTGCGGCCTCCTTTCATCCCAGTCTCAGCTACAACTTTGCCTTTAAATTCAGCTCCTTGAGAAGTTTTGTAGTTGTTTTGTGGTGTAGATTTTGATGCATTGGGTGTTGGTCTAGAGTTTTGCATCATTGTAGTTCTCTTCATGCCAAACTCCCTAGCTTGACGTTGAAACTTTTAGTTACTTGTTCTCCTAAGTATTGTTCCGCTCTTAAAGCTAATTGATATGCAACTTCAAGGTTGTAAATCCTTTGCATTATTAGCTCCTTGCAAATTTTTTCCCTTAAGTCATTTTTGTAGTGAGATATAAGTTGTCGTTCTGGCTCCATTCTTTCACATCAGGTGGAAAGTTTATCAAATATTTCCATGTACTCAATTACTAAGATAATCCCTTTTTTAAGGATTGTTAGTTGATCTTGGAGATCTTCCTGATAATAAAATGGTAAGTATTTTTTTGATAACTTTAGCTTGGTAAGTATTTTTTTTGATAACTTTAACTTTACATCTTCCCAATCAACAATTGGTGGCTGGCCTATTTTTCAAAGTCTATCCTCTACTAATCTCCACCAAATTTTAGCGTGTCCAACTAGTTTCGTCTTTGCGAATCAAACTTTTTGATCTTTTGACATGTGTTACTAATCAAAGAAACCTTCCATTGTTGTTGTTCAGTCTAAGAATAGGAGTGGATCCATCTTTCCTACAAAATTAGGGGTTTCAACACAAACTTTCTTGGTAATGTCATTGAGTTTGTTGTGTTTTTCAACTCTATCATGGCCTCTAAAGGCTCCCATGCGCTCTTCATATGCTGCTGGTTGGTTTCTTTGTCTTGGATCTCTCAACAAGCGTTGATTTCCTAACCCCTTTAGCTGTTGATTAGTGTCAACCTCTTTGTCTTGGATTTCACTTTCTTCGATCTCACCATCAATTGTAGTTATTGTCTGATATTGTTTTCTGACTTAGTTCTTGGAGCACCTTGTAATTGAGGATAATTAAGGTTCAATCTTTCTATAACACTTAGACGTATTTCATCTTGCTCCTAATCACTGAATATTTCTCTATATGCCCTTCCGCTACGTGTTGCCATCATTAACCAAAACTCTGATAGCAAATTGTTGTAGGACAAATAGAAAAATCATTAATTAGTAGCTATAAGAATAGAAAATATGGCTGATATTAGGCTGCTAGAATATCAATTTTCAGGGTTGAATTTTGGCTAAGAATGTTGAATTTTTAGATTTTGCATAGCTGAAATGTTAAGGTTTGATTGCTGGAAATTTAGGCTTAGGATATTAGGGTTTAATATGGCTAGAATTTAGGTTTGAGATGGCTGAAATTTAGGTTAGGTTTGTTGGAATCTGGTGAAAAATACAAAGGATGGATAGTACGAAACTAGGAATCACTCCTAGGGTCTAAGAATCACTCTTAGAAGAAAGCATTACGTCTTTTAGTTGAAAACTCAAGTTTGTAAAAAAAATTCAGTTTGCTTGTTATTATTGAAGGGTTGAGTACACACATATATAAAGTCCTTAGAGCCCTTATTCTAGTAGGAAAAGATTCCTAACAAATTTAAATCCTATTCTAATAAAAAATTTGTAAGTTCTAAATCATTAGGATAACATATGTAAAATAGAATAACATATTTAACTTATTACTACTTCCTATCTAATAAGGAATCTTAACATGATATAAATTTCAACCCTTATTTTTGTTTTCAACTCAATTCGTAATCTTTATCCCGCCAAATTAAGGCTTGTGGTTTACTCATTTTTTCTCTTTTATTTTTTCTATATACTTTAAATTCTTTTGCATTGGAATCCTTAGTTGTTATAGGAAATTCCTTCCAATAGGTTAATTATTTTTTTTGTAGAATCTTGGTCCCATTTATGATCACAGGGTAGCTGTTGATTATATTTATCCGTGGATTAGATTATTGGTATCTAGGCGTAATTTCTTGTTCCCTAATTTATTCCTAAGCAGGATTCAGAGCCTTGATTGGCTGGACAAATTCCAAGTTTAGAGAGTCTCCAGTGATTCAACAAACACAATGGAGTGTTCTTTATGGCCCCATCTTCAGTTTAGAAATATGCTCATAATATCAGAGTTTTAATGTTCCATATGCTTTGCAAAATTTACTGAGTAATAACCGAGTATTTGAAATGAGCTACGCCAACTTTTTACTGTGTTCACTGACGAGTTGCTGTCCTCTTAAAACTTAGGGGCAAGAGAGCTAACTGGTGCTGTTGATCTTGTAAGTCACTTCAAGTTGTTACCTCACCATGAGTTTTTCTGCAAGCGCTCACTTCCTATATCTATTTCGGACTCGCATTATCTTTGCAATGTTGTGGGAAGCACTGAAATCAGAAAAGGAGAAGGAATGCAATTGGATCAAATTATTCAGAACACTTCTCAAGATAGTAGTACAAGAATACAGTCATTTGCCGTAGAAGTACTTAGAGAGGCCTTCCAACTGAAGGAAACAAAGCCCATAGATTTGCCACTTGTAAGACAAGTTTTGCTAGGAATTGTTCTTGATGATGTTTATCTTTAGCTTGTCACTTTGATTTTGAGCTAACCATTCCTTATTCAACTTTTCCCTTTAGATTGATGCATATCATGCCACATTTGGTCTTCATTTTCTGTAGGCAGAGATGGGGATACCTACAGTTGCTGGAAATTCAAATATTGAATCCAAGGAAAAGGCAAGAAAGCACAAAAAGTGCAAGGATAGAGGTAAGGAGAAGGATAAAGAGCATAAAAAGCACAAACATTGTCATAAAGACAAGGACCGGAATAAAGACAAAGATAGGAAGAAGGATAGAAATGGGCACCATGATTCTGGTGGTGATCACTCAAAAAAACATCATGAAAAGGTTGAAAATCATTACTCTATTTGAGACATTGTTTGAGTGCATTGTAAACTTAGATAAGAGAAAAAATGGTGAAAAATTTTTCCATTTTTATTAAGTAAATATTATTGCATTATCAATTTGTTGTTGATGTGGAGATTTATACTTTTTTTCCAGAAAAGGAAGCATGATGGGAATGAAGATCTAAATGACATCCACAGGCACACAAAAAGTGAGGTAATAGAGTATGATCAGTTTTTTTTTTTTTGGGTGATTGTTCCCTGTTTCTTATCAAATTTTTATGTTAAAAGACTTTGGAGGGCTATTATTTTACATGTGTTATGTTTATTATTTCAAGAAGTATTTTGCTTGTATTTTTTTTTTTTTAAATTTTTGGCAGCATAAGAACTCAAAAGTTGATGAAATTGGTGCCATACAGGTAGCAGGCTAAAATATTTGGCGTACTGTTATTGGTTGTAGTCTGCAATGCGTATGTTAAAGGGTTTGGAGATTCATCACTTCTAGTTGTCAAGAGACTTTGAGGTAAACCCCGTTTCTATTAGTAATCTTTTTGGAATTCATGGAACACTGTCATCTGAATGGAAAAATGTCATTATAGTAAATAAGGAAAGTAGGCTTCGGCTGTAAAAATTATTTTATTGCTTTCTGATGCGTCGCAGCTAACTTGATTTGTTGGGTGCATTATCAAAATTCTTGTCGGTGTTTGAGTCTGGGTGATTATGTCTTTCTTTACCTTAAGACATTCTGTACATGGATCTACCTAGAGATTGTTCTTGTCTATCTTATTTTTGTATTTGTTCTAGATCTGCTTTGTGAAGATCTGTTTGTCATCTATTGAAGCCATCTAGCGACGGTGCAGGCTTCATTTCAGGCCTTGTTGAAACTGCATAACATCCCAGGCCTAACTCACCCAGTTTCTTAGCAATTCTCAGTTATCATTCTAAACCTATAATATTTCTTAATGAATCCTCCTGTGGATTTTGATCAAATAGAATATTGTCACCTGATCTGTTATCATTGGTGCTCCTTAATTATTTTCGATAACACTCTGACACTGTCACTGTTTTGTGTGGAGAGCAGGTTCTATAACTGACTGAAAATGTGACGACGGTGAATTCACCTAACAAAAAGATATGTGGATGAGGGTAAGATATGCTAGAATGAACTTTGTATTATAACAATGGTCTGATATAATTGCGAGTGATAGTCAAAACGTTGATACTTTTTTTTTCTTCCTCAGTTTTTTGGAGCATTGGATATTTCAACTTGCACACGTTATTGTAATCATTTGTGGGTTTTAGAGTAGTGCAAGCTTAGTAGCATAATCAGTTTCAATCAGAATTTGCGGCTTTGAGTGTTAAGAAGAAAGGCGTTTCAGAAGAGGGCTGTGTATATTTTAGTCATTTCCTCACCAATGCTTAACCAAAGCAATTTTAGTGTCCCAAGTGCATTGTAATTTAAGGGCCAGACTAACCATAAGAATGCTTTGCTTTCTGTGGAAGAAGGACATTCTTTTGTAATGGGAACTAAGAGTCAATGTTTGGAGAACTGAGGCTGTCTATATTATAATATTTGAAAGTTAAAAAAAAATATGATACTCTTCGCGGAGCACAATCCATATAGTGTTCCTCTTTTTTTCTCTTTAATGTTAAAGCAAATGTGGAATATGGGTCGGAATTAGTTGGAGCGAAGTTCCTGGAGGAACGAAGCCTAAGCTAAGTTTGAAACAGTTCAATTCGTGAAGCTTATATAACAAGTAGCTGAGCGGACAAGGACAACATGGAAGTTTCAGTGATCGAAAGCGGTCACTGAGGTTGCAGTTTAGGAAAAATCATGGTAGGAACAATTGAAGTTTAGATTTTATTATTTATTTACACCTTTTCTCTTTCTAGCGAATAAGTAACCAAAAAAGACGTTTGTAATTTCCCCAAAACTTAAATCACGTAGGTGATGGGTAGTTTTAAGAATCGGAATTTCTTAGAATAATTTTATTCATTGATGTGCCTGTGATCCAGAGACCAAGACTCTTCACACTAGTGTATGTGCGGATCCAAAAGCATGCACCTGGTTGTGACACCGACAACAAGGAATTCCATGATTGTGATTAATAAACAGTCAAGAAATCATATGATGCAATGGGACAAATGGTTGAATAGAGACACGGCTTTGATCCCATCCATATAATCAATTGTTTCCTTTCTAGTTCTCCATTTATAGCCTATCAAGAGCTTTCTTTTTACCACATTCCTGTTCTCTTAGTTCATATAAGGGCAAGGGCAGGAAGGGCCCACGCTCGTGGGAGCCCACTAATTGCAAGCTAATTTGTATCACATAAACCTTCCACTTAAGCTAATAAGCATGCCAGGAAAGGGTCCTTCTTTAAAGATATAAAAATAATTTATTCAGGGACCAAACATCATTCTTATTTTGATTATAAAAAAAAGACAACTTGATCCGTTACAATACAATTGAAGATTTCTTTTTGAGAGGTAAGACAATAGTGAAAGTGAGCATTTTGAAATAAAATTATTCCTGCTAGATTTCGAAATTCACAATTTTCTAATTGACATCTAGTAAGAGAAGAATTTAAGTTCAAGAATTTTGCCTTGGTCTTGCCTCCATTAACACCATTCCCATCTAGGTAAGAAATGCATCTCATTCGCTCTCATAATTCTCAATTTGTGTTTATTTTTTTTAAAATTTTGGATTTTCTTAGTAATTTTTTATGTCGAGATTAGGTAAATTTTGAAATTTAATTATGAGTATGATAACTTTTTCAATTTAGGTAGAATTTTCTATTTTTAAGGTGAAACTCAAATTAAATTTTGGTTATAATTTATTCATATTTTATTTTCTTCTTTAATTGCAATTTGCCATTGAAGAAGGAAATAAAGGATAAAAGCTATTAACTACGATATCTACAAAATAAAAGAGAGATAAGTTACTCGAATAAATTTTAGTTAGAATTGAAATTATACTTAGAATTGCAATTAATAAATATCATCTATAATCAAATCGACAAATATCAATTTATCAGGAATTTGTTTGCATAACTTATCTCTCTTTCTTTTTGCAAATATCATAGTTAGTTTTTATCCCATTTCTTTCTTCAATTGCAATTTCTCTCTCTTTCATTTATTAAGTTATAATTAGCATTTTCTGATTTATTAGTTCAATTGATTTTGTATGTATAAATTTAATTTTTTAGATTATTAATGAAATCTAGTTTCAATGTTTCTATAATGTGGATTTTGTTGATAATATTTATTCTCTTTGGTAAAAAGTAAATCAGTATTAGTTTTCTATATTTTAGAATTACTTGAAAATTGAAAATAGATTATGAGTATGATAGCTTTTATCATAAAAGTTTGCTATTTGTTTTTATATTTTTAATATAGAATATTAAATTTTACTTTTTTTTCCTTTGTTGTGGATATATTATTGCATTGATGTATTTTTGTGATATATGGCTGAGCTATTGTTGTTCTATTATGCTTGCCTACCTCTTTTGTCCTTTTTTTGGTCCGGTTGTGTTATAATTGTTTGATATGATATTGTTTAAAATGAATTTGTCTAGAAGTGAAAAAAGGGGGAAAAAAAGGGAACGAGTAGAAAAGTAAATAGAATCCCAAAAAAGAGCTATTGATAAATTTATTTAAAAAGTGAGCTCCTCTAATGAGAAACCTAAGTAATTAGGTGAGGTAATTTTGAACAACCAAATAAAAATTTAAGTGATGAGTTGATATTCACGAGGATACTAGTAATTTATGTAAGCATAATCTGTACTAAATGCATCCAATTTAGAAAATTTAAGAGTAGATGAACAATTAATTCCTATATTAGATCTTTATGATCCAAAAAATAAGGATAATTTTGACAATAAAATAAGAGACATTTT
>JANQBM010000004.1:19504101-19515679 GCA_025594535.1 Erythroxylum domingense | reverse complement strand
CTAATTTTTATTAATCATAATAAACCAATAGATTTTTATTTAACAATATCCTTCTTGAAATAAACTTCAACTTCTTCTATGGATAAAGATAATTTCCTTATTTAATTTTGTTCAATCTTTACTGTCTACAAGTTTTATGATAATCTAATAACGATTAAACTTTTAAATCCCTTATCTTACCGATTTAAGTTTTAAAACACTGGATATAATAAACAGTTCCTTCAACCATGTCAGTAAATAATAGTGCTAAACTACAAAAAACTCTGATATATAGTGTAAACCTCAAGCTCTAATGTCATTTAACCTTTGAATTATCACTAATTATGTTTAAGATGCAAAATTTAACGAACTAAATTCCTTTTAGAAGTTACATAATTGCAACGGAGCCAGAAACAAACCTTTCCAAGTAGCACATACTCTATGAACGATAGAAATTTCTCCATTAAGTCAAAAGAAGGGCTGATCCTTTGACTTAAGTGTAAAAATATCTCTGTGATAGCAATGTTCAACATTAGACATCGATCATCATCCTACAAACGTAATAGAAAAAGAAAATCAAGACAAATAAAGTTGCTAAAGCATTGGCGGTTATCAAAGCCATCCTTTATAAAATAGTAGACATTGCTTGTGCGTATAAAAATTAGATAATTACTATAAAAATAACTTTCCAAAAAGAAGGGCCAGTTAAGATGGAAGATGGCATAGTTATGTTTGCCTAAGAAGTAAAATGACGAAGAGAGGACAAAAAATTTGCAATGCCTATTTTTTTCATCCAATGTGTAATAATGGAACGAAATGGATCTTGATGTGCAAAGGCATCAAATCATACTACCTTAACATTGTGGCTTTCTCCTACTCCTTCATTCTAATCAACCAAATAATTCAGCAATCTAAGTTCCTTTTTGAAAGTAATATTAAGGCCATACCTTTTGTGAATTTTGGCTTTCTCCTACTCCTTCATTCTAATCAACCAAATATATTCAGCAATATAAGTTCCTTTTTGAAAGTACTAAGGCCATACCTTTTGTGAAAACTGATGCATTGGCTTGAGAGGAAAAGAACCTATTAACTTTTTGAGTAAAACCAATGACACAACTTGATCCCACTTAGTTGTATCATGCTCTTTATTAAGAGGTTGTGATTCATGATCAATGTAGCCAATCCCATAAACAAGAAACCTAACAGCAAGGTTTATGCTCTGAAGGATACTGCACATGCAATCAAACGATTGTGCATCCACCGGTGGCATATTATGAGCCGATGGAATAAAATCATGGAAGCAAATGACTAAAACAGGTACAAGGTCCTTCAGTTTCTTGATGCCCACAGAAAACTCTACACAAGAAATGAGACTAGGTAAGCTTTGGCATATTGAGAAATGTCATCAAACTACTAAAGTAACACAACTAAACAGATAATCAAAGTAGTACTAAGCATACGGCCACTTGGTTGCATTTTCCAAACATCAAAGAAGTCTCTTGGAAGAGGACAAAGTAATTCAATAATTGCAAGTTAAACCAACAAATAATATACAACACAAAATATATCATAAAATCTTAACGCAAAATGAAATTAATCATATTGGAATGATCATGGAAATATGAACCTAAAACTAGCATAGAGGAGTAATTGATGAGTGATACATGAGGATGTAAAGGGTAAATAGGCCGCAAGACATACCTGCAGACTGTGTCTGGACATCATGCTTAAATGCATGCAATGCTTCTCGCTGACAAACATCCTACCAAATTACAACAGTGTCAGATGGAGGCTTATTAAGTCCATGTTATCATCTACCCAATGATACACATTCCACATTAGAGAACCATTACTAAATTTAGTAAGAAAAATCATAATCCATGCATCTAGTATTTGTCCTATTGCATGAGTTATGGGTATAAGGAGAGAGCCAGCATTCATCCTTGGATCGAAACTGCCACCAATCATAAAGTAAACTTTCATATCTAAATTGGATTTAGCTAAAGGTCCTCGCCAGGTGTTTGTATATTAGTAAGCATATATGTGTAATCCATCTGCAACTACATAATATTTAATGATGCAGTTGCAGATGCTTTCTGTAAGTCACATCTTCCCATTCAACATGAACATGAATTGTCCAACATGCCATGCAGCTCAAATTGCTTGATGAAAAACAGAAGATCAAACAAAAGATAGATATATAACTTGCATGGCCACCTAACAAACATGGATAAGTGATTTTCAAATCTTCACTCGACAACATAATAATAATTACAAGAGAAAGATTATATACTTCATTCCAAAAATAATAATAATTACAAGAGAAAGATTATATACTTCATTCCAAAAGTAAGATTTACTACACAAAAAAAGGGTTGTTTCACCTTTAAAGGAGATTTGACTTCTTTATTATTAGAAGGCAACAGTGACAAGCAATGTGCCAATCCAGCTAGGACACTTTTGAGCTTCCCTTTATCTTGCAAATAGGACTGATTCTTCCGTAGAATATCCTCATAATTTTGAAGAATCTATCAGTGAACAAATTAACCAATTAAAAGAAAATTATCAATAAGTCATTTTATGAACACAGACCTTGAACATAATAAAAGCCTATTAAGGTTATAAGTATCTTCACATAAACAAGAATGATGCATGCAATATCATGACAATAGATCGATACAAGCAAGACATTATGAAATTATTACGTGACCTTCACAACTAGCAAGTGAATATATGCATTTTTATGATGCTCATGCTAGAAAAGAATGCCTCAATTGAAGGTACCTTTTCAGCATACATGGAAAACGAAGGTGGAAATTGTTGGAGAATGAGATCCAAAAATTTGAAAGCCATCAGTCGAACATCAATTGCCAAATGTGTCATGGCATTGAAAATATAAGCCATCATCAAAGAAATCAAAGGTCCTTGATTATCCTGAACAAGAATAAGAGACAACATTTTACAACTAAAGCAGAACCAACAATGATTAACAAGATAACAAGCATGCTAACTAGATGGAGAACTCCTTCATGGCAATAGGCAATGCAAATGCTCTCAGAGTTTCATCCAATTAATATATATAATCAGCAATATTGCTTATTATTTGGGTTTTTATGGGATGACTTGTAGGCACTACATTGGCTAGAGGAGTGTTCTCTACCCTTCCCCTCAAAAAGTTGGGACACGCTTGGTACTTGAATCAATTACCATCTTTTCAAAAGTTTTGCTTCTACATGAACATATCAAGTTTTGATTGGTTCACATGAAGTGAACACACACAAAGTAGACACAACTACTGACTTTTATATCTGCATGCAGAGATATCTTTACTATTTTCTAGAAGAGAAAATCCATTTTTGGCTGACAAACTTCTCTAAGGATACAATTGAGTGGATGGATGAATTAAACACGGACATTCTAACAAATAAAAGCATTGTTTTTTCCAAAGCGATAAACCAGTAAACTTGCTAAACAAATTTCGCAAAGGTCTCCAGAATACAAAACTTCTGAAACCAAGCTAAACAATGTCTTGTTAGATTCAAGTTGACATGTTAACTGCCTTCAAACTACAAGTTCAAATAAGACGAAAAAAGTCATATTACCTCTTTACATCCAGGTAAAACAACTGACTTCAGAAGTTGATAAAGGGTCTCCCGAACTAATTTATCTTCATCACTTATGCGTTCACGTAACTTTTCTATTACAGCATATTTGTGCAATTTCAGCTCCTCTGGATACTTGAGGAATAAATCCTTCATACCCATTAATGCATCTTCAAAAAAAGAGGAAATAATACGAAAATGATAATGAATCTCTAGTCAAGTTAGGAATTCAAATAGAATAAAGAATATAGTTAAGATAGAGACAAAAGCAACCAGCACACAAAAGTTTGAAGTGAAATTGCTCTCACTCATGGTAAAGGCTGTTCATTCATCTTAATGATTTGCATAACTGGTAATCAGTAAATTCTGTCATAAAGAATATTGGCTAAATAATGACAAAAAAGATGAACCAAAGAGGCTATAGAATAACATTTTACAGAAAATGTAAATGTGGACAAATAATATAGACATATAATAATATCATTTTGCAGCGGAAATGGAAAATAGACAACTAAATATCACTGATGTTAGAATGATAACTATCATACTTTCATCAATTCAAGAGACTGGAAGAATAAGCCATAGTGCCTCCATTAGCTTATCAACTGCTAACTTTCCCAATGAAAAAATAGTACTGTACAGTACATCCTTCATAGGAGCTTGAACTTTTTGATACCAAACCTCTATCTCATATAATCCGTTCATCAAAACGAGAAAATACCTTTACGGACTTTAGCATTGTGATGAGAAGTTTGCTGAAGAAGTTCTTTTAAAGTCAGTCCTTTCTTATTGACAGCTAATCCTTCCTTCTCCGACGCCACACTTTGTTGAGGAAGAATAATCGCTGCTTATCAAACATGGATGACAGCTTTCAATAATCCAATTACTTGCACGAAAGGCATTAACAACTTGCATTTAAAATCAGTTTGAAGGATAACCTTTGGATTTGATTTCAGTGTTTGTGGCATTCTTGGGTGGTGGCAACTTTCTACCCAGTTTGCGCTTTACTTTCTAGAAAAACAACAGTAGAAACGAAACAAAACTTTGATATTGTTATAAGCAACAAAAAGAGATATCGTGACACAATAATTACGCACCTTAAAGTCGATACCGCGCTTTTGCTGCTTCTTTGAGGAACCCTTACCTTTCGCCATTTTCACTGCAAATTGCACAAATAGATCCCCGTTATACACATGTATATAGGTACATAGGTATCTACAAAATAACCATATCCATTGGGTTTCTGAAAGTCCCAGTCGTGTTTTAATATCTTCATATAGTGTATCAAAAACAAAAACTGCCTAGAGCTTATTCTTATTCTTCTTCTTCTGTACCTATTACAGGCAGGCAGCAAGTACAGAGAGACTTACCTTCTCGAAACCTAAGAAAGAAGACGATTTTAGTCGTGACCAGCAGAAGGTAGAGCTTACGTTGACCCGAACAACCCATTTCGTGACCCGAAAGGACCGGTCCGTTTGATTACTAAATAGTTACGTCAGCCGACCTCAGCCCGTATCCTGATTAACCCAAGCCCCAAAATACAGTTATTTAGGAAGTTTTTTCTTAAAAAAACTGGGCCGTTATTAGCCCGTCAAGTCATAAACTCGACCATAGGTTTTGATCGGATTAGGAATAGTCCGAGTTCGACCCAACCTGTTACTTCTAGGGCTAAATTCTCCCACACCGATGATTGATCACTGCAAGCCATCATCAAGTATGATACGTAATGCTCTGAAACCATTACAAGTATAGATTCCAAGACCCTTTTACATGATCAGTTTTCACCTCGATGCGAGCTATTGAGCTTCCAAACTACATTGAAAAACAGTACTATACATGCTCAAAAGGTTTTCACTTTCCATTGCAGTTATATTAATGGACACCAAGATCGAGTTCCAAGTCTCTTTAAGCTGACATTTCCAAGCATCTTATGTCAAGTTCGAGAAAATTTAATCAAATGATCAAACCTTCTTTCTCAGTAATGTCAGGCATGTCATGTGTGTGTTTTCTTGCATAAAATATGTGAGAATGTAGCCTCTTTAATGCATGCATTTCCATGCAACTGTCACAGACCTTCTTAGTTCTACACGTCCTAAACAATTTCTGACTCATAAATTAGCATTTACCAATGTTTAATCCTCGTAGACTGTCTTAGAGGAACTCAAGTTTCATACCCCATATAGTATATTATATCAACGGAACTGTTGTATACAGTAGGCTACTTGCTGTATTAGTTGAGCCTTTTTCCTTTCTTTTTCAGTCACTTTCTATTTCTCAGATTCCACGCCTCACTTACTAATATTTTTGAAAGCAATAAATGAACAGCAACATAATCCTCTGAACCACAAAGTTGTTGTATTAGAATTTTCAGACACTTGAACTAGGAATTTTGACCAAGTACATGTAAAGACGGTTGATCGTTTACTTGAAATTGATGCTTGTAGCTGCTTCACTTGCTGTAAGAGTAGTGATACAAGCGGCTTCTCGAAGTGAAAGGCCAAAAAAAAAGTGAAAATAAATATGGCTTCATTGCTCTGCACAGTGCTTTACCTTCACCACATGCAAAAATGGTTGCAAGAGGGTTTATACATATACATATATCATCGTATTACGTAGCTAAACTAAATTTTATTCCATAATAGCATCAGGATTCACTTTTAAGCACTATAAACCCTTAGTATCTCATCCTCTTGGACTGCATATACAAGATACGATAATATTCTATATATTGCTTATACTTGGACACTCCAATGAACGTTCTGTTACTTGAAAGTGGCTAACTTGACCTAGTAGATTTTGAATCCCATCGACCCATTTCTGTTTATGGATCTTGTTCTTGTGCTTGAATTCCATAAGACCCTGTGCAGCCTTGACGCCAAAGTAGACTTCTTTTAAGCTATCCCTTTCTTTTCTATAATGCCATGCAAGTGTGTTGATAGGATCAGAAATGTGATATTTGATAAATTTATGGAGTAATGGTTAATATTAGATTAATAAATTGGAAATAGAGAAAAGGAAAGTGTGTTGTATTGATAATGAAAGGAAATAAAGATATAGGTGACACCAGTAATGTTTGAGAGGTTGCCTTCTCTCCCAAGACCCACTCGAATAACAGAAGATTTCCAATCATCCTCACACCTTTCCCCCTCCCACTATTAATAACAGACTCATTAACAATAGAAAATAGACAACTCAGCAGATAAGACAAAGCAGTGTAACAACCTACTACATATGACCCACCTACTCTACTAACATTCCCTGACCAAATAACCAGCATTCCCTGACCTCATACGAGCCCATTAATTCGAGCCAGCTCTTTTGTAGCCATGATATTTCTTCCTTATATAGACAAACTTAATTGGAGGCCTATTAACAGTAGTAAACCTATCATTACTCCCTGCACCCCCTCCCCCCTCAACACCCACCTTATCCTCAAGGACAAAATTAGGAAAAAAAATTCCTTGTATTAGCAGCAGAGGTTCCTAAGTGGCTTCAAAAGGAGGAAGATCCTTCCATAACACCAACACTTCTAATCCCTTAAGTGTCTCATACGTATCCAGAATTTCTTACGATTCAACCAACCAATCAAAATTGGAGGGAGAGGTTTGACGCAGCGTAAAAGCGTTTAAAGGAAAATAAACCCTAATTAGGTTTAGAGAAAGTCTGTAATTTGATTCAAAATAAGCTGCTTAATAAAATAACATCGTTTGCCTTATATAGGCGAATAGAAAATAACAAAACACGGAAATAACAAAACAGTCCTTAAATAATTAAAATGGCAGTTTGACCCCCTAATTCTATCGTGGGCCGCAATCGGACATCGTGCGCATAAGTTATGAGATTTTGCGCAATCTGCCGCAAATCTTGCCGCGGTCAACGTCTTCTAGAAAATCCAATGCTATCTGCTCCGCATCAGTCTCCTCAACTGGGAAAAAACTCAACCTCGAGTTGAGCAGGAGGTTCGGGTACAAACGAACATCAGCATCATGGAATATGGATATGTCTGCCACATTAAATGTCTTGGAAATACCTATGCTATTTGGAAGATCGATCACATAAGCATTGTCATTGATGCTCCTTAACACTGAATAAGGTCCATACTTCTTGGGTTGTAGCTTGTTGTATGTCCCAACCGGAAACCTCTCCATGCGCAAAAACACCATCACTTGATCTCCAACCTGGAAGACCTCTTGCAATCTATATTTGTCAGCAGCTTTCTTGTATCTTTGATTAGCCTGCTCCAACTTCTGCTTGACTTCTTTCTGAACATCCACAAACTTCTCTACCATATTTTTGGCTGGAACACTCACATCTCCACTCTTAGGCAGCTTGATCAAATCCAAGGTGTGTTGTGGCATCTTCGTGTAGACAATAGAAAATGGTGAACGGCCAACAACACTATGGACTGCACTGTTGTAAGCAATCTCAGTTTGTGGAAGAATCAGATCCCACTGTTTTATCCTGTCCCTGCAGAGACTGCGAATCAGGTTGCCTAAAGTTCGATTGACTGCTTCAGTTTGCCCATCTGTCTGCGGATGAGTTGTACTGCTGAACTACAAAGAAGAGTTAAATAGTTTCCACAGTGTTTTTGAGAAGTAACTAAGAAATTTGCTGTCACGGTCTGAAGTGATAGTTTTTGGGACCCCATGTAGTCAGACAATATCTCTGAAAAACAACCTAGCAATAGCAATTGCATCTGAGGTTTTCCTGCAAGGAATAAAATGTGACATTTTGGAAAACCTGTCAACCACAACAAAAACAGAATCAACGCCTCTTTGTGTTCGTGGCAGTCCCAACACAAAGTCCATGGAAAGATCTTCCCAAATGTTCTCTGGAACTGGTAGAGGCATGTACAATCCAGTATTCTTGGATTGGCCCATGGATCTCTGGCAAGTATAACACTTCTCCACAAATCTACAAACGTCCCTTCTCGAATGTGGCCAGTAGAATCTTTCTTTCACTGCTGCAAGAGCCTTGTCTCTACCCAGGTGACCTGCTAATCCACCTCCATGCAAGTCACTGATCACTTTCTCCCTCAGAGATGTTTCCGGAATGCACTGGTTTTCATGCATCAAGTAACCGTCAGATAAATAAAAAGAAGAAACTGGGTGATTATTGGATACATGGGCCCATATCTCTGGAAAGTCATCATCTGCTGCATACTCCCCTTTTAACTGCTCAAAACCCAGAATCTCTTGGCTCAAAGTCAGTAACAAAGTTGATTTTCTACTTAATGCATCAGCCACTCTATTCTATACACCCGATTTATGCCTCAGCTTGAAAGGGAATTTCTGTAAAAACTGACACCACCTTGCATGCATGTCTCTGCTAATTCTTTTCTGGCTGTTTAGGTACTTCAAAGCCTCATGATCTGAATAAAGCACAAACTCTTTCCCAATCAAGTAGTGTTCCCACGTTTTTAGAGCACGAACCACATAATAGAATTCCTTGTCATAGGTGCTCCATTTGCGCCTTGCATCACTAAGCTTCTCACTGAAAAATGCAACTAGCCTCTTCTTTTGTGAAAGAATAGCCCTTACACCCACTCCACTAGCATCACAGTCCACTTCAAACAACTTCTCAAAATCTGGAAGTGCAAGTACAGGTGTTGTGCACAGTTTCTCTTTAAGCATAGCAAAGCTGTTGTTTGCTTCTTCTCCCCACTGGAACTTCCCTTTCTTCAGACACTCTATCATTGGGGCAGCAATACTACTAAAGTTTCTGATAAATCTCCTATAAAAGGTGGCCAACATTGGCCAGTCTCTGCTTGCTTCTATTTTCGACTTATCAACATGAATACCATCAGCTGAAACCACAAACCCCAAGAACACTAATTTATTTGTAAGAAAACTGCACTTCTTGAGATTGACATACAACAGGTTATCTTTCAAAGCTGTTAACACAGCTCTCAAGTGTGTTATATGCTCCTCCTCACTACGATTAAATATCAGAATATCATCAAAATAAACCACAACAAACTTGCCAATAAATGGTTTAAGCACCTAATTCATCAACCTCATAAACGTACTAGGAGCGTTTGACAACTCGAAAGGCATAACCAGACACTCGTAAAGCCCCTCTTTGGTCTTGAAAGTTGTCTTCCATTCATCTCCTGGCTTGATTCAAATCTAATAATAACCATTCTTCAAATCCAGCTTCAAAAACCATTGTGCTCCATACAACCTGTCCAGCATATCATCCAACCTTGGAATAGGAAATTTATAACCCACAGTAATTCTGTTGATTACTCGACTGTCAACACACATTCTCCAACTGTCATCTTTCTTTGGTGTCAACAATGCTAGCACTGCACACGGACTCAAACTCTCCCAAATTAGCCCCTTCTTCAACAACTCTTCTACCTTCCCTCTCAATATGTCACTCTCCCTGGGGTTCATTCTGTAATGGGGTAGATTAGGAAGACTGGCACCAGGGATAAGATCAATTTGGTGCTGTATATCTCTCATTGGACGTAACCCATCTGGTATTTCCACCCCCATCAGCTCTTTAAACTCTTCTAACAAAGGATGAACTAACTCTGGTTGCTCCTCTACTTGTAATTCAGGCTCATTGAACAGAATTTGCTTCACTATTAACACGTTAATCTGCCCTGTCTCTTTAGCTTCTTTTGCAAAATTGTCTGTCAAGGTCAAGAATGTGCTCTTCCTTGCTGCAGCAGATTTGTTTTTCAAAGGGAGCTATGAGAACTTCACTCCATCCTTCTCCAGCTTATACATGTTACTCTTTCCAAAATGTTGCGCATCAACATCATACTACCAAGGTCTACCAAATAGAACATGACATACATCCATATCCACTACATCACAATAAATAGTATCTTGGTATTTACCTATGGAGAAAGGCACCTTGCAGCGTTCTGTCACTTCAATTTTTCCCGTATCATATTTTATCCACCCTAATAAGTAAGGATTTGGGTGTTTCTCAATAGGCAACTTCAGCTTCTTCACAGTATCCTTCCCAATAATATTTTCACAGCTCTCACTATCAACAATAACACCAAACACCCTATCACCAATAGTACACCGAGTTCTGAATAACTGGTGTCGCTGTGATTCCTCTTCCTACTTAGGGGCCAACATCATCCTCCGCACAACATAAGCCTGCCAATCATCTTCATCATACTCCTCTTCTTCCTCAACCCCATCTGGTTCACAGTAAATCTCCCCATCTTCTTCCTCTCGATCCAACACATTGACTGCTTTTTGGTTAAGACATTCGTTCGATCTATGTCCCTGTTGATTGCACCGAAAACACTTCCCAACAGTGGGCCTTGCATAAGGATTATCTATCTTCTTAGATTCTCTATCTTGTCCCTCATTCATGGGACGTTTGCCAACTGCCTTATCTTCCACAGACTGCTTATTCAAATTCTTGGAGTTGTTTCCACGATCATGTTGATTTACAACAGCCTTATTGCCATCTGCACTATCCCTATATTCTCCAAAACTACCAAAACTCCTTCTGCCTCGCTCCTGCTGCATCAACTCAGCTTTCAAAGCCAAATTCTTCGCTTCACTCAAAGTTCGAATTACTTACACACTAATTCTATCTCTCAAGTTCACCCGTAACCCTTCTAAATATCGAGCCACTTGTTACCCTTCAGACTCCAGCAAATTATTTCGTTCTGCCAACCTCATAAATTCGGCTGTGTACTCATGAACTGTCCTACTACCCTGCTGACATCTCTGCTACTGTTTAAACAAAATATGTTCATAATCTAGGGGTAGAAATTCTAGTTTCAACAGATGCTTCATCCTATACTAGATTTGTACAGGGAGTTTTCCTTCTCTCTCTCTTCTATATTGAACTCGCTCCCACCAAACCGAAGCCATCCCCTTAAGCAACAGGCTACCAGTTTTACCCGCCTTTCTGCCGAAGTTTCCGCATAATCAAAGAACCTGTCTATTTCTGCAATCTAATCTAGAAATTCCTCAATTCCCAAACTACCATTAAAGCAAGGAATATCTACCTTTAAT
>JANQBM010000004.1:19466746-19479904 GCA_025594535.1 Erythroxylum domingense | reverse complement strand
CGTATCATCTGTACAGCCTTGATGCCATTTAACTATCATTCCACATTTCTTGATCATTATAGCTGTATCTATATGTAAAAACTTGACGCAAATGTGAGTTCATTAAACTATGGCTCCAGGCTTTCTATTCAAGTGTAAATGGGCTATGTTACTCGGCAATTTAAACGCCGACGACGGCTGCGAGCCCTTAACCTTTGGCTATGCCTACGTAAGCTGCAAACGCATGACAATTACAAGGCAGGCCGGTTGCCAGGTTTACGTTAAGAATACTTGTGGGTCCCATTATAATCCAGTGAAGCATTACCAAATCTTTCTTCACCACCATTGGCTCGTGTATTACAACCTCCACATCAAAGTAGCGGTAATTTTTTTAACCACTTCTCTCTTCCCTATGCAAATGCAAAGAATAAACTTGTTGCACGCTCGTCTGATCCACTGGTCCATCAGCTCTTGAGCCTCCCAATCTGTCTCTACTCTCACAAATCCTCTTGGTAGCTTCTGCCTTTCTCTCGTTTCTGCTTCTCTAATCTGCCTGTGTGATTAAGCTTTAGAGCCAGCCATGACGTTGAACGCCATAACCGGTAAAGAGAAGCTGGTCGTGGAGGTGGTGGCAGCCCACAACCTCATGCCTAAAGACGGCGAAGGGTCTTCATCACCCTTTGTGGAGGTTGAGTTCGAGAACCAAAGACTCAGAACTCAAGTCAAGTACAAGGACTTGAATCCTATTTGGAATGAGAAGCTCGTATTTCACATTAAGGATGCTGCTGATCTTCCCTACAGTACTATTGAAGTTAATGTCTTTAACGAGAGGAGGTCTGGAAACAGCAGAAACTTTCTCGGAAAAGTTCGGCTTTCGGGTTCAAGCATTGCTAAAGAAGGTGAAGAGATGGTGCAGTTGCACACTCTTGATAAAAGAAGCTTGTTTTCTCACATAAGAGGCGAGATAAGTTTGAAGCTTTACGTGTCTACTAGGGAGGAGGTCAAGGAGGTTGTGGGCTTCGGTAATGGAGTTGTGGTTTCTGGGTCTACTGCTGCTGGTTCTGGCCCTTCAAAGAAGAACAAGAAGCTGCAGCAACAGAGTCCAGTTATAGTGCGGCAACAGCATCAGTTGAGTACTCAAGAGAACAATAACAGACAATCACAGCTCCAAAGCCAAAGCAATTCCAAGCCTGTGGAGCCAAACCCAGGTGAGATTAAACCTGTTAATATTACTACTGGTCCTAGTCCTGCTGCTCCGGACCACAGTGGTGGGGTCTTGACTGGCAGAGGAGGAGGTGGTGTCGGTGGTGGTTTGAGTTCATACTCCAATGTTTCTAGTGAGTTCTCTCTTAAAGAGACAAGACCACACCTTGGTGGTGGTCCGTTAAACAAAGACAAAACTAGTTCTACTTATGATCTTGTGGAGCAAATGCAGTATCTTTATGTTAGAGTTGTGAAAGCGAAAGAAATAATGTCGTTTGGAGGTGGTGATATAGTGGCAGAGGTGAAGTTAGGGAACTATAGGGGAATAACAAAGCGGGTGGGTTCAGGCAATGTGGAGTGGAACCAAGTTTTTGCATTCTCTAAGGATTGCATACAGTCATCAATGGCGGAGATTTTTGTGAAAGAAGGTAATAAAGATGACTTCTTGGGTCGTCTATGGTTTGATTTGAACGAGGTTCCGAAAAGAGCCCCACCTGATAGTCAATTGGCGCCACAGTGGTATCGAATGGAGGACAAGAAAGGAGACAAAGCTAAAGGTGGTGAAGTTATGGTCTCAATATGGTTTGGGACTCAAGCGGACGAAGCATTTGCAGAAGCTTGGCACTCGAAGGCAGCAAATGTGCACTTTGATGGCCTTTGCTCTATCAAATCCAAGGTGTATCTATCTCCAAAGTTATGGTACTTAAGGGTATGTGTCATTGAAGCTCAAGATATTGTTCCTCGGGAGAAGGGGGCTGTAATGGCGAGGTTTCCCGAGTTTTTTTCAAAGCTGCAGGTTGGGAACCAAATTTTAAGGACTAAAATTGCAGGGCCCAACCCCAATAGAAGCATGTCCAATCCTTACTGGAATGAGGATGTGTTATTCGTTGTTGCAGAGCCATTTGAGGACTGCTTGATGATTTTTGTGGAGGATCGTGTTGGACATGGAAGAGAGGAGACTGTGGGAAGAGTTTCACTCCCTCTCGCTGCCATTGATAAGCGTATCGATGATAAACAAGTGGTCTCTAGGTGGTTAAATCTGGACAGCCATTTTGGAGTTGCAGCCGAGTCCAAAGTGGCCACTAGATTTGGGTCTAGAATTCACGTGAGAGCGTCACTGGAGGGGGGTTACCACGTTCTTGATGAGACTACAATGTTAAGTAGTGATGTTCGAGCAACTGCAAAACAGTTGTGGAAACCTCACATTGGTGTGCTTGAGATGGGAATCTTGGGTGCAACAGGGCTTATGCCAATGAAACTTAAGGAAGGAAAAAGAGAGTCCACAGATGCTTATTGTGTGGCAAAGTATGGTCAGAAATGGGTGCGAACACGCACTGTGGTTGATAATTTGTCACCAAAATGGAATGAGCAGTACACATGGGAAGTATTTGATCCTTGCACTGTTATCACTGTTGGGTTGTTTGATAATTGCCGGGTTGATAAGAATTTCATAAACAACGCCTCTGGGCGTGATTCTCGAATCGGGAAAGTCAGAATCCGGTTATCAACCCTTGAATCTGATAGGGTTTATACGCACTCTTATCCCCTCCTGATGCTCCACAATACTGGTGTCAAGAAGATGGGTGAGCTTCACTTGGCTGTAAGGTTTTCTTGTGCTAACGTGGTCAACATTTTGCATATGTACACTCTGCCTTTGTTGCCAAAGATGCATTATGTGCAACCACTGAGTGTGAATCAACTGGATATGTTGAGGTATCAGGCTATGAATGTGGTGGCATCACGGCTTAGCCGCGCGGAGCCACCATTAGGAAGAGAAGTGGTGGAGTATATGCTTGATCACGATTCTCATATGTGGAGTATGAGAAGAAGCAAGGCCAATTTCGCTAGACTAATCAATGTGCTCTCTAGTCTTCTAGCTCTGGCTCGTTTTATGGACTCCTTGCGCAATTGGAACAGGCCTCTTTACTCAGCCATGTTTCTGTTGATTTTCCTTTTGCTGGTTGCAATGCCTGAGCTCTTTATTCCCGCCGCACTGCTGTACATGGCGTTTGTAGGACTCTGGCGTTTCAGGTCACGACCACGCTACCCACCCCACATGGACGCGAAGCTTTCTCATGTAGAGAGCGTTTTGGTTGATGAATTGGACGAGGAATTTGATTCATTTCCATCCAGTCGAAGCGCTGATATTGTGAGAGTGAGGTATGATCGGCTAAGGAGCGTGGCAGGGAGGATTCAATCTGTGGTCGGTGACATGGCTACACAGGGTGAACGTTTCCAAGCATTGCTAAGTTGGCGAGATCCCAAAGCTACATTCTTGTTTGTGATTCTGTGCTTGGTTGCTGCTATTGGATTCTATGCTGTTCCTATAAGAGTTGTGGTGGCCTTTTGGGGGCTCTATATTCTCAGGCCACCAAGGTTCAAGAACAAGCTGCCTTCTAAGGCTTTCAACTTCTTCAGGAGGCTGCCTTCGAAGGCTGATAGTCTGCTATAAAAGTGGGCCTACTAGCTTCTTAAGTGATTAATACGCCATTTGGCTTTTCTTGTCAGCTCTTGTTTATATTTTGGCTACCCTATCCGTACCCTCGGCTATTGTGTATTGTGGTCACTTCGATGCGTCTCGGTAGGTGTCTTTTTGGTTGTATGCATTTTTCTTATTAATGATTTATTTCTCTTATTTTCAAATGATTTAGGAGGAAATTTTATTTGAGCTTATGACTCTTGGTTAGTAATTAGTTGATTGTATTAGTTATTAGTTGATTCTATCAGTTATTAGTTGATAACTGATTCTATTAATTGATTTAACCAGTAAATTGTATTAACTATTTGTTAGAGATGTTTGATAAAATTAGTTGTTTATTATTAACTGTTTATGTGTAAAATGACTTATGATAATATGACTTTAAAAAAATTATAAAGGTATGAATATTATATATTTTAATATTGTGTTGAATATTCTTATAAGAATTTAAAATTTAGATATTTAATTATATAAAAATTAAGTTTATAATTCTAATAAAAAACAAAACATATAATAATACTAATAATAACAACAACAACAACAATAATAATAATAATAATAATACATCCAAACATAAAATATAATAATTCAAATGAAGTTTAACAACATAATTCAAATAGAGCAAAAGAAATGAACACTCATTTAAAACAAATGTTTATAACAATTTAAGAATGGCGTGTAAATGTCATTAAATTAGAAGTAATATTATTACGAATAATTGTTATCTTCCGAGTTTTCTGTTTTTCAATGTCTTCTTGTGTAGAGTTAATTTCAACATTTTAAAATACATCTAGAGGTATAAATTTAGGATCTTGATCGATAATGCTAAAAGTCGAGTCATCAATTGTATTTCTTCTTACATAGTTATGTAACGCAAAAGTTGTACAAATTATTCTATTTTGATCCATTAATAAATACTTAAGCATTTTCTCCAATATCTTCCATCGAGCCTTAAGAACACTGAAAGCTCTCTCAATACAACTTTTCAATGATAAATGCTCTCGATTAAAAACTTCTCGAGATCCTCTTGAATTTGCACCATGAAATTTTGATTGATGATATCTTGTCTTTAGATAAGGTGTCAAATATCATTTTCTTTTCGAATAACTTTTGTCAACTAAGTAATATTTTCCTGAGTTTTCACAGAAGCAATATAATTAGTATAAATGATATTATAAAAGTCTAAATCATGAACAACAAATCCTACAAATCTTAAAATTATCAATCGGTGGTTTTGAAAATTTAAGTCTCTAATTATCGATTGTATCAAGAAAAATATGAGAATCGTGTGCTGATCTCTCCCAACCCGCTAAAACATATGTAAATAGTAAGTTAAAGTCACATGTTGCCGATACATTTGTTGTTGTTATTCCTTTCCATCCTCTAAATCTCATTTGATTCTCTTCTGCAACAACTACTGCTATATGTGTATTATCAATAACTCCAATGTAATCCTAATATAAAACAATAATTATAGGATGATAAAACAACATTTTCTAATGAAAAATATAACGAATGGGGAGGCAATTACCTTAAAATGTGGCATATATCTAATATCATTGCAATTTATGGTGGAATATTCTTGAATTCGGAATCTTTTGATACAAGTATATCTCTTGAAAATCCATCCATAGCAGTCAAAACTTCTTTAAAAATTCTACTCACAGTTTCACCAGAATGTTGAAAACATGCTTGGGTATCTCTATTAGAGGAACCTTTATTTAGGACATACACTAATAAACCGATTTTCTCCAAAATAGACATCATATCCAAAAGTCTCAAACCATAAATATTTTAAAAAATTATACATAATTGACGAAATGTATTTTTATTCATTCTAAATGTATTAAAACACCTTTTTTCATGGCCATTCAATAATTCATTCATTTATAGTTCTCTTGTTTGATAAGAAGTCATGTATGATTCCTTATATATGCGGTTAAAAAAATACACGCTCATGTAATCTGTTTCATAAGCCACCGAATCCTAAAATTTAATCTCATTGTCCAAAAATTGCTTCATTTGCAAATGTTGTATAATTTGTATAATATTATCATCCATACTTACAGATAAATAAGTAAAATTATATTGTAAATAAACAAGGTACTTATATGTCTGAATATAAAGAAATAAATAATATAGCACGTAATAAAATTATAGATTACAAACAAGATAACATAATATAATAAAATAAGCTATCCAAATTCATAATGTCTTATAATATATCATGTCAACATAATTGTACAAATAATAAAAACAATAAATTAAACATAATAATGGATAGATAGAAACTGTGTTTAATATTTTTTATGTTTGTCATACTCATACATAAACTTTATGTATTCAACTCTCTTTGTATCATTTGGTAAACAAAAAAATGGACCTTCTTTATGAATCCTCAATCAACATGCAAGCAAAGTAAAATTTAGGGTCTCTAAACTAGGCAAAGTACATATTTTTTCCAAAGCAATCGTAACATCATGATTTGACGCATAAGCAGCAGTACTTTATGATGCACTAATATTCATCGTGTCCAAAATTTTCGTAATGGATCTATTCATCTCTATTGCTGCACTCTGTCTGTCTTGAATCAATTGCATCATATCGTCAAGCCTCTCATACATTGCTATAAATCTTCCTACCCTTTTAGCGGAATCAGTTCTTGTACTTTTGTTACTTTGTGAACTGTCACTCTTCAAAACTGTTTTGCATCTTCTTCTCTCACTCCTTTCATCATGTGTAACTTGAGGGGTCCGAGTATGTTCTCTCCACACTTAGGGGTCCGAGTATGTTCTCTCCACACTTTTTCGCAACTGTTTAGACCACTAGTCTCATCTATATTCTCATGATCATGATAACTTGACAATTGATGATGAGCATTATAACTATCAGGTGGAGAAGGAACATTTACTTCCTCAACTTCTCGTTGTCCTTCTGGAGGGTCAACCACGGGACAAAATATAGTCTCTCCTTGGGCCAAACATCTAAAAAGTTGATCTAAATTACATTCAAGCTCAAGTTCTAGCCTTTCCTCTTTAAATGCTTTAAAATTAATGTTCTTTTATAAAAAATTAAATAACTTATATTTAACTAACTATTTAGCATTAGAGTAAAGGAAAATAACTTGAATTAGGAAAAAATAGATAACCTTAATCTTCAAAATCCGCCACTCCTCACTAGCAGCAATTGTTCCTTTGTCATAATCCCATCATAATCTCGTTTCTTTCCCTTTCAACTGTTTTCAAAGACTCTATATAGTTCTCATCCAATTAAACTTATTGTTAACCTTAGTTTTATTCCATGGTAAGTTGGTTGCTTTATTAAACTCGTCCTCCACCTTCTTCCTGTTAAGTTAGGAGGACTTTATGATGATTAATTTTGATGATAATCAAATAATAATAATGTTAGAAATAAATGAATTAGTTTGATGAGTGTGTTAAGTGTGCAGAAGTACAATACACAGAAGAAAAACATAGAAGAAAGCACAGAAAAAGCAGAGAACACAGAAGAAGCAAAACACAGAAGGAAGCAAAACATAGAAGGAAGCAAAACACAGAAGGAAGCAAAACATAGAAGGAAGCAAAACATAGAAGAAGCAAAACATAAAAGAAGCAAATCACAAAAGAAGAAAAACACAGAAGAAAGCATAGAAGAAGCGGAGAACACAGAAGAAGCAAAACAGAGAAAGAAGCAAAACGTAGAAGAAGCAAAACACAGAAGAAAAAAACACAAAAGAAAAACACAGAAGAAGTGGAGAACACAGAAGGAAACAAAACACAGAAGGAAGCAAAACATAGAAGAAGCAAAACACAGAAGGAAACAAAACATAGAAGAAGCAAAACATAGAAGAAGTAAAACACAGAAGAAACAAAACATAGAAGGAAGCAAAACATAGAAGAAGCAAAACACAGAACAAGCAAAACACAGAAGGAAGTAAAACACAGAAGAAACAGAAGATACAAAAGAAGTATAAAAGAAGCAGAAGATATAGAAGAAGAAAACACAGATGATACAAAGCAGAAGATGCGCTAGTACGTCGAGCAGTTAGTTAGTTAGAGTTAGTTACAGAACTCAATTAAATAGCAGTTATTAAGATTCAAGAAGCAGTTATCAAAATTTAAGATGCAGTTATCAAGATTTAAGATGCAGTTGGAGACTTAGACTATAAATACTAGTCATAGTCGAAGACTGAACAACTTTTCAGCTGTTTCCGAAAACCTTTGAACAATTAGTGATCTTTGAGTTTTTAAGTGAATACTTAAAAAAGAAAATTTCTGTAGTGCGATACTGGAGAGCTAAACCTATTGTAACAATAGTTTATAATATTTTTCTAGTGAGAGAAAGAAAAGGCTAAGAGCTTTTAGAGGTTAAGATAGTTGAAAGAATACTTAGTGTAAGAGACCTGAAGAGGCTCTAGAAGGGAATAAAGAATATTTGTAATTTTTTGAAGTACAGTAAATAATCAGACGAATTCTGAGAACTAGACATAGCCCACAATTTGGGGTGAACCAGTATAAAATAGTGGAGTCTATCTTCTATCTCTCAACTTATTCTATTTTGTTTTTAAAACAAATATATAGAAGTTATTTGTGATTTAACTATATAACAATTTTGTGATATTCTTTTAACAAGTTAGAGAAGTTCTTATCAAGAAAAGTTAAAGATTTTGTATTCACGAAAAGAATACACAATTTAACCTCCTTTCTTGTGTATTTTGTCTATTATAAGTAATTTCTATATTAACGTGTGATTTCCTTTAATTAGTATCAGAGCTTAATTTTGAAGAACTACTTTTACAAAGTGAGGACAAAGATCCACGCCTGAATTACATGTTTTTATAGCTGAAGGTGTCTTCATCAAAAAACCTCCTGCGTTCAATGGTGAAGATTATCATTATTGGAAGGACAGGATACGGTTCTTCATAGAGTCCACACACATTGATCTTTGTGATATCATCGAGAATGAACCATAAGGCCCAGTGTCAGGACTGAGGTGCAGAGCAACCAACCACAATCTCAAGCCAGGGTCTATGCCATTACCAGACAGGAGGCGCATAACTCTCCAGATGTGGTAGTAGGTGTGTTGAATGTTTTTAATTTTGAGGCATATGCACTGGTAGATCCAGGATCTACTCATTCATTCATTACACCGCATCTGACATCTAGACTGCACTGTGAGCGAGAGATACTGCAATGCGGGTCACTCCAGTGGGTAGTACAACAGTGATTGGTGAGGTATGTTAAAAGTGTATAGTTCGAATTGATTAGGTAGAACTAGAAGTTGATTTGATCATTTTGCAGGTGAGAGAGATAGACCTCATCTTAGGCATGGACTGACTCACTGCACATAAAGCAGTGATAAATTGCTATACTAAGAAGGTAGTGCTTGAATCCCCTAATCAGCTAAGAGTGGTGTTTCGAGGAGTTAGTCAGGCAGTGCCAGCCCTACTAATTTCATTTTTGAGTGTTTTGAAATTGATCCGAGGTGGATGCGAGGCTTATCTGGCCCACGTGGTGGATACTCGGAATGAACAAACCATTCAGGACATTCCTGTTGTTAGGGAATTTCTAGATGTGTTTCCGACTGAACTACCGGGATTACCCCCAGATAGGGAGATGAAGTTCACTATTGATATTGTCCTAGGTGCCGCTCCTATATCAATTCCTCCATATAAGATAGCGCCTATTGAACTGAAAGAACTGAAAACTCAGTTGCAGGAATTGTTAGATAAGGGTTTCATCAGGCCTAGTGTGTCACCTTGGGGAGCTCCGATACTGTTTGTAAAGAAGAAGGATGAAACTCTAAGATTGTGTATAGATTACCGACAGTTGAATCGGATAACAGTTAAGAATAAATATCTACTGCCGAGAATTGATGATTTGTTTGACCAGTTACAAGGAGCTAAGGTGTTCACAAAGTTACATTTGAGATCAGGATATTACCATCTAAAGATAGCTGAGACGGATGTTTCCAATAGTGCATTTAGAACTAGATATGGACATTTCGAGTTTTTGGTAATGCCATTTGGATTGACTAATGCTCCGGCAGCTTTTATGACATTGATGAATAAGGTATTTCATCCTTATTTAGAAAAATTTGTAATTGTCTTTATTGATGACATTTTGGTGTACTCGAAGCGTAGAGAAGATCATGTTGCACATCTGAGATTGGTTCTTCAGACAATGAGGGAGAAATAATTATATACCAAGTTCAGCAAATGCGAATTTTGGCTTGAACGAGTAGTATTTCTGGGTCACATCGTGTCTGGACAGGGCATTCAGGTGGACCCAAAGAAAATAGAAGCATTAATGAAATGGGAGGCTCCAAAGAATTTGTCTGAGATCCAGAGTTTCCTTGGATTAACTGGGTATTACAGAAGGTTTGTGGAGGGGTTTTCATTAATTTCAGCCCCTTTGACAAAACTTCTGAGAAATAATGTGCCTTTTAGATGGAGTGATGATTGTCAAAAGAGTTTTGAGGAGCTAAAACATCGGTTAACTTCAGCACCTGTGTTAGCTATCCCATCGGGTTCTGGAGGTTATGTTGTGTACAGTGATGCGTGACATCAGGGTTTAGGTTGTGTTCTAATGCAGCATGGTAAAGTAATAGCATATGCGTCGAGACAATTAAGGCCCCATGAATTTAATTATCCAGTTCATGATCTGGAACTTGCTGCAGTCGTATTTGCTTTGAAAATTTGGAGACACTATCTGTACAAAGAAACTTTTCGGGTGTTCACTGATCACAAAAGTTTGAAATATCTATTGAGCCAGAAAGAGTTGAATATGAGGCAGAGAAGATGGATTGAATTGTTAAAAGATTATGATTGTACCATTGAGTATCATCCTGACAAAGCTAAAGTTATAGCTGATGCATTGAGCAGGAAATCATACAGTAGTGTGGCACAAGTACAGTTATCGAAGTTAGCGAGCCTAGTTCAGTTAAGAGCATTGAATGTTGAATTAAATTTGGAGAAAAATGATACATTGATAGCCACTTTGAATTTGAGACCTATTTTGGTGGAACGAATCAAAGAGGCTTAAAGCAGAGATCCAGATTTAGTGAAGTTAATTGAGAAGTTGAAAGTGAATCCAGATTCTGAATTTGAAATGAGAGATGATATTTTGAGGTTAAAGCAAAGACTATGTGTGCCTATCGTTGATAATTTAAGGAAATAGATTTTAGAGGAAGCACATTTAGCAACTTATGCTATGCATCCTGGTACTACCAAGATGTATAACACGCTGAAACAATATTACTAGTGGCCTGACATAAAAAAGCAAATAGCAGAGTTTGTTTCTAAATGTATAACTTGCCAACAGGTTAAGGCTGAGCATCAGGCTCCAGCTGGGAAATTGTATTCGTTACCTATTCTGGAGTAGAAATGGGAATGAATCACAATGAATTTCATTTATGGGTTTGTCGAGGACTCCGAGGCAACATGATGCCATTTGGGTCATTATGAATAAACTGACCAAATCGGCTCATTTCTTGCCAGTGAGAGAAAATCTTTCTCTAGATCAGTTAGCTCAGCGATATGTGAATGAGGTTGTGAGATTACATGAGGTTCCAGTGTCCATAGTTTCAGACAGGGATCCTAGATTTACCTCGAGATTTTGGGGTAGTTTACAGACAATTTTGGGTACCAAACTGAATTTCAGCACAGATTTTCATCCTCAGACAGATGGTCAGAGTGAGAGAACAATTAAGACTGTTGATGATATGCTCAGAGCTTGTGTTTTGGAGTTTCAAGGAGCATGGGATAAATATATAGCTTTGATTGAATTTGTTTGCAATAATCAGTATCACAGTAGTATCGGTATGGCTCCATATGAGGCGTTGTACGACATGAAGTGTCGTTCG
This sequence comes from Erythroxylum domingense, assembly GCA_025594535.1. Taxonomy (NCBI): domain Eukaryota; kingdom Viridiplantae; phylum Streptophyta; class Magnoliopsida; order Malpighiales; family Erythroxylaceae; genus Erythroxylum; species Erythroxylum domingense. The sequence continues at coordinate 19,468,380 of JANQBM010000004.1, read as the reverse complement.
CCTTTATACTGGGATGAAAAGGGTCTAAGAGTTATCGAAGGTCTAGAGTTAATTCAGGATACCGTTGATAAGTTAAAATTGATTCGTAGCAGAATTAAAGTAGCACAAGATAGACAAAAAAGCTATGTGGATCAACACAGACGAGATATAGAGTATCAGGTTGGTGATAGAGTATTTCTGAGAGTATCACCATGGCGAGGAGTACTTAGATTTGACAAGAAGGGTAAGTTAAGTTTGAGGTATATTGGTTCATATGAGATAATTGAAAGAATTGGACCATTGACTTATAAGTTAGCTTTACCTTCGGAAATGGCTCAGATACATAATGTGTTTCATGTGAGTATGCTTAGGCGGTATTGATCATATCCAACTCATGTGATACTGACCCAGGAGATTGAAGTCTCAAGTAATCTGAGCTATGTTGAAGAACCTGTGAGGATAATTGGCTATCAGAGTAAACAATTGAGGAATCGAGTGATTCCAATGGTGAAAGTCCTTTGGAAGAATCATTCGAGTGAGGAAGCCACATAAGAAACGGAGGAACACATAAGGACTCAATACCCCTACCTATTTGGTCATTCAGGTAAGAATTTCGAGAACGAAATTTTTGTTAGGAGGGGAGAATTGTAACATCCCGATACCCATGTTAAGGCTAGAATAGTAATTTATGAGAAAATATTATGAAATTAGGAAAAATGCACGTCATGCATAAGTTAATTGTGACATACACATTTATTTTGAACATTTATATTGTACATGCATTCATTGACATTTTCGGGTAAATTTGACTTATAAGTGAAAATTTTGGATTAAATTGGAGTGTATTAATTATGATTTGGCAATTTTGGTATATTTTGGATATTTTAAAATTTTTAGTGAATTATTTTTGAGCTGAAAATTTATTTGGAGAGTCATATTATTATTTGAAAAATTTTGGTGAATTTTAGAAAAATATTAATTTATGGGCCAATTATGATGTAACACGTGGCAAGCTATAAATGTGACAAATGACTAGTAAGTATGGTGACACGTGGACTGATAATGGGTGACAAATGTATTGCATGCAAAGAGTATACGTAGCAAATATTTTGTTTGGATGGACAAGTCTTCAGCTGTCACTTAACTTTCTTTCACTTCTTTTGTTGTTTCCTTCACCGAAGAAGTACTGGAGTTCAAAATAGCTTGTTTATCCTCTATTCTGTACATGTGTTTCACCCTCATTACTGGAACTAATTGCTGAATCAAGTAAGTTATGCATTCTTTTTCATGGTTACTTTATGGATAAATAATAAAGAAATGATATTTTCATGCTTGAGGATGGGCGCATGCATGAACATTTTTGGGCTATATATTCTATATATTGTTGTAAAAAAAATATATGCAGAAAAGTTGATGAACACATGCTCTGCTTTCACAGTATATGTGTAAATGTTTGGGTATTGTTAAAGATGATTTTAAATGAGGTTAGAGCTAAAGAGGATAGAGAGCACAATGAGGTGTTATGTTTTAAGGAGTAAAATGATTAAAAAAAACGTGGGCTGATGTAAAAAGAAAAAGAAGAGAAAGGTGTAGAAGTTATATAAATACAGTAGAGGGAGAAAGTGAAAGTGAGATTTCTGATTTTTGATGATTAA
>JANQBM010000004.1:19403794-19418245 GCA_025594535.1 Erythroxylum domingense | reverse complement strand
GAAATAATTGCAGTGTAAGTATATATTTAAGGAACAAATCAAGAGGCGACAATTTGAAGAGCAATACCTCGATGACACTGCAAGTTGTTCACGGATGGTGCCACGAGCCTTCACCAATGCATGCAAAGCACCTTCTTTGATCACTTTATTGTCATCTTTAAGGAAATTTACTAACTCTTCTTTAGCCCCACTCAGCAGTAATGGATTGAAACGTGTAAGAATCTAAAAATTCTCACAAAAAAAAACTTCACTACGTTTTGACGAATAGAAAAAATCAACTTGATACCTAAAAGACGAACTTCACACACAAAAGCATATAAAAGAAAAGTTGCATAGTTCAAGGCCAATGGCACCTTAATGAAATTTATGCTGCAGTCACAACAATGAAAATAATTGAAAAGTTCAACAGGAACTAAAACAAAGTTCCAAACTCAAGAAATGTTTAAATGATAGTCAAGAAAAAGCATGCTCCAAGATAGTAAACAACTAAATGGAGATCTAATGAAGGATAGATTTCGGATATGGATCAATGGCATGTTCCCACCACAAGAATATCGATCGGCGATTGAGTAAGCTGAGCATTTCCAGAAGATTTGTGTGTAGAAGCCTTAAGAAGAATTTCTTTGACATGCTCCTTGTTGAAAAGTAAATAAGAGCACTTCAAAGATAGATTGCTCAAAAACTCAGAGTCTATGCTTCTCACCAAGGATTTTGAGGAAATTATCCTGCAAAAAGAAAATTCAAAGAACAAAATCCAATTTCTTATTCAATATGAGTCAGTGTTGAGGGGCCGCACAGATGAAGAAATGTTCAGCTGGAGTTGTGAGAGTTATTCTAGTCGGCGGGGTGGTGCTGAGAGAGATCAGAGAGCTGGTGTTGCATGCTCAGAAAGTCTGCTTGATCACCTCCGCCACATAATGAGTTCCATTGGCGTAGATGAAAACTGTGAATCAGAAAGAAATGATCAGTTCCACTTCTTCACCAACCAACAAAAACTCCAACAAAAAAAGGGAAAAAGTCCAGCTAGCAAGAGAGAAAACTAAGCACCGAACAAATTCTGATACTTATTCTCTCCCACCCTAAACTCGAAACCCCACATTTCAAGTTATCCCACCTACTGATGGAGCCTTCGTCTGTCAAGGGAGTGATTAACTCCGGTGTTGAACCGACATGGTGGAGGATTTACTTGGTAAGGGAAATAAGGAGTTTGATTCAAATAAGGATTTGGAGATGACCAAATTTGGTGTTTCGACGAGTGGTAGAAGATACAGTAGAAAAGATAAAGGGCAAGAGGTCGAAAAAGGAGAGAGCGATGGAATTCACAAGAAGTTTCTAAGGATAAGAGGAGGTTCAGTAGAGAAGAGAAATGGCTTTGTGGGCACGCTGAATCTGCAGTTTAATGGCCGTCAGGGTCCACTGTCGACAAGTTGGTTATGCTGCTCGTTGGGTACACTGCACGAATCCTTCAACTCCATCTTCTGGTGCATCATTCACTTCCTGACTCAACACTGTAATCTCAATTGATTTTGATTGTTGCCTGGGCTGTTAATGGGAAGGCAACCGAAGAAGCCTAGGGCGGAGAAGGAGAGTAAGCCGAGGGAGAGAAAATACCTGCAGAAATTTGAGAGAAATAGAAAGAGAAAGGCTCTGTGAACATGGTAGAAACTTTGAGAAAATCTGAGAGTCTGAATAACCGTTGGATGCATTGGATGGCTGGATTTAAATTCTTCGTCGTCACCCATCTTCACGCTTAATATATATAATTAATAATTGAAAACTTTAAAAGTTTGACACTAATTAAAAAAAATTCTAAAAGATTAGGTAATATTTAGTTTGTTATCCCTAAAAACTATCATTACTTATTTTTAAAATATTTTATTTATGACCTATTTTGTATAAATAATTAATAATTAACTTGAATGATTTTCTCCGCTAATAAATTATTAATAATTAATTGACATAATATATTTATGATTCCAGACAAAATTAGTAAAATAATAAAAATAGGTCGAATTTATTTTAGACAAGTAAAACCGTAAAATAATACCGGTGATATGGTTGTTTCGCACCTTGTCCAGCATCAGATGCATCTTTAATCGTTCACTTCTGTTCCGTTTCATGAACAGCATCACTTCCTTGAGAGTTCCGAATCGATTCCTCGTCCTTATCTACCTACAGTTCATTACTTACCCTCATCGAATTCCACTTGGCTGCAATTTTCTCTTTCTGGTATGCTTTCTTTTTTTCCCTTCTTTTTGTCTTTTGAAGTGATGATCTTTATTTTGCTTTTCTTATACAGTGTTCTGTGTAAACCTGTTGTACTGCTCCCTCTTTTGGGCCTCTGGTTGGTCTTGCTGAGTTTTTCTTTTTCTCTCTTTTTAATGTATTGCCTGTTAATTTTCTCAAATTACTGGCCGATGTTGTTGCTGAATTTTGAACAAGGCTGATGTATTTTGACTGGGGCAGTTTATTTTGAGATACAAACATGAGAAGCTGAGTTCTGTTAAACTATTTTTCTGCCTGTTGAAAGAAGAGTGTCCATTTTTTGGGGGCATTAAGTTTTGCAACTTAAAAAACCGGGCCTGGTTGGTTGGGATCATTTTTGCATTATATTTTAATATTCATTTCCTTTTGTCTTTTAGTGATGGTTTTATGCTTTTTCTTCGTTATCTGGCGGCTTTCATGCAGTTATCATTTTGGGGTTTGGATTACATGGTAAAGAGGGTATTTGGTTCCTTGCGTGGACGTGTCTCCTTGAAAATTGACGTCCATAGAGGCTGGAATTTCAATCCAATTTGTTGCCATTACTGATGGATAATCTTTGAAATGGGAATATCTGATAATAGAAGGCGAGGAAGCTTATCAAAACAGCAAAGAATTTGCTGAAGTTCATTGATGGATGATTCAGTTAAAACAGTTGGTCCGAAAGGTCTGATAAAAACACATGAATTTATTAGAATCATCGTCCAAAGCCTTTATTCATTGGGTTATAGAAAGTCTGCTTTATGTCTGGAATCAGAATCTGGCATCTCGTGCAAATCCATGGATTTGGAGTTGTTGGAATCACAAGTACCTGAAGGAAATTGGGATGGCTGCATTAATACACTCAGTGCAATGGAGGACTTGCCGGGTGAGACTAGAGCTTCAGCTATGTTTCTTGTGTTTAAGCAATGCTTGCTAGAGTATTTGATTTGTGGAGAGGACTCATTGGCACTGACTGTTTTAAGAAAGCGGGTTCCTTTGTTTCGACTTGGCAGGGAAAATATGCATGATCTTGCTTTCAGTATTCTGTGCTGGAAGGATGTGGAAGTAGATAAGAAGGATGATAGTATCCGAGAGATGCGAAAAAGACTATCAATAGAACTGGTAAAAGTACTTCCTCCACCAATTGTGCTGCCTGAGAAAAGGTTGGAACATCTGGTTGAAACTGCTGTTATCTCACAAATTGAATCTTGTTTGTATCATAATTCAATGGACGCTATTTCACTGTATGAAGATCATTGCTGCACAAGAGATCAGCTTCCTTGTGAGACTGCTCAGGTGTGCTTCTTGCTGATCTTTAAAGCTATTTCGGCACAATGATGCTACACAATTAGTGCAATATAATTGTTGTTTTTGGTGTGTACGTGGGTGTGTAACAAAGTCAATGAAAATGTAACTATAGGTCTTCTGTTGTTATTGTTTAAAGTTGTAATGCAAACTATATGGCAAGAATTTAATTCACTTTAGAACATTCGAATGATTAAATATATTGTCAAATTATTGACTCTTGTTAGTTTATTTGTTTCCTCTTTTGTGCCTTTTCTATGTAAAATGACAATATTTTTAAAAGAATTGACTAAAAACAGAGTAAAAAGGTGTTTTGAAACTCAAAGTGGAAAAGTTTTCCACTGTTAGTATTTTAAACATAGTCAAAGAATGGATCAGTTAGGATCATATAGGATTTTTTTTTAATGATTCTAGATTATATTTCACAATATTTCAGGCATGGAAGAACTGCATTGATTTATTCATTGTGTACTTAATATTTACTCTTTCGTGCTGGTTGCTTAATCTGTTGCATACTATCTGCACCTTATGATTAGAGTATGTTGAAATTGTGCTGGGGCTTCATGGTTATTGTTGCTCTTTGTAGAACAGCAATATCATTCAATTACATAGGAGCAGAAATAAATAAAAATCGTGAGGCTATGGATAATATGAGTATTGGCTTATGTAGGCTTCCTGCATGTTGCTTCTATCACGTGTTTAAGTCATCCTTGTTCTTTCTTTCTTTTACAGATTTTGACAGAGCATAAAGATGAAGTTTGGTTTGTACAATTCTCCAATAATGGCGAGTACTTAGCCTCTTCTTCAAGTGATTGCACTGCCATCATATGGAAGGTACTATACTAATTTCTTATTTTGGCATGTGGTGAACTTGATTTCTTCATTAATAACGTTTCTTGAGATTGAGAATTTACGCCTTGATGTATTCTTATTGTCAAAAATCCATTCAATTTAAAAGCTTTTAGTTGTTCGCTGTGGCTTATGAGAATCAATTATTTTCTTAACATGCTCCTTTACCCAAGTATGGACAATTATCAATAAATTGGAATCCACCGTACTGCAGCGTGGCTTTAGATTGAGGCCTTCTAGTCATAAGAGCTCTAATACTGGTAAAAAAACAAAATCATTTGACTGCATTTAATCTGTTGGATGATATCCAATGATGGATCAAATATACTTGTAGCACTTTCATTATATGACTAGATTCGAGTACAAATATAACAGCTCTATAACATGTTGGAAATGCCATTTTGTTGATGTGAACGGCAGGTCTTCGTCCTCTCCATGTGTTGACAATGTTTGGAATACTGCCTCCTGATAGGAGGCTTTTGAGCTTAAAAGTTAATTGTTCAGTTGAGTTGTCACATATAATTTTGCATGGGGTTTTAGATCTCATCTGAATAGCAAATAGATCCATACAGCTCATTTTCAAGCTATTTATTGCTGCAATAGTTCAATAATGAATCTTATCATGATTTCTTTAATTGTTAGAGTTTAGCCATTGTTTTCAGTTGCCAACAGGGATTTTTTTTTTCTGAGACATTCAACGGATCGCTATTTCGTATTGGTCTGGCAACTCTCTTGAGGCTCAGCTTACAGTAATTGATTATAGAAAACTGGATCATTTCAACTTGCATTTTGTCAACCTACATGGATTTAGTATTGGAAAACTAGTGGCTCTGCTAGTTGATTTGATTATAAATAGTCAGTTTCTATTAATTTGTCCCTAGATGATGTTATCTTATGCTGTTTGGCTGTACATGATTTGCATTTTACTGGGTTTATTTTTTGGTATGCTTTGCTTCTTATGTTTGATGATCTTATCTGTGGGATTATTATCATTATTGTACCAGTTAACTGAAGGTGGAAGGCTGATTTTTAGACACACACTAAGAAGTCACCAAAAACCAGTATCCTTTGTGTCATGGAGCCCTGATGATAGGAAGTTGCTGACTTGTGGAAATGGAGAAGTGCTTAAGCTGTGGGATGTGGAAACAGGTAGATGCAAGCGTACATTTGGAGATAATGGCTTCATTGTGAGCTCCTGTGCTTGGTTTCCCGACTCAAAGCAATTTGTTTGTGGCAGTTGTGATGCGCAAAAGTGCATCTGCATATGGGACTGCGATGGAAATGAAAGAAGAGCTTGGAGAGGCAAGAGGATCCCAAAGGTTTTAGATCTTGCTGTGACAGCAGATGGTAAAAATCTTATAGGCATATCTGATAAAGAAATTGTGATTCTAAATTTGGTGACAAATGCTGAAAAAGTCATTCGGGAACAGCACCCAATTACATCTCTTTCAGTTTCCTCTGATAACAAGTCCTTCATAGTCAATCTTAACAGCCAGGAGATCCATTTGTGGGATGTTGCTGGAAAATGGGAGGAGCCACGGAAATATGTGGGCCACAAGCAACAGAAATACGTGATACGGTCTTGTTTTGGTGGATTGAATAGCTCATTTATAGCCAGTGGCAGTGAAAATTCATTGGTATGCTTCTGTTTTTCCTGCATTTAGATCCTCTCTTGAAACAATTGATAAAATGCCGTAATGCCCATGCCCCAAGGTGACCATTTGATGTCAATAGCCAATTATGTTGCTCTGCCTATGCAGGTATATATATGGAATAGGCGAAACTCTAGCCCAATTGAGGTGTTATCCGGCCATTTAATGACTGTAAACTCCGTGAGTTGGAATCCTAGGAGGCATCAAATGCTAGCATCCGCAAGTGATGATCACACAATCCGCATATGGGCACCTAGGAATGTACAGCATGACAAGTTGAGTTGATTAAACCAATTGATGTGTTTCAAAGCCAGTGTACATAAGCTATGTTCTTGTCAGACATGTACGCGAACAAATTGGTCTTTCCAGTTTTGGACTGCATTTCCCTTCTGTACATTCCCAATCCTTCTAGCTATTCACAATTGCGTATACAGCCCATTTTTAGATGTTGCAATAAAAGGAGACTGGGATTGACTGAATGATTCTTGTTTGTGGCATTATGGTGAGGTATTGAGTCTTGACCCTGTTGCGCCCTGGGTGAAATATTAAACGTGCTTTTGCTTGGTTTTGATAACCTGGTTCACGTGAATATGCATCCCTGGATGGAAATTATTAATACTGGCAGAAATTGCTGTAAAGCAAAAAAGATTACATGTGAATATTCCGCTTTTGCCTAAAATGAAAAACTTTATTTCCTGCATTCTCAATTCATGGGTCCTACCTTATCCTTTCTCAACCTACTACTACAGGAAATTGTATTATTATCTAAATCTTTAAATTTAAAATTTAAAAATATTAATAGGCTTTTTTGGTATTTTATTTTTCCCATATCAAAATCGATAATTCTAATACGGTTTTGATTGCAGACGGACTATTAGTCCTCCTAGTCCTTCAAAGGTATGAGGGGTATTTTGGTCATGAATATATGAAGTAGGTTCGAACAACAGGAGCAATTAATCTGACTCGAGATTTCTACGGTCTTATGACTTGGCTCTTGTTTTAGGTTTTGACGTACGAAGACCAATCCTAATCCAAAATCCAACACCTGAGATGAGCCCTTGCATTTTTTAATTGTACTCCCATCGATAGCTCCTTTTTTGTAACCTCAGTTCCTTAAAAGAAATGAATTAGGGTTTAATTAGCTATTTAATCTATCTTTCTTTGCAATTGCAAATTTCTTTTGTTTGGCTGCAACATGCTTATGAACGTCAATCGTAAGAACGAAGAGATGACAGGAAATGCCTTGCCGGATGATCGGAATCTGGTTAAGTCTCGGGCTTGCAGTGACCCTCTTCAAAGGTATTTTATTGCATTCACATTAAATTCGGTGACTATGGACTGAATATGTTCCCTTCGCTTCTTCCTCTTTGTAAATGTGAGTTAAAAAGTTTGTTTGGTCTTAATCAGAATGTCTTATTGTTTGTCTGATATGGATGAGCTAGAAGTGAACTTTATTTGATTGAGGGGGACTAGAGTTTAGTCTGCTGAAGTTTTGAGATAGGTTTAGTCAATTGGAGTTGAAATGTGGCTAAGTTCTGCAAATATTGAAGCTTTTGTCTGAGTTGAGTTTGATAATTGCGACTCAACTGGATATTGTGTGTCTGTGTGCTATTTTTATCCTTTTGGATTATCGAAAGTTCATCGATTCATTATTTTGTTGTGCTTTTGTTTTCAAATTTTTACAGTAGTAGGAATGTGTTGTGCTTGCTAATGCGGAGGGAGATATGCCACAAAATGAAGCATGTGCCAAAAAGGCGGTGGGGAGAAGCATCTCAATTGAATGCTAATCTTTTATCTATGGCTCAAAGTGAACCGTCAAGAGATGTTAGGCGTGGTCTTATTTCTTGGTATTTCAATGATTTCAGTTTTATATTTATGTCTGTTTTGGACTTTCTGTTTCAGATTTGCCTTTTTGTTTATTGACTTTCTGCTATATCTTAGGGTTGAGGCAGAGTCTCTGCGCCATCTATCAGCCAAGTATTGTCCTTTGGTGCCTCCTCCTAGATCAACCATCGCAGCAGCATTTAGCCCTGATGGAAGAACACTTGCTTCTACTCAGTAAGTTCTTTTTGCACTAATACCCTTTTATTTGTGATCATGCAAGTTGTGATTGTAATCTTGCCCCCCTTTCTCTCTCGTCCTACTGTAATAATATTTGCAGTGGTGACCACACTGTGAAGATAATTGATTGCCAGACTGGAAATTGCGTAAAGGTGTTGAGTGGTCATAGAAGGACTCCTTGGGTGGTGAGTTTTAACTTCAAGTTTTTGAGTGCATGGTAGTTGACATTTTTATTTGAATTTTGTTTCCAATTATGACTGATAACTTGAATTCATGGCTGCTGTTCACAGTATGCAAAATAATACATTTTTTCTACTGTAAACCTATATTCTTATATCATGTTGTCTAGTTTACACTGAATTTCTAGCTATACAGGTTAGGTTTCACCCATTGCATGCTGAAATTCTTGCAAGTGGGAGCTTGGATTATGAGGTTCGCTTGTGGAATGCAAGGACTGCAGAGTGCATAGGGTCACGTGATTTCTGTAATTTAAACTTAGGCTCTTGTTATTCTTGATATTTTTTTTAACTATTGTTGATTAATTATTATTGCTTAAGATGAAGTTAACCTTTTGAATTTATTTTCTCTTAGATCGTCCCATTGCGTCCATTGCCTTCCATGGTGAAGGAGAGCTATTGGCTGTTGCATCTGGTCACAAGGTGTGGTTTTGGTCCTTTAGTGTAGATCAATGTTCCTTATATTCCTTTCCTATAATTTTGATACCTCATATTTTAGTTGACATAATGTTACTGTACTTTTTCAGTTATACATATGGCACTACAATAAGAGAGGGGAGGCTTTCTCGCCATCGATTGTGTTGAAAACAAGACGCTCTCTTCGAGCGGTGCACTTTCACCCACATGGTGTTCCATTTCTTCTGACTGCTGAGGTGAATACTTTAAGTAGTGTTTAATTGATATTGTATCCATACCATCCCGTAGATTACATTATTGGACTGATATGCAGGTCAATGATCTTGACTCTTCAGATTCCTCGATGATTCAAGCGACATCTCTTGGTTACCTGAGATATCCTCCTCCTGCTGTTTTTGTGACAAATGTTCACTCCAGTGATCGAGTTAGTATGGCTGCTGAAATACCTCTTTTGTCATTTCCTTTCTTGTTTGTGCCTTCTTTTATTGTAGATGATAGCAGAATAGATGTTAATAGACATGGTGGTACAAGTATAATGCAAGTAGATCCTTCTGCACGAACGCAGTTTCAGGCGGATGCAAATGCAGTGGAGAACTATAATACATTAGTTTCCCCCATGGAGACATTTTCAGCAATTCCATCTTGCTCGTATCTTGGTACATTAAGTAACGCTTTTCCCAGTGCAATGAGAAATGGTTTTTCTGGAGCCGCAGGAGACGCTATGGATATGGATGAAATGAATCCTGTTGGGGAGACCCAGCGTGGGAGATCTACTAACCTAGATACTTTTGTTGGTGTTGGTGGTGATGGTGGTGGTGGTGGCAATAGTGCTAGACACGTCCCTCCTATTCAACAACATGCAAAGTTTAGCCAAATTCATCAACTTTTACTGCCTAGAGATCCAACTTGGTGGGAACTACCCTTCTTGCAAGGATGGCTGATTGGTCAAAGCCAGGCTAGTGTTTCCTCAGCAGCTCCTCCTAATAGTGGTGATCATGAGCATTCAGCTCAGTATACAAGTCCTATTCATTATGTGGAAGCTGCAGTGGCTTCTTTAGCAATGCCTGGAAACACCAGACTGTCAGGGACTTCCAGTAGATTGGGATTGCATCATCGCAGTTCGCGTTCTCACTTTTCTGTACCTGAATCTGGTGAATTTTTGGCTCCTATCAATACACAACAGAACGACACTGATAGTCAGCCCATATTTAACAGAATCCACTCTGAAATCGCCACATCACTGACGGCTGCAGCTGCTGCAGAGTTACCTTGCACTGTAAAGCTCAGAGTTTGGTCACATGATATAGAGCATCCTTGTGCACCCCTCAGTGCTGAAAAATGTCGTTTAACTATACCGCATGCTGTCCTTTGTAGGTTAGTAAAATTCTTTTGATGAATTCCTTGATATCAATATGGTAGTGTTATCTACTGCTTCTGTTGTTATCTGTTGCTTTTCTACCATACCTTGATTCTTTCAACCAGTTTTTATATCTTTATTGTCACATTTCTCTTACTTTTTATTATAAAAATGACCTTTGCAGTGAAATGGGTGCCCATTTTTCTCCGTGTGGCAGATATTTAGCTGCATGTGTTGCATGCATGCTCCCTCATATGGAAGCTGATCCTGGACTACCTAATGTGGTTCATCAAGATGCTGGTACTGCAACTTCTCCCACTCGACACCCCATTTCAGCTCATCAAGTTATGTATGAACTTCGCATATATTCTCTGGAGGAAGCAACGTATAACTCTAATCCAACTCCTTGGAATTGACTCTTTATTTCCCTTTAATTTGAAGAACAGTTGTTTTTTTTCTAAAATTTTGTTGTTTCTACTCAGATTTGGTTTGGTGCTTGCATCTCGAGCAATTAGAGCTGCTCACTGTTTGACGTCAATCCAGGTCAGCGTCTTCTAATAGGTGTAAGGTATTTGTATACACACACACACACACACACACACACATTATTTTGTGGGTGTCCTGGTATGCTTTGACAATAGGCCTTCCCCCATAATTAATATTTTTGATTATCATTATATAGTTCCACGATATCCTTATTAGTTTCATTGAGCTATGGCTACTTATTAATTGGTCTAAGGTTCTGAAGCTTTTGGCTAGACTGAGCAACTTGACACAGCAGTGGTGTTACAACAATTTGTATGGTCCGCATAAAGAATTTTGGCATAAGTTTCTTCCATGATACTAGACTTATGTGTGATATCGTGGACCATCTTTAAATTGTTTTTTTGTGTGCTTGCAGTCAAACTGGTTGTTTGGAGATGCACTTGAATGAGATTCAATTATTAGATTACTGATATTTTGACATGTAAATTTACTTAATGTTATTGTGAAATTTCTAATATTACTGTTAGATGTGCTTGATGCTTTCTATACAGTTCTCACCTACTTCTGAACATATATTATTGGCTTATGGTCGACGTCATGGGTCCCTTCTCAAAAGTATTGTTATTGATGGAGAAACAACATCACCAATTTACACGGTTCTGGAGGTAAAGAGTTCATATTCTTGTCAATGTTCGTTGTTTCTTTCCTCATGGAACTGTAATTTTATGATAATTTCCATGCGAGTGACATTATTGATGCTGAAATTTTCCTCTGATATTTAAATGCCAATGACGGAAGACTATTAAACATTAATAGAAACTTCAATGAAAAAGATTCAGTTGGTGATAAAGTGAGAAGTTGATGGAATTCTTTAGTGATGATGAAATCAGCTTTCTTGTAGAATTAATCTTTGGGTTGTCACAAAGATGAAATCTATTTACTAATAGAATCAATCTGCTAGAGTTAGGTGTCTGGACAGTTAGAGAGTACTCAGAAATGTAATACGAATATTATTCAATACTACAGGAAGAACCCAAAGAAGGTTTTGATCCTGCACAAGCCGAAAGGCCGTAGCTACAATGATTCTTAAAAATTCTAGAATTCTTCCCTACTCATTTCTGTCCCCTTTAATACTAACATTCTCTGACTTTCTAACCACGTTGCCACGCTGGCACTAACGAACTTCTAATACTAACAACGTATTCCTGCTCAATTCTTATTCCTACGGGTGTAGACCAACAAGGGTCTATGGGCTGAATCACTGGCCCCTTTGCTCCCGCTAACTGTGCTATCAATACTTCCCTTCTTAAAACAAACCTTGTCCACAAGGTTGCTGTCTAGAAACTGTCTGTGAAAATCCACACAGGAGATTCGAGTGGCCTCATCCACGGGTTTGTTCTGCCACTGTATCAACATTTGATGGCAGGGGTCTGCCTGTGTTCCCAATGACTTCGAGTCCAGCACCCGAAATGGAATAAACGGGTCTTCCTCCACCACTAGATCTGCAGGAAGTTCGTGGGAGACTACATGGGATCCAGATACCCGTTTAAGTTGAGAAATGTGGAAGACATTATGCACTTTTGAACTAGGTGGCAGTTCAAGGCGATAAACCAGTTTACTTAGTTTCTGCAGCACTCGAAAAGGTCCAAAATATCTAGGACCCAATTTGCTGTAAACCTGTTCAGTCACCGACCCTTGGCGATGTGGCCTGATCTTCAAAAATGCCATAACACCCTTCTGGTACTCCACATCTCTGCGATGCTTATTGGTCTGATTCGACATGCACTGCTGCGCTTTCTGCAAGTTATATAGCAACTGGCGGATGATTTCTGCACAGGATTGGTGCTCCTTCGCCACTGCTGCCACCTTAAACTCTCCCGTCAGGAACTACAACAAGTGCGGTGGAGCCCTTCCATAGGCCAACTCAAAGGGAATGGCCTTCGCTGCACTTTGGAAGCCGGTATTGTAGGAGTATTCTGCCTAGTGCAACCATTTGCCCCACTCCTTTGGTTGCTCCGAAGTGAAGCAACGTAAATATGTCTCTGCACAGCGATTGAGTACCTTCGTTTGACCATCAGTCTCCGGGTGGTAAGCTGTACTCATGTTCAACTTGGTGCCCATGCCCCAAAAAAATTCACACTAGAAGCATAAATAGTGGGTCTCTGTCACTTACAATCGACCGAGGAACCTCGTGGAGGCGAACAACCTCCCTAGTGAATAAATCTGCTACTGACTTCGCAGTGTAAGGATGGCGTAGCCCCAAGAAATGCCCGAATTTGCTTAACCGATCAACTACCACCAAAATGCAATCGCACCCTTTAGAACGGGGTAGTGTAGTAATGAAATCAAGGGAAATGTCCTCCCAAATCTGCTCCGGCACTGGTAATGGCTGTAGGAATCTAGAAGGAGAGAGGGTCTCATACTTGTTTTTCTGACACACTAAGCAGTCAGCCACAAATTGTTGCACCCTACGCATCATACTGGGCCAATAAAGCGAAGCAGCGATCCTCCTATATGTTCTGTTGGCCCCAGAATGTCCTCCTTACGGAGAGGCATGGAACTCTTCAAGCAACCGTGGTATCCAAGCTGAATTGGCTGGCAGTACCAAACGTCCATTGTAGTATAATTTGCCATTTATCAATCGATACTTAGGATGGCTTTGTGGGTTCTGCTGAACTTTCTGCACCAATTGCTGAATGTAATTATCATATGTAATTTCCGACTCTAGCTCTCCCCACTATGCCCAAACTGGAATAGATATTACTGCCATTTCCATCTCTTCAAATTGTCGAGACAGTGCATCCACCACCTTATTTGTAGCCCCAGATTTGTATTCTATGGAAATGTCGTACCCAAGCAACTTTGCCACCCAGTTCTGCTAAGCTGGCGTGGTTATTTGCTGTTGCAAAAGGTGTCAGAGGCTCTTATGGTCGGTCCGCACCACAAATCTCTTTCCCACTAGGTACGGCCTCTAGTGCCGAATGGACATAACCATGGCCATCAGCTCCTCGTAAGTCGGTTTGGCAAGGTTTCTCCCCGCAATGGCCTCACTGTAGTAAGCAATTGGGCGCCCTGGCTACGACGACATTGCCCCAATTCCATTCCCTGAAGCGTTGCTCTCCAGCACAAATTCTTTCGAGAAATTTGGCGTAGCCAATATAGGAGCAGATGTCACAGCCTGCTGCGTTTCCTGGTTCCATTGGAATTTCCCAACAGACTCCTTGCGCAACAGTGCTGTCAAAGGAGTCGCTAATTGCCCATACCCTTGTATGAATCTTCTGTAGTACCCAATCAACCCTAAAAATCTGCGTACTGCCTTCACCGAAGTAGGACGGGGCCACTGTAAAACACTGGACACCTTAGCCAGGTCCATTGATACTCCTTGCTTGGAGACTATATGCCCCAGATACTCGATAGCTACTTGACCAAATTGACACTTTTTCTGATTTGCCACAAAGGCATTTTCAATCAAACTTCGTAGCACCACATCCACATGTTTCAAATGATCCACCCATCCGCTACTATAGATAAGTATGTCATAAAAAAAACTAAGACGTACCTCCGTAATAGTGGTCGGAACAAGTCATTCATAACGGCCTAAAATGTTGTCGAGGCATCAGTGAGCCCGAAAGGCATGACCCTAAACTCATAGTGCCTGGAGTGAGTTTGGAATGCGGTCTTCGGCACATCCTCTTCCCGCACTCGGATTTGATGGTAGCCGGACCTCAAATCGACCTTAGAAAAATAGGTGGCGCCATGGAGTTCTAATAGAACACTAGCAATCTTTACTTATATGTATTCTACTATAGTATTCAAACACCCACTACACCCAGTACTTAGTAAG
>JANQBM010000004.1:19285529-19304351 GCA_025594535.1 Erythroxylum domingense | reverse complement strand
TCCACTAGTCTTCCCAGTGATGTCCCTATCAATATGCTCTTTTGACTTTAATGCAGACTTAATACTATTATATGAGATTGACTCTTTCCCATAAATCATAGTATTACGAAAATATTTAAAGAACTGGGGAAGGGAACATAACAACAATATGACTTGATCTTCATCCTCAATTTTTACATTTACATTCTTCAAATTGAAAATAAGAGAATCAAATTTATCCAGATATGAAAGAATAGATGTACCTTCTGTCATCCTCAACATGTACAACTTCCGTTTCAAATAAAGCCGATTTTTCACTGTCTTCTTCATATACATGGCTTTCAACTTGTCCCACATATCTTTAGCTGTGCTTTTACCAGCAACCTCCTACAAAACCTTATCAGAGAGATTCAATATGATGGTTGATCTAGCCTTTATATCTAGAAATGCGAATTTATCTAACACCACATCTGTTGGCTTTTTCTCCACTCCATCAAGTGCAATCTCACAATCATCTTGTATTAAAATGGTCTGCATCTTGAGCTGCCACATACCGAAGTTAATACTCTGGTCAAACTTTTCAATAAAGGTCTTTGTTATCGTCATGATGGCTAAATATTGATATTCTGATTATTTTTCGACAAGTGAGTCCCATAAGTGAAACCGAGACAGTGAACCCCACAAAAGCAATAGACGCGAGTCCCATAAGCAAATTTAAGACTTGGGCCCCACAAGCAAAACTGAACTCTGTTTACAAAACCGAGACAGTGGGCCTCAAAAGATAGAACCGAGGTAGTGGGCCCCTTAAGATAAATCTGAGGCAGTGGGCCCCGTTTAGACCCTCAATAAAATCTAAGTTACTTTCTGATATGGAGGGTCCACTTTAGTGGCAACCACAGAGCATACGATAAGTTAGACCAACAAAAGAAGCTCTGATACGAGTTTGTTAAGAAAAATGCCCTCAGGATGGGATATCGGTTGAATTTAATAGCCCGAAAATAGTAACGAAAATAAATATAGGCAAAATAAAATGGGACAGAACACAAAGATTTTCGTGGTTCAGTCAATATAATTTACGTCCACGGCCGAAGGGTGAGCAATTTTACTAATATGTGGAAATGTACAAAATGTACAAAGGGATTTAATAAATTTCTCTAAAAAAGAAATGAAAGAAGAAAGAAGGAATGCTAGTTTGGTGCCTCTCTGAAGCCTTAACATGTCTTTTATTTATAGCCAAATATGTGAGTTTCCGTCCAGAATTTAATTCTTCAATTTCCTGCATAAATTATGCAAATGACCAACAATTGCTTAACATTTCCTTAAGTATTTGGTGGCCAATCTCATTCCGTGCCTTTTAGTTGTTGGTGGAGGGGCCAAGGCACCTATTTGTCAACAATCTTGCTTCTTGTCAGCACATAACCTAAGCAAGTGAAACGAAAATATTTTTGGTTCTTGAACTAGACTTCTTCTTTGTCTGTTGTTGTTTTCTTCCTTTATAGTTCTCCATTGAAGAAATTGATAGTATTCAAAGTTTCCATTTGATAGATCTTCACATTGTTAATAAGTGCACTACATGGAATGCACGTTAAGTTTTAGTGGACATTTGCTGCATGCACCAAATTCATTCCCCGAACATTTCAGAGTTTTTTTTATTAAAATACTAGGAAATTGACATTATCAAACTTTTTTTTTGAGACAGACCATACGATAATATCCTTAAGCATATTTGTTTTAAGTTAAAAACCTCAAAATTGCAGTACGGTGTCAATCTTCCATCCTCTTTGACCTTTATAATTAATTACCTATAAATAAAGACACACGGCTCTCCTCTACCAACCACATGCGGCCTCTAATGTCATGTATCAGTTTCAGGCTGTTTGTGGTGGTAAACGCTAACTCTAATGCTTGGGATCCATGAAACTGTTTCCTACTTAAGCTACTGGCTGCCCATTCTTGCATTTAACATTAACTGTAGATGTGGCTCTAGCTACCTCCTGCCAAATTGCCTTTCCAACTCGATGCAGTGGTGGTGGTTGTCTTGCATTTGTTTAATTCGCAATACCTGTAACTGACAAGTTGAGACATAACCACATGCGTGTCCAACCAGAAAATGGACTGTTCTTATTGTTCATGTTTTGTCTTTATTTGATGGATTGACTGGTCGTCTGATCGGTAAAGGGTCCTTGATCAGTGGAACCCGAGTGCCAGGTCAAATGTCAACAATCATTTATATAAGGTCCTAAACAGTCTGGCTTATTTGGAGTCATTTTCCTAAGTAGAGCTCCAACGCCGGCTTTGTGGCCTATTCATCGACCAGAACTATGTTTTATGCTATACATAATACGGCCAGCTGGCTTTAGTTGTGCATGCATACAAGTACTGTTCTGTATTTGCTAGAGAAAATTTTCGTTGTTTGTAATTGACAAAAGATGTAGATTAACTTTGGATTTAGTTAATTATTAAAGAAATTGGAGATTGATTGTAGTTAACAATGAGTACCTCAATGTTGAAATAATTAAGTGGATAAAATATAATCACAATTCAATTAAAATTGAAAATTAGAATGTACACATAATATCATTATAAATAAAAATATAAATTAGAACAAAATATTCACTAACTAATTATAAGTTACAACTATTAATTTAAAACGTAGAATCTGTAAGATTGGATTCTCGTAAGTTCTACTCTTAAATACTTGAATACGTTTTTCGATATTTGTAATAGGAGGATAAGTGAGTAGTTATCAGTGAATTAAACTAATTATAGTTATACATTTTAATTTGTCCTCATTTTCACATATTCTTATATTTGGTTTTACCACCATGCATTATTTATCTTCATTTAGATATATTGTTACTTGTGCTTAGTTCTTTCAACACAAGCTTTAACTATACCTCTTCTTTATTGATTTATGTGGCTATTGCATATTTTGCTTATGTTGTTGACATAGCCACAACTGATTGTACCTTTGAATCTCAACTTATAGCTTTGCCATCAAACATAAACACCTAACCTAAAGTACATTTGTTCTTATCAAGATCACAATCATAATTAGAATCAACATATCCTTTTTTGCTAACAAAGTCTAATCCTTTGTATTATAATGTAACATCAAGGTCTCCTTAATATATCTTAGGATCCTCTTTATAACATTCCAAGATTCTCTACCAAGATTTACCATGAGTGACTAACTACTTACATTGCATTTATAATGTTAAGTTTTATACAAAATATAGTAAATGTTAAACTCCTTATTGTGAATGCATAAAGTACTTTGAGACATCTTCATCATCTCATTTTCATTGTTAGGGTTTATACTGAGGATAACTTGAAATTAATAAGAAGAAAGGTAGATATTGGCTTACATTTTTGAATGTTGAAGCATTAAGCATGTCAAACTAGTGACATTAACTAAGCACTACTTGAGAGGCAATCTAAGAATTAAGATCAGTTTTATTAGTTTTATTTTATTTTATTAGTATTTTGTTATTTTTATTTTGTAGGGAGTGAATTGTTGGAACTTTATGGCCAGAAGTATCTCCAAATTCTTTCACCAACATCGTCACCACCTCAATCATCGTAACGGGTTCATGCTCTAACCTTTCTCTTTTCCTTTTGTTTTTACTTTTTCTTGTCATGTTTAGTTTCTTTTATATGTTTCTTTTCTCCTCACATTGAGGACTATGTCTGGTTCAAGTGTAGGAATTTTTCATCAGGAATGTGAATTTTGCATGTCATGTTGTTAGTTTTTTTAATTTTGCTTAATTGACTATACATTTATTCCATAATACTTAGTGATTAATGATATGAAAATATTTAAGATACTCACTTTAGTTCATATATGGGTTTAGGTACAATTCAGAAACGAAAGAGTTAAAGTGAGTTGAAAGCATAAATGGAGCAAAAATGAGACAGATTAGAGCAAGAGGAGACAAGATAAAGCATAAAAAAGAAGAATGAGGCATTGGCGAACTCACGACTATAAAACCAAATTGTCATGGTCGTGACATGCAAACCATATCAAGAATGAGGCATTGGAAAACTCATGATCATAAAACCAAATTGTCATGACCGTGAGAGCTTACGACCATGACAATTTGGTTTTATGATCGTGAGTTCTCCAATGACTCATTCTTGACATAGTTTGCACAACTGTGAGACACCTCTCATGCCCATGCAAGGTGTCTCACGACCGTGAGACACCACACACAGTCGTGAGACACTTTTCACACCCGTGAGAAGTTTTCCATCACTGTGAGACATATGCCAACTCTCCCATTTTAACCCTACTTTTTGGTATAAAATGACATAATGTGTGACAAAACAAGAGATGTTTCATTTGGAAGAAGCATTTTAGAGTGGTGAACTCTCAGTTTTGAAGAAGAGAAGGGACAAAGATCCATTCCTTTGGAGACTCATAGAGGGTTAGCTTCCTGACGTTGATTCGGAGGTGACATCAACATTAAATAATTGAGTTGAGCATTTCTATCATTATTTGTTGTTCTTTCTCTTAGGGATTGATTATATTATCCTATGTTTAATGTTTGAGCGTTGTGTAAGAATGATTGAATGCTCTATTTGATTGCTTTTATGTAAGAATCCATTACTAGAATCTTCAATATAATCTGTAACTATTATGTTGAAATTCATTTGTGGCAACTAATGGTTTCGAATCATTAGGGATAACATAACCTAGGTTAAATGAGTCAAGTTTGTGTTTTTATTGCCTTGATTAATCTGCTTTCCTAACTAGTAATGCGCTTTCCAATTAAATCTAAAGAGCTAGTTATAGGATGTTTGATAGCTAGGTTTAATTAACGAGCTCTTCTTAATTAAACAAGACCTAAGGGAAAATTGAGATTAATAGAGCTTATTGTTAACCTACGATTAATAGTTTATAGGATAGGTATAGGAACAACAGTTCAATGAAATATGTTCAACCGTGTGTAGGTTGAGATTGAACCGATGACCGGTAACTAAAAAATTCATCACTTTCATCATTTTTAGGTTGTTTGATTTAATTTGTTTTTGTTAGTTTAGTTTCATTTTATTTTCTCATTTGAACCAAATCAAATTCCCCCCATAACCTAAAAACTGATTATTTTCTTAATAAAATCTAACCAAACACTCTTTGTAGGATCGACCTAAACTCGCCACTACTATAGTTGTAGGTCTAGTTATTTTGAGTAGTGATATGACACACTAGATCAATTTTGCACCGTTATTAGGGAGTGTGGTGCTTTAGTTTTTGTTCTTAATTTTAATTGATGTTTTGTTTATATTTGTTTATAATTAGTTTCTTTTTAGTTATTTCTTAATCTTTTCACTTTTTGTTTAGTATTTGTGAAAAAAATTATAGAAGGAAGTAACTTTTTCTATAACTCATATTCTCAATCTTATAACCAAGTTTGGACTAATCATATGAACTTTAGTTTTGGATGAGATAATCAACAGAATTACTTCCTTGATAGTTTGCAAGACATACAACAATTCCCGCATATACCAGAAACCCCTTCTTTCAGTTACGTTACATCTCTTGAAGACTTTTTCAAAACTTTTATTGCTAATAATCTTCAATTTCAACAGGATATGCAACAGTTTCAACATGGTATACAAAAATTTCAACAAAATACTCTATAATTTTAGCAGGAGGAAAGGTAATTTTAGTCTAGTTTCTAAAATTTGGAGAGCTAACAAAACTCAGGTACATCTTTAGAAGAATTGATTAATATTATGAATGTTAATACTTTGCAATTTCAACTGGGTGTACAACAGTTTCATCAGGGTTTACAACTATATTTCTAGCAAGAAATGATGTAATTCCACCAAAATAAAACATATAGACTCTAGAACTTGGCAGCCCAAATGGGTAGATGACAGAAACTCTTGACCGCTTAGCATCACAAGCGAAGAGGAGTAGTAATATCAACCTGAGGTATACCCTATGGATGTTAGTGGAGAAACCTTACAGAGTGAGAAGGATCTTAAGAATCTTGAGAGAACTACTCAAGGAATTGCTTGTGTTGAAGAAGTGAGAAGGAGCCCAAAAAAGAAAACGAAATATTATTTAATATTTAACTCAGAGGTAAATTCTAAGTCCCTTATTGTTTTTAAAATTAATCCTTCACCTTTACATAGCAGAATGGAGGAATTAAACGAGGAGGAAAAAGATGAAGAGACATTCGAGATATTCCAATAGTGTTGAGACTCAGTAAAGATTGGAAATCTAAAGCTAAGGAAGACACTGGAGGTGAATGATCATCAACTTAGGCCCTATCCTGAACAACCTCACATGGACAAAGTGCAAATTGTGACACCAGAAGATCATAATTTCGTCACGTAAGGAAAGTATGGAGTTGAGACAAAGACGCTTCTTGGGAGGTAACTCAAAGGAAGTTAATTTCTTTTCTTTACATTTTCTCATTTCTTTTTATATGCATATGTGTTTTAAAGTTTGTTTGTTCTTACTTGTTTTTAAGTTTTCAATGAAAAAAGAGAGAGAATCAAACAAACAATTTCTTTTTTTCTATTGCTTCTAGGATTATATAGCCATGATTAAAGAGTGAATTGACTAGAAGAATCCATATCGACTTAGCGTGTACTTTTACTTTTGTGATTGGTCAATGTGCATTATCTTTAGAAGATAGTGACTAATGGTAGACAAAAGTCAGTGAGATTTTGAGCCTTTATAGACTGACAAATTATATTAATCCCATTGTCTTTTGTTTATGTGTGACCTCATGACATGTGCATTTTGATTTTGCTTTGATTTTATATTCAAGACCATATTTTTATCACATACATTAATATGAAAATGATTAGACATTCTTTGTTTTTCCAAGCTACATTAGCCAAATAGCCCACTCATTGATATGAATTTTCCTTTGTTAAGGCCCCTTTACCTTTATTAGTCTTTCCTTTTATACTATCCATATTACAGGCATTTAAACTTAACCAAACATCCTACCCAAGCCATAAAGCTAGTGGGGCATTTGTTAATTGTTGATGATTGTGGATGTATAAAAGTTTCAGTGTGGGGTGATTATATTTTCAGAATGGCATGTTATGAATTCCATTATTGGTGTAGCTTCTTTTAATTTTTATATATATAAAAGAAGAAGAAAGAAAAAGAGAAAAGTAAAAGAAAAGAGAAAAAAGGAAAACGAAAAGAAAAAGAAAAAGAAAAGAAAAGAAAAAATTAAATAAAATCATAAAAAAGGAAATGCATATGTTTTGCAAAGTTACTTATTATTAGTCTTTCCTCTTAAAGTTGTAATGAAAGGGTTACTTGAGTATAATGTAAATGAGGGAAATGTAGTTCTTAAGGGTGACTCCCTATGGTTATAAGGTCTTGTTTATTATCAACTTTTATGGGTGATATATGCTTGATGTGGTTTATGGTGTAAGAGCTTGAATTCAAGCTAGGAAACATGGTTTTTTCATTCATCACAGTTGATGTACACAATTGTGAGTGAATGTTGATTTTGTATTTAATGTTATAATGAGTGTTTTTCTTGTTTCACTAGCTTTGATGACTTTTATGCTACTTTACCTAAACACATCTCATCTCACCCTTGTTCATATTACAACCTTGAAAAGTCCTTTGATTCATGATTTTGCATGTGAACCTTAGTGGTGGAGAAATGAAATGATTTGCAAAGTTATGGAATGTCTTGCTTGTGAATGGTACCCATGAATACATCTTATTTAAACACATTTTCCAAGTGTATCTTTAGATTTCTCAGTTTCTAAAGGTGATGAATGTTGATTGATTATGAGTAAAAGCATTGAATGTTGAATTCTTGCTATGGTTTTTAAAAGTTATTCATCTTTGCTTGTGACTATATATTCTTAAGAAATATGGAAAATAAGTATTTTTGGTGATTTTGATTTTGATGTTTTGCCTGAGGATGGTCAAAAGCTAAGTGTGGAGGAAATTGATATGTGCTTAATTGACTATAGATTTATTCCATAACACTTAGTTAGTAATGATATAAAAATGCTTAAGATACTTACTTTAGTTCATATATGGTTTTAGGTACAATTCGGAAGCGAAAAAGCTAAAGTGATTCGAAAGCACAATATTTGAGCCATTTTTTAGAGATTCACAATCAATTGTCTTCATGGAGCAAGAATGAGATGGATTAGAGTAAGAGGAGACAAGATAAAGCATAAAAAAAGAATGAAGCATTGGAGAACTCACAGCCATAAAAGCAAAATTGTCATAACCGTGAGCATTAACTCACGGCCATTACATGATTTGTATGGGTATAAGACACCTCTTATGCCTATGCAAGGTGTCTCATGGCCGTGAGACACTTCTTACACCCATGAGAAGTTTTGCACCACCGTGAGACATATGCTAGCTCACCCATTTTATCCCTACTTTTTGGTATAAAACGACATAATGTGTGACAAAACAAGAGATGCTTCGTTTGGAAGAAGCATTTCGGAGTGGTGAACTCTCGGTTTTGAAGGAGAGAAGGGGCAAAGCTTCATTTCTTTGGAGACTTATGGAGGGCTAGCTTCCTGACACTGATTAGGTGACATCGACATCGAAGAACCCGATTAAGCATTTTTGTCATTGTTTGTTGTTCTTTCTCTTAGGGATTAATTCTATTATCCTATATGTAATGTTTGGGTGTTGTATAAGAATGATTTAATGCTCTATTTGACTGTTTTTATGTAAGAACACATTGCTAGAATCTTCAACATAATCCATAATTGTTATGCTAAAATTCATTTGTGGCAACTAATGATTTCGAATCAATAGGGATAACATAAAATAGGTTAAATGACTCAAGCTTGTGTAGTTGTTGCCTTAATTAATTTGTTTTCCTAACTTATAATGCAGTTGTCCAATTAAATCTAAAAAGCTTCTAGGATGTTCGATAACTAAGTTTAATTAATGAGCTCTTCTGAATTGAACAAGACCTAAGGGAAAACTTAAGTTAACAGAGCTTATTGTTAACTTAAGATTAATAGTTGCTAGGAGAAGTATAAGAACAATAATTCAATGAAATATGTTCAACTATGTGTAGGTCAAGATTGAACCGATGACCGGGTCACTAACGAATTCATCACTTTCATCAGTTTTAGATTGTTTATTTTAATTTGCTTTTATTAGTTTAGTTTCATTTTATTTTCTCATTTGAACAAACCAAACCCCAATAACCTAAACATCGATTATTTTCTAAAAAAAATCTAACCAAACACTTTTTATGGGATCGACCTAAACTCACCACTGTTATAGTTGTAAGTCTAGTTATTTTGAATAGTGTTATGATGCACTATATCATTTTTGTTTAGGTTGATATAGTGTGTAGCATAAGTGTGAATTGTGTGAATGCGTCAATGCCTATAACTTGTTGGAATTAGTTTAGCTTTGAACATATTCTTTTAAGTTGTAAAGACATATTAGCTTATGAAATTTGTGTTTTAAGTATCTTTGCTTGAATATGCATGCTAATTAGGATATGACGTTAGTTCGTTCACTTTAGGAAATTTGTTACATACATTTATAATTATAAGTCAATTGAATAAGCAACATCATTAATAACCTTTCATGAGGATGATTAGCTAAAAGAAATGAAGAAGGCTATGTGAATTGTGAAAAAAAAAGTGTCACTTTAATAAATAACTATTTTGCTGGCCTTCAGGTAATAAATAGAGCTAGTAGTCAGTTGAGAATGTGAAATAGCTAAGTAACCTGGAGACATTCATCACAATGTTTTCCTTCACATCAAAAGGCTAGAACAACATTCTAACAAGCCTATCAATAAAGCGTGACATACTTAAGTAATCGAGAAATATTCATCACGAATATTTACCTTCACGTCAAAAGAATTGGTTAATGTTAAAGGAAATAAAAAAGTGGTTCTTCGATAAATAAATCCTACCAATCTTTGAAAATAGCAAGAATTTTCATAAAACGCTACTTAATGATAGTTGTACTTTTGATTGATTACTAATTATCAATGTGTGTGTACAAGTGCTTAAGGTGAATGAATATGATGCTAAGGTCTTGATTAGTATGTGTATTCAATCCAAAGTACTTAGCCACATATTACATAAGTTAAATGTTGGAACAACTTAATTGATTGTTATTTAAGGATAAAATAATTTTGTGAAGTTTGATGTCATTGTAACATTATTGCATATGCATGAATGTATGTGTTATTATTTTGTGTGTCTGGGATTGTATTTGTTTTGTTTATACTTGAGGATAAGCAAAATTTTAAGTGTGGGATGTTGATATTTGTAGTTTACATTATGTTTTAGAAGGTGTTTTAGTGTTTTTGTAGGTGTTGATTAGATGCATGTTTAGGTTTAGAATTATGTTAATATGAAGGTGTGTATATGTTTTTTAGTGTTTTGTGGTTTAGAGCATATTGAACTTTAATTTTATGCACTTGAGGTATTTTGATGTGTTTGTTAATGTATGAACTCAGATGAAGAAGATTGAATGAAGTTGGAAAAGCTTGGACAAAAGAAATAAGGTCATGATTGTGACATGCCTTTCACAACGTGACAGAAGGTCTCCCAACCAATTTTCATAGGGTCATAATAGTGACTCCTCTCAAGGATCTCCTTCTGTTTTAAGTTTTAAAGGCTCTTTTTGAACTTTTTGGCTTTGGTAAAACCTATTTTTTCCCCCCTAAATGGTAAAAGAACTATATAAGAACAAAAAATGACCCTAATGAGGGGGAGCCTCCATTTGCCACTTTGGGAAAGAAGACAAGGAAGAGAGAAGAAGGAGAGAAGAGAAGAAGGAGTTGCTATTGTCCAGCCACTCCAGTCATCCATTCCAAGTTATTTGTACAATCCTCTTGTTCTTTATTTCATCTAACGTATGATTTGGATATGAGGATGATGGACATATTGTTAAGGATTTTATAACTTTGGGATTAACTCTTGAATCATTTTGTGACCTGTTTTCTTTTGATGTTAATGAAATTGTTTAGGTGTTATGATGTTTATGGTTTTTGCATACTTTGGTAATGAATCAAGAGACTGAATTTGTAGAACATGATTAGGTTGGGTAATGAGAATTAACAACTTAATAGATCACATAAACATCAAATCGGTAATTTTGCAAAGACAGATCTTGTGTGAGAACTCGATTGTCTAGTAGATTGCTTAAGAACTAACTGGAGACATTGGCCGATTTTGTTAATTGAGAAATTGCAAAATCAAAATTTTAGATTCAATTAGGGGTTATTAACTAGGGTTTAATGATTAGATATTGAGAAAGAATAATCAATCCTTCGGAGATTTAGGACCGATACTAATTACATCAAAAGTGATTAGGGTAACAAAATGACGATAGATAAATCCCATCTTCTCATAATTGGTTGATCTTTTCTTGTTGCGATATCTTAATTACTAAATGGTTGTGCTCTATTTTAATCTATTTGTGTTAATTTCAAAATTTCCATTTCAATCAATCCATATTCAATTGCTTAATTTTTTGTTTAGTTTTAGTTTCCTTTTCATCAATTTTTAGACCTTATACAAAATTAGGATTCAATTAATTTAGCTAATTCCTCGTGGGACTGACACCTCATCTACCACGCTTACGATCTGTGCGCTTGAGGAATGTTGAGGGTTTTATAGAATTAAAACTTACTCAACAATAGTCCTGCATAATGTGGAATTAGACCAGGAATCATTTCACAAGCAGCTTACCCATAAGACAATTTAAGGCTAGTCATTCTTATCATAATTCATGTTCAATAGCTATTAGATTCTAGAACATATCGAAATTGTATATGTGCATTTAAAGAATAGGTGCAAGACAAATTTAGGTTTAGCTTTACATAATACACATAAGTGGTATTGCAGATGCACCTGTCCTTTATTTATAGCCTACCCAAGGCTGCTCACTAACAAGTAACAGAGGCCTTAGGAATAGAAAAATTGTATCAAACTAATTTATCCTAGCTGATTCTAGAAAAGTGACCTCTGAACTGGTTCATCTAGGAGGCTTTAGTGAAAATGCCAATGTTATGTAGTTTCCAAACTAGGAAGTCAATGTTCATGGGGAAAGAACTATAGTTAGGCAAGTTAGAAATTAGGAGGGACATCCCTCAATTGAAGCACATCTAGGTGTTATTACTAATGATTCCTATGAATTTTGAATTAAGACCTAATTTAGATCTAAAGAATTTCACTCTAATCAAAGGTATAAAGTACTAATATGCACCAACTATCAAACCAAAATCAAGTAGCTTGCCCATTTCCTATTTGCATTATAATGACTAGACAAATTTATTCTCTCATTTGGAGAATTTCAATAAATGGATAAGACTGTGCTCCATTCTCTTTCAGTTCCAAAAGTTAATGTTATTTAGATAATTGGAATGTACCTATCTAATGTAAGTCAATTCCTTATCACTGAGCTGCCTCTAAATCTATTTAGCTAGAAGCATTCTGTTATTAGTCTTTAAGGACACTAAACCTAACCCTCCTTCATGAATAGGAGAGCAAACCTTATCCAATTTCAACTTAGCTATATAGGAGTTATCAATGTTACTATTACAAAGGAATCTTTTCATCATTCTTTCTAGCTCCTTGATTACCCTTTTGGGAAGGACCATATATGAACCCCAGTGAGTGTGTAGGTTAAATAATATAATTTTCATGAGTTGAACTCTACCTGCTAGAGCAAGAAATTTTTTTTTCCATGCAAATATTCATTTTCCAGTAAGCTTAATGATCATGTTGCAATAAGATAATTTAGGCTTTTTAGGGAATATAGGTAATCCAAGGTAAGTAAATGGTGACTCCTAGAATTGCATACCTGATATCCTCTAAAGAGTGTTAAGATTTGTAACTCCAATAGAAACCACTAGTTTGCTTTTTCAAAAGTTGACTTGCAGACTAGACATAGAGGAGAACATCTTAAGGGAATTCATGATAATTTCTAGAGATTGTGGATTTTGGTCGCAAAAGTAGATCATTAATATAACACCAATAGAAAAGCTTCAGTCCTTTACATTTATAATGATATTTGAAGGAACCATAATTTGAAATGTTCTTCTCTGTGATTTTATAAAGGATTCCACAGCAATGGTGAAGAGTTAAGGAGACAGTAGGTCATCTTATCTAATGCCTTCAGTGCCTATCAAGAGAGGGGTTGGTTCACCACTGATTAGGGAATTATCAGATATGGTGGTGACATAAGCTTTGATTTATGAGATGAATAGGTCCGAAAAATTGAAGGCCTTTAAACAATTTAATATAAACTCCTATTCTAAAGAATTGAATGCCTTATATAATTACATTTTTAAAGAGCAACTGTTAATGACATTGTTTGTGTGGTAATCCTTGAAAAGCTTATGTACAATTAAAAGATTATCCCCCATCCTTCTCCTATTAATGAAGGCATCCTGGTAATAATTAGTGATGGAAGTCAACATCTGCCTGAGTTTGGTAGCTAAACTTTGAACAGTAACTTTGTATATCAAATTGTAGCAAGCTACAAGTCTGAGATAAACTTAGGATATTTTTTTAGGGATTAAGCACAAGAAGTATTGTTCAACTCCTTCAACATATTTTAGCTATTAAAGAATTCTTTAACATAACCTATCACTAAACCACCAACAATTTCCTAAGCGTTTTGAAAAATGTACGCATTTAAATTGTTTAGGCTATGGGCTTTATCAGGTTTAAGCATAAATATAACCTTTTTTATTTCATTTCAAAAGATTGGTTTGATGAGCATAGATCAAAGTTCAGGATCAATACAAAATGAGAAGAATTCCTTGATTTCCTGAATACAAGAGAAGCAAGAAGAGGAGGTTCCTATCGACATTAAAAATTAAAGGAAATTTCCTTCATAGAGGCTTAATCCTTATAAGGGTTACCTTTAATGTCCAGTAGTAAATTTATCCTAACAGTCTTTCTTTAGGAGGTTATTGAAGAAGAATCTAGTAAACTTGTCCCCATCCTTGAGCTAGTGTAATCTAGCCTTTTGCCTAAGGAATGAATTATGGCAAGAAAGAGCAATAAAATAGTCCTTTAAAGTATGATCCTCTAGAACTCTAAGTTTAGCATTATAAGGGGAGTTGTGTATCTTATCCTGATAGTTTAGGAGTTAATTTTTGGCATTCTTAAATTACATTTCAGCAACTGGACAGGAGACACTTTTTAGACGTTTAAGTTCCTCCTTCACCTTCTTAATTTTCTTAACAAGTTGATATGCCTTACACCCATGAATATGTGCATTGATTCTCTTTCTTACAGTTTCTTACAATCCATTCACCAAAGTCATGAGATTATAAATATAAATGGATATTTACAAGATGAGTTGATAAACAAACCTTGAAACTTAATTATGGAGTGATCAGAAAATAAGTGAGTGCCAAAGTGATCCCAGCTTGTAGGAAACTTATCTAACCAAGAATTGATGAGAACTCTATTAAGTTTATGCTAAATCCATTATGCTTATTAGACCAAATAAAAAGATTCCCACTAAAGCTAAGATTAGTGATTCTAGTCTGACAGTAATAGTGGAAAGTTTGTTATCATTTGTGTTTATTATAATATTGAGTCTATCAACTTCTTTAAATTTGAGAATACAACTAAAATCACCAACAGGTAGCTGTATCATATTAATTGAGGCATGTAAGTTCACCAAGTCATTCTAAAGAAGATTCCTTTGATAGCTGATATTAGCAGCATGTCTAATAGAGATGATGAAGGAGAAAGGAAACATAACTGAGGTATAATGTAAATGCAAAAGTTGGGTAGAACTAAAGAGCTATAAGATAGAAATTAAAGTAGAATCATTTCCACTAATCACTCTACCATTAAAATAGTGAGAGTGATGAGAAATGAAAGTCCATTTATTTCCCAATAAGGCAAGCTCATCGGAGCATTGAAAAGTTAAACACAGACTATATTTTGTTTAAGGGTTACATAATGTATTTAAATTCACATATAAGTCATAATAAAAACATGGCAAGGCAAGGCGGCTTGACATGTTCTTGGTGACATCCATTGTGAGAGAAGATCACAAGCTTATGATGATTAATTAATAATAAGAGTGAAGTACCATTAAGGTTGATAATTCAATAAAGAGGTGACAGTTAGGGTTAGGAAGCTAGGATTCCCCTTTCTTTGATAACATACATCCCTTATTCCCATGGTTATAGTCAAAAGTATTTGTTAAGATAATGCTAGGGGCAAGGAGAGCATATATGAACATAATGATGAGATGAGAAAAAACTAAAAAGACAGTTAATTACAATCTTTTATACCTTAATGGAACCAACGTCGTAAAAAAAATTAACTGGAGGTTAGGAGTCTTTCATTTAGCCTTTAATCATGACAATATAGCTTTTATCATAATTACTGTAATTGAGGGAAGTTTGAAGAAGCTAACTTTACATTTTTCAAACAAATTATGGATTTCTACTGTGGACTTCGTTGCTCCTATTTTTGCATTTAAGATTTATAATATGATTTTTTATTTATGCTGATGATAACAAAATAGATTGTAAGAATATTTTAAAATACAAATTGTAACCTTTGAAATATTTTGACAACTGACGTATTTAACCGTCTTATAAATTTACACTCGAAACCTTTGTATGAACGCAATTTGTTTTTTGTTACACTGAAAAGCACATTCAAAGGGACAGGAAAGAAGGAAACCAGCTGGATTTAGTTTTGAAAATGGAGTTGCCTCTTGATGGATCCTTCCTTGCAATGCGTCTGTCCAGGCTATCCTGATTCCTCGACTTTCTGTCTGTTCTTATTTCATAATGGTCTCTCGTACTGGTGACCCACATTAAAAAATATGAATAAAATATAAAATATAAATCAATAGATAAAATGTATAATAAATAATAAAGAGAAAAATGCTAAAAGACATATGAAACAATCCATATTTTTTTATAAGAGATCCTTTATCTGTATCTTATCACCTTAAAGTTTTCTATTTTAGACTATGTCCATATCATTTTTAATTGTCTTCCTCAATTCTTCTTAGACTTTTTTTTATTTCTCTTATAGTTTGTAAGTACAATCTTCTCGCATCTTTTTATTAGAACATCTAAGTGTCTATTCTTAATATGTCCAAATCACCTAAGTTTTTTTCTCTTAAATTTTTAATAATATTAATTACCTTTAATTCATTTCCTTATTGTTGTTTTCATGAAATTATCTCTTTTACCCAACATCCACCATAGCATCCTCCAAATGTTATGAATATTGTATTGAACCTTGTACTAGATTGTGTTTTGATATGTTATTATACCAGTACCGGTTAATACTGGGAACCATTTTGAGTAATTTTTTAAATTTATGAAATAATCCCTGAATTTTTTTAAGATTTGCAAAATAATACTTTAATATATTGTACGGTATACTTTATAATTTTACATCAACTATGTCTCTAAAAATCATATTAATAAAAATTTAAAATAACGACAATTTATTTATTTTTATTAACAATAATTTTCAAATATTTCACATATAAATCATCATCATCATCATCATCATTTCCCATCTTGAAATCCCGCAATGAAGTGGAGTCTGGGAAGGTTTGATAGTACACAGCCTTACCTCTACATAGTAGAGAGGTTGTTTCTGGTAGACCCACATGCAAATGTGACAATAAAAAGTGATGCAGATGAAAACTGATATGCTAAGAGTGTAGGAAAATAAAATTAAATAAGTATATAAATAAATAAAATAAAACAAAACCAAATAAAATAGTTGATATGGTGACCAAAATCGTCGTGAGTAGATATAAGTTTAAAAGAAAAGTTATTATATATATATATAAGAAAAAAATTAGAAACGCTGTAAAGTTCTGTTCATACCTGTTATGCTGCAAACGTTTGCTCACCATTCCTCGAATTGTGCATGTCAATATTAAGTAAGGGTCATGTTAATCTACTCTGTATCTTGCTAATTTTATCATATGTCCTTATGGGGACATATGATTAGGCAAATGATGTATTTAAACTTTGCTAATCATAATGTTGGCATGCAATTAGAAGTAAAGTAATAGTAAATACTTATGCACAAAACGAACTAGTAAGGAAAATATGAAATAAAACGCACAGTTGCATACAATTAAAAGTGCAAATACTAACTAACAAAAGAACACGAAGAATAAGCAAAAATAAAAAGGAAAGAATACATATAGAAAAATCATAGAAAGAAAGCCCTAAGGTGAAGCATACCTAATCTCATTTGTATTAGGATATAAGAATCACAAGTAAAGGGATCTACTTGATCATAGTCAGTATAACTTGTAATCTCATTTAACCTGTATGGCATCGTAAAGAATATGGAAACAACCGATATCTTCCTGACTATGATATGAATCGGTAGTAGAGACGACCATTAAAAACAATAACATATTGAAAACAACCGATATCAAACAATATAAGCAGAGACGACCATTGAAAACAAATAATCATCAGAAGCAAATATGAACTGGTAGTCAATAACATATCCAATATCACAACCACACTCTAACACAGAAAATCCATTCCTCATATTTAAAGCTAGCATCTTTCTCAAACAATAACACAAAAATCAATCCGAAACACGTAAAAATAGATGCAGGACATATAGAAAATAGATAGATGCATCAAATGGATTTAGATCCAAAATGGGCAACGAGAAAAACCTTCAAAGGAGGAGCGCTACCATGTGGGCACAAATGAGGGAGATAGCTAAAGCAAAAGAAGACGACGAAAAACCCAAATCTTCATATAATGAATCAGAGATAGGAACATAGGCCAACAATTCCTACCTATAACCCAGTAAAAGCCTTTAAAAATAGAAAACATTAACACATAAGAAATGCCATAAAAACATGAAGCCAGGGATGACATAAAGCAATCAAGAGATGACATTTTTGCTCTTGCTTTCCTAAATCCGACACCTTTGACTTCTCTCTTATGTCTTCCTCATGAGCCAAAACATATGAGAAACATGACCTTTAAATCTCCCTATAAAACTTACTTAGTAGAAGAATTTCGCAGAATACAAAGTCTAATAAACAAACAAACAAACAAATGAATCGATTAATAAATCAAAGGAAACATATCTCTTATCCAGAGATCAGTTTGGTCAATGAAATGCACAAAACTTATGAAGGTGAAGAGACGAAGAATCTTAGAATAAGCTATGAACTAAGTAATGGGGAAAATAAGGGACAAAATGAAAGTACCTTCACTGTGATCTCTGGCTTCTGTGGCTTACTAGCACCCCAGAGGATTAGCGAAAATAGAGAGAACAGAACAAAGAAACCAAGCACAAAAAATGAAATATAACATAACAAAAAGAATGGAGATCTAGAAAGGATAAAGATGTACAAAAAAGGGCAAGATGCAAAGAAGCAAGAGCAGGCCGGCGCTGCCTTTTAGCAGGTCATTGATGGGGGCGTAGAGGACGGTGAAGGCGGAGACTCAGCTTCAACGTCTGGTTATTATTATTATATTTAATAAACCCTAAATTGAAAAAGGCTCTCTGTGGAGATTAAATGTTGGATCCCGATTCTTTTCTTACTAATAAGCATGTGCTCAGTTTATTTTGAGATTTAATTTGATTAATTTGTTGTGGTTAGGAATTAATTAGAATGTCTTTGGGTGTAGGAAAATTTTTTTTAGATTGATGGATTGAAAGGAGAAATTAAGATTAAGTTAGAAAGTATATGGTATTAGTTATAATTAAAAGAACAAGATCATGTAGGGACATTTTTGGGAAGATCACTTAGGTTATTAAAAGTTAAGTCTTATAAGGAGGGGCAATTAGGTCTTTTTAGCTCCTTGTAAAAGAAAGAAAGGAAGAAGACTAGAGAGATTGTCGTGAATG
>JANQBM010000004.1:19274086-19285429 GCA_025594535.1 Erythroxylum domingense | reverse complement strand
AAATTATTTGAAAATCATTATTAGCTATTTTTATTAATTCAATATTATCTATTAAATTGTGTATTAAATATTTTTCTTAAGTTTTTGTTCGGGAATAATTTATTTTTAATATCTATGCTCATTCTACGATCCCACCACATTTTTTTTCCGGGTTCAACCTTTATTGAAATTTCTTATGATCTACCTCTGATTTTGTTCGAAGGTAGGCTAAATGAGTTTGTTTTGTTTTAAGTTTGACCTGGTGGAGAATTTCTCCCTCGTGGGAGACACGTCCAGATGTCACGTAGGACGTCGAGCCCGTGACTCGCCCGGGTGGGGTTCCAGCATTAAAGATACATTAAGTGATTGAAGAAGATTGATTTAGAGTACAAATGGCAAAGACATTCAAGGGAGCAAACGTGTTCATGTCTCGAAACCTAGTCCCTCCGAAGGTATTGGACACAACATAAATACTGAACAAAATTAATATGAGAAAAAGACAATCATCATACAAATACAAAATTAAGAACAATATAAAGTATTTAAAATATTACAATTTCATCATATAATAAATAATAATTACATCAAAATATCAAATAAAAGGAACAATAAATATCCTTAACTCTCTAACTATTATAATTCTTAACAAGAATTCGTGACGAGGAAAAAACTAAGTAAAAATTAAATTTGAAACAAAAACATTTACAATTAAATAACATATATAGAATTTAACATATATATAAAAAATATAAGTAAAATTAAAAGAAGAGGAGAAAACAAAAACCTGGAACTTCATTCAATCGTCTACGAGAGAATACCCCCTATAACTATACTGATCCTAATTATCATTTGGTACAAAATTCTCATCATTGAGAAGAGCCTAATCATGATTATCATTCAAATTCAATGCATCAAAGGACATGTCAATGCTTTCTCATCCAAGATTATCTTCTAAATCACTCAAACCTACCAAACACAGTTCCCCAAAAACTCAATCCGCCAAAAGATCAATATTATTAATGCAAATTGGAGCTATTCAACTACTTGTTCTATTAAGAGTCCTAGTAAATAATAAAATTTAATTATTAAAAAATTATAAGAAATTATGTCTAAATTAATGATGATAATAACGTACCTTTCTTGAAGCTTTAAATTGTAACAAATAAAGACCAAGTCATTCAATCTCTTGTGCTCTAATCTATTCCCTTTCTTGGAATAGATAAATTTAAATGTGCTTTAGTTTCTTTAGAACCTATTGCACTCACACATTGACTTAAATTTTGAATTACAAACATTTGTAATACTAGAACACCAGTTCCAAATTGATTTCACCAAGAAACTGTAAATCGTAAGACAACAAAAGTAGTGTTTTAAACAAAAAAAAGTGATAATTAATTTTCAACAAGTAAGGAAATGGAAAAAGCTAATCCTTGGAAAAAGTTTTGCTCTTTGTCGAATAACAATTAGCATCCCAAAATCTCCAAAAGACTGCTTATAAAGCTCTATTTATGAGCTTAAGGTATCTTGCATCATCCTATGGGTAACAACTATTGTAATAGTTAATAACATTCGCCTATTAACTTTAGATTTTTTGTAAAACCTGGTCTGAAATAGACAATAGGATTAAAAAATGCTCACAGCTGCAAACAATAGATAATAAAGTTGTCTTTCTCATCTATCATTAATGACTGCAAGATAAGGTGTGTATAAAGAAGAAGGCTTATTTTCCAAATTAGCCTTAATTGCTTCCTTCACCCTCTCCATGGCATCAAGAAAATTACTCATTATTGCCTTTTTATTACTATCAGTTAAATGAAGCATCCTCACCAAAGGCTCACCAGCTTGGATAATAAATTGGCAATGATACCAAAATTCAGTATCTTCAAGTATAATCATGGAGATCTCCATTCTAGCATTAGACCTAGCACGTCGAAATGCAACTCACTTATCACTTGTAAACATTTGTCTCAATTATTTCTTAATCATCATAAAGCATTGAAGTGATAAGAAATTCGTTGCAAATCTTGTTATAACAGGATGACACAACTACCTACTATTGGTAAAATCCTTTCTTATTAATTCAATATCTATACATGATTATAGATGAATTTGGTCATCCTTTTAGCGTTCTTCATAGTCTCATCAATAATAAGAAAAAACCTGCATCTCCTATATTTTCCAGCATTAAGTCAATGCAATGTAAAGCATAAGGAGTCTAAAAAAATACCTATTTTGTAACCTTTTTTCCGTTGCTTTATAAGCGAAATTATTGTCATTAATGAACTAAATAATATTTTATGGCCCTAATTCATTCACAACTTCATTAAATATCTCAAATAAAATATCAGTATTCCTAACAAGACCAGATACATGAATAGACTTCAAAAATATTGAACCTTTTGTAAAATAAACTAGAAAATTAATAATAGGCTCATGTCTCCTATTTATCCAACCATCACACATGATAGAACACTCGTAAGTAGCTCAATTCATTCTTTTTTCTTCCAAATAACTTTTAATTTTGGAAACTAAGCAATTCAAGAGTTTACCTTTGTAGTCATCCATGGAAGAAGCTTTGAATCCTTGACCGTAAAAGGCTATAGCATCAACTATAGGCTAATAATAGTAAGATTAGAAAGCATTGAATGTTACACTTGTATCATATCGACATTTAGATGTCGTATCTATATTATGAGTCGCATCGCTTGATTGCATGACATTACGAATTGAAAGTTGGGCTCTATGAGTCGTTAGTGGTGCAAAATTCATCATCTGCCTTATTCTTTTCCTAATATTAGATCTAGGTGTAACATTCACTTCTTGCTGGGTAAGAACACTACCACTTTCAACATTTATACTATCATCATGAAAATTAGCAAATGAACTTCCACTACTAATTTCATAATTCAATCTCTCCTTTCTATCTTTCTTCTGATGATATTCTTCAAGCAAAGTTTTCATTTGTCAGTTTATATTATGATTTACTTTTTTACAGGATTTTATATCTCTTTTAACCTCAGCTAAATGTTTTTTTAATTGAGTGATTCTTTCACCTTTCAAATACTTGTTACAAAATAAAAAATAATATAATTCTTCCTATTAAGGACGAATACAACATGAGCTCAAGTTGAATTATTAGTAAAATAAATCTTACCAATACAATTCTCTTTTCTTTTTCCAGTCTAGACCCACATCAACATGTCCCACGTGGCACCACCAGCTACCGACAACTGACAATACCCTGCGCACTCTTCCTAACTTGCGCCTTCCATTCAATTATTATAATGTTTTCGTCTCCTTTTACGCGTCCACTTTGCATCTCCTCTTAGGTTCCCGCAATTTCTAGTTTCTGTAAGTTCTTCTATCTCTACTGCCGATTGGCTCTTCTTCAGCCTTTTCAAGTTTTGTTTTTGGCTTTTTTAACTCTCGTTTCATTTGCTGAAAGTTTCCATCTTAACGGTCTTTTTTCAATCTCTGGCCACGACTCGAGATATTCTGTATTCGGATTGCGAGATTTAGGTTGATTTCTTTTCATTCATTTCTCGAAGTATAGACGCATTTCTTTTCCATAAACATTTGTTCACGGTATTTGTGCTTCATGCAATCTCTGGTCCAGCTTTGAAAGCTGTTAGTCTCTCTATCTCTCTGCTTTGGGGGCTTGTGGGTGTACAAGTTTGCCTATTTTCAGTTGAGTTTTGTTGTTACTGGATCAAAATATTTGATTTTGGAAGTGGGCTTGTGCTGTATGGAAGTGGGGAGTCATTAATCCTGGATTTGGGGGCTCTGATGAGACGCCGCTCTGCGGCAATTGTACGTCTTGAGCAAATGGAAAAGGGGTCAGGAAAAAATCAACAGAACCGTGTTTGCTTGTTGGCTTCAGTCTCTGCTTTTTTTTGGATTCTATTGCTTTACTTCCATTTTGTTGTGTTGGGTAGTGGAACTGTTGAGGATTCTGTTAAACTAGAACCCAATCCTGTAAGCACTGAGCCAAAAACCCCTTCTCTTGTAACGAATGCTCATCTGACGAACATCCCTGCTATAACTGTTCCTATTAGTAGTAGTAGCAGTACTAGCAGTAGTCAAAAGAAGACTGATTATTTCCCGTTTATTAAAGCGTTGAGAACCATAGACAACAAGAGCGATCCGTGTGGAGGAAGGTATATCTATGTCCACGATTTGCCTCCCAGGTTTAATGAGGACATGTTAAAGGAGTGTAGAAGTTTGAGTCTTTGGACAAACATGTGTAAGTTTACAAGTAATGCTGGGATGGGTCCTCCACTGGAGAATGTTGAAGGGGTGTTTTCAAATACTGGTTGGTACGCCACCAACCAGTTTGCTGTGGATGTGATATTCAGCAAT
Organism: Erythroxylum domingense; assembly: GCA_025594535.1. Lineage (NCBI taxonomy): Eukaryota > Viridiplantae > Streptophyta > Magnoliopsida > Malpighiales > Erythroxylaceae > Erythroxylum > Erythroxylum domingense. The sequence continues at coordinate 19,281,091 of JANQBM010000004.1, read as the reverse complement.
AGAATGAAGCAGTATGAGTGCTTGACAAATGATTCATCACTTGCTGCAGCAATTTTTGTACCATTCTATGCAGGGTTTGACATCGCCAGGTATCTTTGGGGATACAATATTTCGACAAGGGATGCTGCTTCCCTTGATTTGGTTGATTGGCTTATGAAGACGCCTGAGTGGGGGATCATGAATGGCAGGGATCATTTTCTGGTGGCAGGGAGGATAACATGGGATTTTAGGAGACTGTCGGATGAAGAATCTGACTGGGGTAACAAACTCTTGTTTCTGCCTGCTGCAAAAAATATGTCGATGCTTGTGGTTGAATCTAGTCCATGGAATGCCAATGACTTTGGAATTCCCTACCCCACATACTTCCATCCTGCAAAGGATGCTGATGTTTTCATTTGGCAAGACCGGATGAGGAAACTAGAGAGGAAATGGCTCTTCTCCTTTGCTGGGGCACCTCGACCAGATAACCCAAAGTCAATTAGGGGTCAGATCATCGATCAGTGTAAAAACTCAAAAGTTTGCAAACTGCTGGAATGTGATTTTGGGGAAAGCAAGTGTCATTCTCCCAGCAGCATAATGCAGATGTTTCAAAGCTCACTTTTTTGCTTGCAACCTCAGGGTGATTCATATACACGAAGGTCAGCTTTTGATTCAATGTTAGCTGGCTGTATTCCAGTCTTCTTCCATCCTGGATCAGCATACACACAATATACTTGGCATCTTCCTAGGAATTATACCAGCTATTCAGTGTTCATTCCGGAGGATGATATTCACAAAAGAAATGTGAGCATAGAGGAACACCTTAGTCAGATATCGCTCCAGCAGGTGAAAATCATGAGGGAGACAGTTATAGGTCTCATCCCAGGGCTTATATATGCTGATCCTCGCTCAAAGTTGGAAACATTTAGAGATGCTTTTGATGTTGCTGTGCAGGCAGTGATTGACAAAGTTACAAGGTTGAGGAAGAATATTATTGAGGGGCGAACTGAATATGATAATTTTATTGAAGAGAACAGTTGGAAATATGCGTTGTTAGACGAAGGACAACGGGAAGTTGGGGGTCATGAATGGGATCCTTTCTTCTCAAAACCAAAGGGGGAGGGTGATCCTAGCGGTTCATCAGCTGAAGCTGCAAAGAATTCATGGAAGAATGAACAAAGGGACCAGTCATGATGTAGATGTTATACTGACGCAGTATAAACTATAGCCGATATTATTTGAATGCAATAGTGGCAAAAAACAAGACAGTTCCCTTCGTTTGGTCAAGTTAGGTGTGAGTCTTCTTGGGTTCTGTAATGCAAAATGGTTGTAGAAATTTTGAAGATGTTGGTCAGATCCGGATCAATACTAAACCATATCATATACCATAAGTCCCGTGCTTATATAATACGCTTTTATCACGAGACTTCTTGTCCCATATTTTGCATTATGTATAACACAGCGATTCTTTTTGTACTGTCTTGTAGTTGATATCTTTCTTCACTAATCACTGCATACTGAAGTTTCGGCATCAAAGATAGTCTGTGAAAGTAATCCTGGGATTCTGAAATTAATATACGTGAGATGCTAGTAGAACACATTACCATAACAATTTGTGATCATCGTGTCATGTTTTTTTATTTTGCGGCTGGATTCAGCACATATTCCATGTAAAACATATTGGGATAAGGTCAATTGTGAAAGTATTGCAACTTCTGGTTTAAAATTTGATTGAGATCCATGTTATGTTATGGGCGGTGGATGAAAGAATTTGATCAGTTTGTACTGGAAAATGGGCTGCGTGTTACTCGTGGGCACGTGGATGAAGGAATGAACTTTGTATGGTGGTGTGAGTGTGACTGATGGGAACAGATCACTTGTTGTTATTATCCTGTGCCTACCTTGTTATATGGGCATCTATTCATCTAATAAATGAGACCCACAAAAATTAGATGGATGGATACTTATGAAACATGAGAGGCATATAATAACGGGAACAGATGATCTAAATCATGAATGATCTAAGTTAATATGTTTTGTTACATGTGAATTGATTACTTCCATGGATGACTTAATACAATGTTATCCCTCAATTTGGAGCCTGAAAGGCACTAGAAAATGTCGCCATAAATTGCCAATCTTTTCTTTGATTCTCATTATAATTAATTAGTCCATTTTTGAGGTCATGGTTATTTTTATGACAACAAGCACTAATTTGGGTTGTTAGCATATGAAGATGTTTATTGTTTAAATTGATTAAATTTCGACTTTGGCCTTTAGCATTGGATATTACAACTAAGGAAACATGCAATAGGCAACGGCTTTTACTCCTGGCCAACTTCTCCAAATTTAGTTTCTAACTTACCAACTTGCTTAAACTAGAGTGAAAATATTGAGCTTGCTTCTAGAGCTGAAGTTTTTTCTTCCTTTAACTACAAGAGGCAAAGGAGCTCTGGCAATTGAAACCACCTGGTTTCTAGTATTATAACTTGGAATGCATTTGACGGTGAACTAAGTCAATAAGGAAAGCTTGATTTTTTTTCCTAAAGTTGTCATAGGTGAAGTGCACGTGATCTCTCCCCCTCTAGAACTACTACAAGTAAGAGTTAAAAGGTGGTCTACTACTCTAGTTATATGCTTCAAAGACAAATTTCCTTCATTCCCTCTAGTAGAGTTATGGGTAGAGAGAAAATGGGTGAAATTTGGCCTTGAGAAAACTTTTATAAATGAAGAGAAATTCTTCATCTTCAACTTTAGTTTAGAAACAAGATGTTAGAAGATTTAGGTGCTAGAGTTATAGGATATATCTAGAAAATCATTCTTTATATAGAAATGGAAGCCTAGTAAATAACCTTGTAATATTTACCATAATAGGCGTAAGCTATATAGTAAGTTCCTTGGGAAAACCAATTTTCCTTGATACTTAGGTAGCTTAACTAAAAAGGATAGGATATGTAAGGATATGTGTAGAAGTGGAGAAGGAAAACGAGATTCCAAAACCTTAAAAATTATGAAAATTAATGATAAAGTAAGAAGGTAACTTGTAGAGATTTCAATCTCTTATCAATGGAAACTACAAAGACCAAAAAAGAAGGAATAAAGACTAACCAATTGAATCATTATATTAGGAAGTGCAAAAGAACTAATGAATAATGGCTCTAAGAATGACGTTAAAAGAGGCAGTGAGTAAAAAGGAGAGGGAAAAGATTAGGGCTCAAATGAAATTACAAAGAAGAGTGGGAAAAAACATAAAGAAGAGATGTCTATTATAGTGGAAGTTTCTTAAAATGGTCTTATACACATTAATAATAGCCAGATTGAAGGGACTTTTTTGAACTCTGAAAAGTCTTCTTTCAGTAATACAATGACCTTGTCAATTCCTTTGACAAACTAAAAGCCAACTTATATTATTAAAGAAATTTTAAATGGTAGTGAGAAGGAGGAAGTCACTTTTACTATAGGTAAGAATAGTCTTAGGAGAAAGGCAAGAATAAGAGCCATGCAATTCCCTCTTATTCTCCCCACTAAATTCCTTTTTAATATTGAATGTAAAGGGGCATAATAAACCCAATAAAAAATAGTAGTAACCATATATTGTTAAAGAAAAGGCTATATATTATAGCCTTATTATAAACCAAAATAAAGGAGAATTATAAAAGGAATGCCTTAGGGTTTTAAGGAGAGAATTAAGGTTCTCAAATCACTGACACCATTATAATGGTAGAATCATTGTATCTTCTGAGAATAATATAATACTTGTTTAGCAATCCTACTTAACTAATCAAGTAATTCATTTATAATAGTCATGGTTAACAACCATATATAATTCAATGTGTCTATTTTCTAGCAGCAAACTTAGCATTCCAAACAAGTAGCTTTTGGAATGAAATACAGGAAATTAAAGCTAAGAATTAGCTCTTTTGCATTATAGTGGGGGACTCTATCAACATAATGTTCTCACGAAGCTAATAGCTTTAGGGGAAAGTAAAGTCGTCTAAATGATGATTTAAGAGAATGTGTAGAAAGAGTTAAGGTAAGAGATTTAAGATTTAGAGGCGAATTCTACACCTAGAAAAATAAATAAGAGGGGATTTGGAGAATAAAGAAGAAGTTAAATAGTGCTTTGTTTAATAATGAATGGATGGGAAGCTTTCCTTATAGCTAAACCTTCTTTGGAAAGTCCATCATCTTGGATCACTTCTTTATAGACTTAACCAGCTTTAATAATGGAAAACCAAGGAAAGCTTCATTCATATTTAACAAATTTCTTATAAGCACTTCACATCTAAAAGTAATATGGAAAGAATGTAGAAGCATATTAAGGGTTACTAAGCCCATATATGCATATAGAGGCATAAGATCATCAATAAGGATGTCTCAAAATGGGAGGAAGATAAAGTCACAAGGATTGATGATTATAAAGTTATTACAAATTTTATCAAGTTTAACATATTCTTTAGGTTTGGAAATCTAAAAGTTATAATAAGTGATTGAGGCGCTAACTTTTACCATCGAATTATAGAGGCTTTATTGAGAAAGTACTATAAGACTCAAAAGGTATAAATGTCTATCATCAATAAACTAGTGGACAAGTGGAAGTGTCAAATAGAGAGATCAAATCCCTCATTAGAGTAGTTAATCTAAGTAGAATGAACTGGATTTTGCATTTGGATGATGCACTATAGAGGTAATAGTAAATATAAGACACACATTAGTCTGGCACCTTATCGGTTGATATTTAGACAATCATGCCACCTTTTAATCCAATAAGAAAACAATATTAAAATTTCAATATAAAGATGGATGAAAGTGGAAAGCGTAGGAAGTCGCATTCAAAAGAATTGGAGGAAATTCGCAATAATACCTATGAGAGTGTGTAACACCCAAATATCCCCTGGAAGGATATGCAGATGTTACCTAAGATGGGACTTAAACATATCGAAACAATACAAAGTGTTACCATAATTCAAACAACCAATTATTTCTTTTTCATGCATAATCAACTTTAAACAAAATTTAACTAGCACACTGGATTTGTTCGATACATGCTTCAATTACAACTCCATCCTGATTTAAAATTATTACAATATTTACAAACTTTTAATAAAATACACCATGTCCCATATTATTACATACAACCCAAACATACATTCCCAAAACAAAACACATTCTTTGTGGCCACTACGGTTGTCTTTGTCCCAGTCTCAAGTCTTCTTATCAGAACCTACACGGGGATAAAACCACCGTGCTAAGCATATAGCTTAGTGGTGAATAAACTAAACAAGATATAAGTTGACAACTGTTTCAAATAGTCATCTAAACTTTCACATATTCAAAATCACATCAGATAATAAACAATATTTACTCATCCATTACCAGACCGAACCAAAATGTCATAAATCTCAGAACAAAACAGAGCATATAACATGATACAGAACAAGTTATTATGTTAATTCTTTATAAGAAGTGGGTAACGGGACTAATACAGGAGATACCATGATTGGTATCACAGAACAGGAGAGACTTATGTCTCAATAACAGGAGACACCAAAGTGTCAGTAACAAGGGACACTGTAACAGGAGACACCAAAGTGTCAGTAATAGGAGACACCTAAGTATCAGAAACAGGAGACATCAAAGTGTCACAGGAGCAGCTGCAAACCCTTCTAGGCATGCCTATTTACCCATGTCTAGGACTTATAGTTTTAAAACAAATTGCAACACATACCACTTTATTCCATTTTTTTCAACTTGACATTTTCATTAATTTTCAAACAAACCAACATGTCGTACAATTAAAAGTATGCACAATAATGCATCAATAGAGATATTGAGTACTCAAAAATTGTGTATATTCACATAAACAGAGAGCACTTCCAATACAGTCCCAACTATCAAACTCCTAGGACAACTGATGGTCAGAAATTATCACAACATTATCGCAGTAATTCCCAATTCACATCCATCCATACTCAATTCATAATACATAAGCCTTTGGAACTCATTCATTCATGATCATACCAAGCAATTCAACATTGTACACCATACATACTTATTATTACTCAATTAACCTTATACAATGATTAATTGTACAAAATCACATTTTCTTCACCTTCCTAAACATTTGCCACAATTGTGGGATAAGGGACCCGAAACCTCCAAACAGCAGTTCTCACAGGACAAATTTTTGGATCAATTTTTGTATGGCCATTCTGACCTATAAATTGACGTTTTTAGACAATATGTTCTTCTAAACAAATGTTCCTCTATGTCTTAAGTTTAAAAATAAATAAACATCATTTAATTTGGTTCATTATTCCATAATTTATGCTCAAAATACTACAGACTATGCATGTGAGAAATTTTGACCCGTGCAGGATTATTCCTGTGCACTCAAACTTGTAAAACTCATATCTCTCAATTATGTTATCTAAAAATTACAAACTTTTTACCAATAGAAAGATAAGAGGATAATATATAACTTTTATGAAGACAACTTTGTCTAATTTGGCTTAAATCAATACAGTTTATTTGATAAAAGCAGGACACGATTTCTGTCAGGTATAATGCTACAGCCCATGCCAGAACTCAATTTCATGCTAAATTTCGAAACCCTTAGTGACAAAAATAAAATTCGACTTCTTCATAAAAGTTGTAGATAAATGTATCTAATTGACAATTAATTTAAAATCATCCTATTTTGATTTCTACAGGTCAAGATATGGATAATATACAGATACCTATTCAGTGGAACCACCCCTTCTAACAAGTATCCAGCAAGTATCAAGTTTTTAACCTCAATTCTTTCTTAGTTCAGTACACATATTATCCACTTCACGCATCAACCAGTACATATTATTGCCTAATATCAAGTTTAGCATTCCCTTACCTCTTTAATTTCGAATTCCAACTCCAAAAAAAAAAACAAAACAAAACCAGTCTTCCAAGAAAGCAAACACAATTCCAAATCAAGGTGACCAAGAAGACAGCAGCATAGAAGATCACGTTCTCTACTTCCTTGATGCA
>JANQBM010000004.1:19256026-19273986 GCA_025594535.1 Erythroxylum domingense | reverse complement strand
TAAATACCTAAATTCTCTAATGGTATCAGTTAATCCCAATTTACTAACTATAGTCCATCAATACCAAAATTTAAGTCTATATACCTTTCATATTCAAAGCATAGAACAATTTTAACTCCTATCTCACATGCACTTTCATGATCATGCATCGTTTCAACAAGGGCATATTTTGGGGCCTTACAGAGTGCAAGGATTTACATAGAAAAGTGAAAGGTTTTCCATAACAAGGTAATCTTTAGGAAGGAGTTTAATGTTGGTCAAAAAATTCTCTATACTATTCACGACTTTGTTTAATTTCACATAGGTTACATTCTCGTTGGGACCTTTCATTGTTACTATTATTTTCCCCATAGTGTAGTGTAAATTTTAAAATTTTATCAATATTTCAAGTGTTCAAGTCTAATGGTCATAGACTTTAACCTTTCTAAACTAATTTCAATCATTCATGACAGAACTCTATTGATTGAAGACTGGACTTGGACTAATAAACCATGACAATTCACAATAGGAAAATACAAAGTACATTTGTGCGAGTAAGTGATATTTCTAGTTAGGTTTTTATACAATATGGGTTTAGTTGATATTCATGTTCTTCGAAGTTGATTTATGTTTTTCATTATTATTTTCGTTATTCCAAGCATTTGGATAGAAGAAGAATGGTTGAAACACTTCATGATGATTGTGGTAAATCATTTTTTCATTGATTGATGGATTTGAAGGTACGATTCATGATTTTATAATATGATTATGCATGATTTGTAATATGTAGTCATATTTTTGTGTTTGGTTTTTGACTAAAGTGTCACTTGATAAAGCAAACACATGCAAGAGGGGAGTAAATTGTGTGTGACTTGAAATTTTTCGAGTTATTATAAATTTATATAAACAATAGAAGCTTGTTAAAAGTTAAAACAAAATGAGCCTGTTAAGAATTAAAAATGAGAGGAGCCTGTAAAATTTTAAAGAAAGGGGCCTCTTGCAAACTGAAAACAACAGTAACTAAAACGCAAAAATTTAAAAGTTAAGGAAAGAGAAAAAATGACAGGCAATTTTGTTCAATTTATAACGAAAACTACGTCTAGTCCCCAAGTTTCCAACTTGAGTGTTTCACTAATAAATCTCCAAGTAGTAATTTGTCGAGTCTCTCCAAGCTCATAAGTACATATTTTTCTAGGTTCTTCAACCTTCCTCACTTGTAGTATTTAACAAGCCTCTATAAGCTTTCAACAAATGACAGTAGGATTTGCTCAATATGAGCTTCAATGAATATTTATCTCTCTCTCAATAGATTGTTTTCACTTTCTAAAGCTCAGTGGGTATAAATGTAACTTTTCTAGAATGAGTACTAATGCTACTGGTGTATTTATGAAATCTGATGTGTGTTATCGAATGCAATAGTTCTTCCTTAAATAGAAATTTCTTTCAACTAGTCGTTGCTTCTGAATCGACTTTAATTATGTAAAACGACTTTCTCACTATCTTTGATTGAATCTTCAAGTATCTTGTTGTTTTGAATAACCCTTTGACTGTGTCTTTGAAGCCACTATCAAATTAGTTGAATAGAAGGATCCTTTGTTTGTATAAAAATGATAGGAGTTTATCCATTCCAGATTTGTCGGAACTATTTCTTAATATCATAGTGAGTTTGTTAGATTGATCCTTGTAAAATGGGAAAACATTTTTTTATTTAAAGAGATAACTAAGTTATATAACCTTTTGTATATCGTTATCTTTCAGGATAAATCCAATAATTTTGAATTTTGAAACGTAACTAAATATTTATTAATGGTTGTCATCAAAATCAATAATTTAAAAACCTTGAGCTAACAATCTCCCCCTTTTTGATGATGACAAGCAATAATATATATATTTTCAAAAATTCAAATAACTAAAAAAGATTTCGAGAAAGATCTGTAATCTTTACATATTCTTACTTATTCATAGTCATGATTAGAAAAAACGTTTCTTACTACCTTTAAGTAAGGAACCTATCGTTTGTTAAAAGATAACTTAGATGTAAACATATGAATATCAATTATCTATCATAGATAGAGTATATCATAGATTTCAAAACACTAGAGCATTTGAACAGTTAGCAAAATATATCATTTCAACATATTTTAGCATTTCAGTTAGCATAGACAATTTCATCAATCAATCACCAAATTTATCAACATATTTAACATTTCAAAATTATCAAAGCAATATCAAAGCAAAAATATATCTCCTTCTACTCTCCCCCTTTGTCATTATCAAAAAGAAATGGAAACAATCAAGGAAAATAACTGTAAAGCAAGAAGAGTTAGAATAGCACAAAAATGCAAGTGTAAAATCATGAACATGCATAACCAAAAAAAATATTCATAATATCACAAAAAAAAATCATTAACAGTAAACTTTAAAAAGAGTATGTTTTTTATCAAAAATATTCTTTAAGGGATTCAATAAGGCTTCTTAGTAGTAGTTGTACGTCATTAAGTTGATTCTGCATTATATTGATCTAGCCATTCATCTCCCTTAATTGTTGTTGGATAACCAGACTGTTGGCTTAAGAATTAATAAGAGTCTGTTGCTTTAGAGTAAGACCCAAGACGTCATCTACCCTTTCAGTCCTTTTCTCCACCCATACGTTGTATTTCAGCTTATACCTAAATTGGAATGGAATTGATGAATGATACTTACCATGCTCGTACCATTCTAAATTATCAAAATACACATCATAAGATGCAAATATCTTGCTCATTAGCATCCCATAAGGCAAGCATCCTATACTAATCTTGTGATTCCCCTTATCCAACATAAACTGTATGATCATTGAGGGAAGGTTCATTCGATTACCTTTCAACAAATTGTAGACAACATATGCATCTAGGAGACTGCATCGTTCGACTGAACAACTCCTTCGAAAAATTGTGGTAGAAATCGAAGCAAGGTATCTTTGAAGAAGATCCAACTGTCTACACTAGGGTCTCTTATCTTGGGTGTGTTCAGCATTAAGTTAGATGGATTGAACAACTTCTCCTAAATCTAGATCAACCACATCCCACTTATGACATGGAAAGTCAGTTCATCCAATTGGAGTTGTGCCCAGCAAATTCCCTAATATTTCTCCAATCATCAAAATTTCACATTCTTGCACCTATGAGACAATTACCTACTTGCCATTAATAATTTCTTTTCTCATATGCGTACAAATTGATCATACTAGTTCATCACATATAGTCTGATGCGAGTTTAGCAAATTGTGTCAGCCAATAGATGAAAGATGAGGAAAAACAAGAATACCTATGTTATTAAACTACATAGGAGGCAGGATTCACCCGGCAACCATCTTTCTTTTCTTATAGCACATTTTGTATTTCGCTTCAACTTCCATCAATTGAAACATTTTTTATGGTGCTGAAGATTCTCCTTTCTTTTGTGCAAAGATTTTCCTTTTCTTCGATCTCTTGCCCTTAGGAATTTCTTCAAAGAGAGATTCTTCCCTAATGATAAGCATTTCTTCAATTTGTTCAAGCATAGGCTCCTTGCCTTTTCTTATTTCTTCTCTCTTTCTTTTTAACAATACTTCTTCTTTCCTCGGTTCTTCTTCAAAGCTTGTTTGTTTTTCAACCACATGCATTTTCTCAAACTACATTATTAATATACTGCCTCTGGTTCGTGGTCTTCTGACTAGGCGAACTGGTTCCTTATCAGAATCATCATCAGCGACAATCTAACATTCTTTAAATACATTTAGACCTGTGGGATTAGGTCGAGGAGTGGAGGACGGTTGAGGTGCCGAGATGTTAGGAGTAGGTGCAGACAATTGATTTGGTGGTGGTGACGGTGAAGGTAAAGTTGTAAACAACGGAGAGAAAGGTCTTGAGATAGGAGAAGGAGAGAGGAATCTTATCTTTCTCATTAGCTCCCCCTTACTAGAGACTCTTCTTACAAGAGTATTCTCTTCTTCATTAGAAGATTTTTCTTCTTCTTCTTCTTCTTCTTCTTCTTCTTCTTCTTCTTCTTCTTCTTCTTCTGACGAACTAGGGTTTAATTCATCAGGACTTTCTTCATCATACTTAGAATTAAATTGTCATCGGTCTTTGATTCATGATGTTTTATGGATGAATCTGATGTTGATTCTTCCAAAGGAGATAATGAAGGAATATTCTTTTTTTTCCTGCCATATGTATGTAAGGGTGTCTTTGTGGATTCTTGTAAAAATTGAGACTTTTTTGTGGAAGAGGAAACAATGGGTTTTGGAATAGACTTGTGGTGTTTTCGGTGTAGGTGATCTTGAGGGTTTAGAAATAAAAGCTTCAGAGGCTTGTTTATAGCGTAGGGTTTCACTATGGCTAGTAGTGGGTGTCAAATATTTCTTTTGGCCCTTATATTTTGTTAGTGCCATTTTCAAAAACAAAGGATTTTGGTAATTACTGAAGAGATTTTATAAAGAAAAAGTTTAATTGTAGTGAGATAGAATGAGTTTCAAAGGACGGTAAAGATAGGAAGTAGTAAGGAATTGTTTCAAGGTATGCTGAACGATTTACAAAAGTGGGTTTTATATGAAGATGAAAGAATGCACACATTCCTAGGGGTATGATCGTTTTTGTATCTTTTGTCAATCTGAAAAAACTGCAATGTGATTTTAAAATTGAAATGACATCGTTTTAATGACAGTGATATCTGAATACAGTTACTCTTCCCCTTTAAATTGATAGGATCCTTTTAAGTAAGCACATTTTAAGGAGTTTTCTAATACCTACAAAAGTAGCATAAATTCTTTGAGTAGATTTAGATGTCTGATAATTTGCATATACCAAGATCTTTTCTTAACAAACAAAATCTATCTTATGAGAGTGGTTTAGTAAAGATATCAGCTACTTGATTTTTAGCATTAACATGCAATAATTCAATAGTTCCTTCTAAAATGTGATCTCTAAAAAAATGATGCTTAACTTCTATATGCTTAGTCCTAGAATGATGCACTAGATTATTAGACAAATTAATTGTGCTTTTGCTATCACATAATATTGAAATATGACTAAAGTTTAGAGAGAAATCTTGGAGTTGATGCTTCATCCACAAGATTTGAGTGCAACAGCTGGCGGCTACTATATATTTTGCTTCATTTATGGAAAATTCTATCCAATTTTGTTTCTAGTAGGACCAAGAGATTAAACATCCACTAAGGAATTGAGACTAGCCACTTGTGCTTTTCATGTCAACTTTATCACCTGCATAATTTGCATCAGTAACTAACCATGTTAAATAAATGTTTTTGGATACCATAGTCTAAAGTTCATAGTTCCAAGAAGATATCGAAAATCCTCTTGACTGCTTAAAGGTGACTTTTTTAAAGATTTGACTGAAAACATACACAAAGGCAAACGCTAAGCATAATATCTGGTCTTGAACTTGTAAAATATAGAAGTGAACTAGTCATTCCTTTGTATTTTGTTTCATCAGTAGCTTTGCCATCTTCATCCTTATCAAGCTTGGTTCCAGTATACATTAGACTTCCCATAGGTTTTGGCATTTTCAAAATGATATTTCTTGATAAGTTCCTTTGTGTACTTATCTTGACTAACGAAAATTCCTTTTTCTGTTTGCTTGATTTGTAATCCAAGGAAGAAAGATAGTTCACCCATCATGCTCATTTCAAACTCCCCCTGCATTAAAGCTAAGAATGCTTCACAAAAAGATGGATTAGTAGCACCAAATATTATGTCATCGATATATATATTTGAACTATAAGTAAATCATTTTTCTTTTTCTTGATAAATAAAATTTTATCCACCTTTCCTCTTTTAAATTTATTCTCAAGCAAGAAGTTACTTAAGCTATCATACCATGCTCGAGGAGCCTGCTTTAAACCATACAAAGCTTTTGTTAATTTCATCACGTAATCTTGATGGCCTACGTCCTCAAAACCTGGAGGGTGCTTAGCAAACATTTCTTTGTTAATATATCCATTTTAAAAAGCAGTTTTAACATCCATTTGGAATAATTTAAAATCTCTGTAGGATGTAAAAGCAAGTAAAATTATGATGGACTTTAATCTAGCAATAGAAGCATAAGTCTTATCAAAATCAATACTTTTATGTTGGTTATAGCCTTGAGCTACAAGTCTAGCTTTATTTCTTACCACCTTACCATTTTTATCAAGTTTGACGAGTTCTAAAGACTGATTTGTTTTGTGGATGGGGTACCAGATTCCAAACTTGGTTCCTTTCAAACTGATTAAGTTCTTCTTTCATAGTTGAAATCCAGTTTTCATCAACAAGTGCCTCTTCAACAATTTTTAGTTCTAGTTGTGAAACAAAAGCAACATAATTATTTTTGAAAGATGCTTTTGTTCTTAGGTCTTTTGAAGGGTCGCTTAGAATATACTGAAGTGTATCAAGACCTCTCCATGCTTTTAACGTTTTTCTTTTATGAGTATTTGATGTCTTTTTAAGTATAGGAGCCAGTTGAGTTGTACTTGGAAAAGGAGCCTTTCTGTCCTTGTTTCAGAAGGACTTTCTTGATCTTGTGAATCTAAAGGCGCTATTGATATAGTTTGAGTTTGTGGTGTATCTTTAGGGACCAAAGGATGCTCTTCGTTATCTGAATCAGCAGTTGTTGTTAAGGTTAATGATTTATCAAATAGTACATATATTGATTCTTCTATCCTCTTAGTTATTTTGTTGTAGACTCTAAATCTTTTGCTAATAGTGTTGTATCCCGAAAATATGGCTTCATAAGACCTTGCATCAAATTTGCCAAGGTTTTCCTTACCATTATTCAACAAGAAACACTTATAGCCAAAAGCTCAAAAATAGACAACATTTCGCTTTCTTCCTTTACACAACTCATACGAAAACTTTTTGAGAATAATTCTTATAAGATACCTTTTCAAAATGTAACAGTCTATAGACACAGCTTTGGCCCAGTAGCCATGAGATAGACCACTTTCAAATAGCATGGTCCTCGCCATATCAGCAAGAGTTATGTTCTTTCTTTCAACAACTTCATTCTACTGAGGAATCCTTCGACATGAGAAATTGTAGTAATACCATTATCATCACAAAAATCTTCAAATTTACTGTTATCAAATTCTCCTCCATGATCACTCCGAATTGAAGTAATGCAGTACCCTTTTTCAATCTGAATTTTCTACAAAACTTCTCAAAAACTCCAAAAACATCATCCTTATTTGCTAGAAAATACGCCAATGTAAATCTAGAATAATCATCCATTACAATAAAATCATAGTGTTTACCACCAAAACTTTGAGTTCTAGTAGGACTAAATAAGTCCATATGTACAAGCTCAAGACATTGGATGGTAGATACAACATTCTTAGGTGGAAAGCTACTTTTGACTTGTTTTTCTTTTAAGCATGCTTCACAAACTTGATTATTCTCAAAGTTCAAATTTGGTAGGCCTCTTGCTAATTCATTCTTGGACAATTTTGATAAAATGCTCATGCTAGCATGTCCAAATTTTCTATGCCAGATTAATGAATCCTTGTCTAAAGAAACCAAACACTTAACTTTTTTAGAAGACATATGTTCCAATTGAGCACAACATATATTCTAATTTCTAGGACTAACAAACACAATGTTATCGTTATTATTATCAATTATTTTGCAATGAGATGTATAGAATGTGACTCTATATTCCTTATCACATAACTGACTTACACTCAGTTGGTTATATTTCAAACCATTAACATAGAGAACATTATCAATAGAAGTGGAGTTAGAGGCATCAATTTTACCAATTCTAGTAACATTTGCTTTGTTTTATCTGCAAAGACAACATTACCTCCATCTTTGCTTTCAATATAATTGAAATGTGATATTTCACTTGTCATGTGTCTTGAACAACTACTGTCAACTATCCATTGATTTTCTCTTGTCACTGTTCTGAAGCATATCTGCAAAATGTATTATCTCAATTTAGGTGTCCAAATTTTTCTGGGTCCTTTTAGATTAGTAGTTTGACCTTTTAGTCTCCAAACATATATCTCAAATAATTTCTTCATTCTACGAATGTTACAAGAATGACTAATATGTCAATGTTTGCCATAGTAGAAGTGCAAAATAGATTAATTAGTGTTAATATCTTTTTGGCATGTAATAGGTTCCTGCTCTTTTGATTAAGGCTACTGCTGGTTTTAAGAAAGAAGCTCTTATACAACTTAATATTATTATTTTCATCTATCCTATTCCTGCCTTATCAAAGATACCTTTTCCATTACAAGTAATGCATCAAGATTATTCTTTCTATCAACAGAATTAGCAAGATCATTTTCTAAAGATATGATTTTCCTAACATAATTTTCTTTTTCAAGTTCTAGCTCAGTAACCTTTTCTTTTATTTTTTTTATTTTTTCATAATCATTCTCAAGCAATGCATTTTCTAACTGAGTCACTTTTTCTTCCAATACTTCTTTTTCGATACCTTTTGCTTATAATTATTCTCAAGAGATATATTCTTAGACAAGAGGTTCTTATTCTCTAATTTTAATGATTTAATTTTATTATTCAAAGAAGCATAATTGTTTTTAGACTTCTCAACCTCTTTGAAATACTGCACTGTTAACTTTTTATATTAAACATATAGTTCATGATATGCATCTCATAATTCATCAAATTCAATATTAGAGTCACAACAATATACCTCATCTTCTCCTGATTCAACTATAAGACAAACATTCCTTACTTCTTCAGATTCTTCTTCATCAAAATTTTCAAAATCTTCATCAGACCAAGCTACAGTCATAGTTTGCTTTCTGGTTCTTTTATTTTCAATTTCATCCTTTTAAAAAAGAAGGGGACATTATGGTCTGGTGTGTCCAGGCTTCTTGCCATGATAATATATAATTTGAGTATTTTGTGTATTGCTACTGCTACCACTATCTTTTTATAGGAAC
Source organism: Erythroxylum domingense (assembly GCA_025594535.1). Taxonomy (NCBI): domain Eukaryota; kingdom Viridiplantae; phylum Streptophyta; class Magnoliopsida; order Malpighiales; family Erythroxylaceae; genus Erythroxylum; species Erythroxylum domingense. The sequence goes on along the minus strand of JANQBM010000004.1, from coordinate 19,265,081 downwards.
CTATTATTTCTAGTTTTCTTACTTCCTTCTCTTTTCTTTATCAGCTTCTTTTTGTAAAAGCGTGCATTTTTTGACTATTAAATTGAATTCATCATCTCCATATATTTGCATTCAATTTCGCTTTCATCACCATTGGATGGAACTGATTCATTCGCAACTTTCATAATCATTCATCTTTTATAGGAGGATCCTTCATCTAATCTAAACTCTGTCTCAAGGATCGTCAAATTTTCTCTTAGCCAATTAAGTGAAATAGTGTCTAGATCCTTTCAAATTTCTAGAGTTGTTACTTTGAGTCTTCGTTCCTTTAGCATAGACCTTAAGATCTTTGTTATAAGCTCATCATTGGGATATATCTTTCCTAAGTTCTTCAAGGCTGTGATGATGTTGTTGAATCATCTAAAGAATATATTTACGATTTCTCCTTATTTCATGCTAATAGTTTCATATTGATGCACTAAAAGACTTATCATATATTTGTTCACGTCAGTTGTTCCTTTAAAGGTAACCTAAATTTTGTCTAACATTTCTTTTTTTGTAGAACAATAAGATATCTTTTCATATTCTTCTTGAGAGAGTGCATAAATCAGATGATGTCTTGTTTTAGAATTCAACTTTGCATTTCTTCTATCAGCATCAGTCCATAATTCTACATCATCAGTAGTTGGAGATGTAATTCCCATTTTGATAGATTGACAGACTTCAATATCCACAGATTGGAGATAAATTGCATTCTTTCCTTCCAACAATAATAGTTGTTTTCATTAAAATAAGGAGACTTTGTGATAGATTGTCCTTCAAAGACTTCTTATGTTGTTTTCCATCATTTATTAGGTGTTGCAAAACACAATAAATGTGAAACCTGGCTTTGATATCAAATGATAAAGCAAACATACCCAAAAGGGGGGGTGAATTTTGTGTGACTTAAAAAATTTTCAAGTTACTATCAATTCGTATAAACAATAAAAGTCTATTGAAAGTTAAAATGAAAGGAGCCTATTAAGGAGTCTGCTAAAATTTTAAACGAAAGGGGCCTCTTGCAAATTGAAAATAACAATAAATAACATGTAGAAATTTAAAAATTAAGAAAAGAGAAAGAACGTCACAACCAATTTATACTGGTTCAACTTATAAAGAAGCCTACATTTAGTCTACAAGTGTCTAACTTGAGTGTTTCACTAATAAATCTCTAAGTAGTAATTTGATAAGCCTCTTCAAGCTCACAAGTACATATTTTTCAAGGTTCGTCAACCCTCCTAACTAGTAGTATTTGACAAGTCTCTACAAGCTATCAACAAGTGAAAGTATGATTTATTCAATATGATCTTCAATGAATATTTATCTCTTTGTCAATAGAGTGTTTTTACTCTCTAAAGCTCAGAGGGTATAGATGTAACTTTCCTATAACAAGTATTGATGCTACTAGTATATTTCCAAAATCTGATATATGATATCTAATGCAGTAGTTCTCTCTTAAATAAAATTTCTTTTCAACTAGTCGTTGCTTCTGAATCGATTTTGATTCTGTTAAAACATCGTTCTCACTATATTTGATAGAATCTTAAAGTATCTGGTTGTTTTCAATAACCCTTTGACTTTGTCTTCGAAGCCACTATCAAAGTAGTTGAATAAAAGGATCCTTTGTTTGTACAAAAATGATAGGAGCTTATCCATTCCAGATTTGTCAGAACTATTTCTTACTATCAGAGTGAGTTTGTTAGATTGATTCCTGTAAAATATGAAAACGTTTTTCTTTTTATTTAAAGAGATAACTAAGTTATATAACCTTTTGTATATCGTTATCTTGCAGGATAAATCCAATAATTTTGAATTTTGAAACCTAACTATTATTTATTGATTGTTATAATCAAAATCAATAATTTAAAAACCTTGAGCTAACATCGCTACGTGGCCAACAATGCATGATTAGTTACGTGTAGATTTTACATTATATTATTGGTACCTTAAATGCGTTTGGCATGATTATGTGATTGATTCATGTATGTTATAATGTGAGATCTACGAGAGACGTATGCAATTATTATGATTTGTAGATGCATTGTTTAATTGAGGCCTATGTGTGGTGTCACACTGGGGCAAAAAATAATGTGTCATTGTGAGAATATCCAAAATTAGATTTGAAGTTGAAGTAATTTGTGTCTAGGACTAATATTTTGTTGGCTGGGACGAATATCTAACACCTGCTTGAATTAATATAAGGCATTGTTTAATTTGTTCTGATATAATTAGATATTGCATTAGGTGTATTTATGTTTTGATATAATTATATATGTGTGTTGTATAATATTTTATTGATAAGTTCCTAGAGATCATATAGCATCATATAGACACAAATGATAAGTTTCTTATTCGTGTAGTGAATAGGAGATCTTATACTTAGTTTTGTTATTCTTTATCCTAATTGTTGTAGATTTTCATGTTGTAATTGAGACTTTAGGTAAAAAGTTTGAGGAAGAGCATAAGGATATAAAACAAGGTGTGAGCTCATGTTTCGTAGAAAGAATTTCGCTACAAGTTCAAATAAAGAGATGTTACAACCTAAGTTTGTTTGAGATTGACAATTTATGTTTAATTTTTAAGTTAAATTAATCTAATAATTATGAGGTGCAAATAGTTACTCTAAAAAGTTAATGATGAAATATAAACATTCATGCTATTCTTGAGATAAGTTATTACGAGATTAAGCATAGAGTTGTAAGGAGCCATTTACGTTTTGACTTTGTTACGGATAGCGATATGTCATAGACACGTTGGCCCTGTTTGGCAATCAGCTAATTATATTAGCTGGTAGCTGATTCTATCAACTGTTAGCTGATAGCTGATTTGACCAATAGAATACATTAGGTGTTTGTTGGAGATGTTTGGTAAAATTAGTTATTTAATATTAGCTGTTTGTTAGAAATGTTGGTGAAATTAGTTATTTAATATTAACTGTTTATGTATAAAATGACCAATGAAGACATAACTTTAAAAAAAATTATAAAAACATAAATATTATTTCGTTAAATATTTTTATAAGAATTTAAATTTTAGATATTTAATTTTACAGAAATTAAGTTTATAACTCTAATAAAAACATAGGATATATAATAATAATAATAATAATAATAATAATAATAATAATAATAATAATAATAATTCTCAAAAAATTAATAATTGACAAGTCGATGATTTCTAGTGTTTAGAGAAGTCGACTTGAGGAGATTCTAGAAGATCTACACACGAATCATAACTTTCTCTTTTTAAAGTGAAAAACCTAAAGGCTACCAGTTGCATAAGAAGAGAAATGAGTTTGAGGGCACAATTGTCTTTGAATAAGATTTTTGTTAGCTGATAGGTTAAAACGCTCCTTGAAGGAGCTTTTCAAAAAGTAGCTGGATGGATTAAATCAACCAACTTAACCAGTTCCTAATAAAATAAGTATACTAGCTTATTGACTATATCAAATAGCTAATAGTCTTTAATCAACTGAAATATAACTTAAAACGCTATCTACCAAACACCCCCTTATGATTGACTTGAATGACATTTCCAGCTATTGAATAGTTCTTCTGCAGCTTCTAAACGTAAAGCAGCCAAGGACCCTGAGATTGAAGACAGATTTTGTCCAACGGATTAGAAGAAAGATTAGGACAACTGTTTATTAGAACAAGTAATAGACCCCAATAGGATAGAACTTCTATATATGGCCCTCCAAGGTTAGACCATCAATTAGGAACTAGATGACAATGCTTGGAGAGGCAAAGCCAAGGAGGAGCCAATCTCTGGCACTTCCTGTAAATGGCCTTTTGTGGGGCAAGATCAGATCTCTCGCCATTTGCTTCCTTTGATTCCTGATTCTTATTTTGTATGTATGAAAAATTTTTACGTCCGAAATCAAATCCCCAAAATTGTTCTTTAGAATCTTTATGATCATGGAAAATAAACATCCACTTTCGTAGTGTAACTGTAATCGAAAGTCCAAATCAGAGGTTAAGGACATTACTTCTTGCTAGTTCGAACTTAAGCTCAGCGATCTAACTTCATGTCGCTCGCTAGTCGACTCCATAGCAGCCTTGGCATTTACTAATAAATCAATCCTATCTCAGTACATCATATATATATTTAAACAAGAACTAGGTGTAAGTAACTATCCATTATCATTACAATTCAATAATAAACAAGCAACAACCGTCTCGAGGAGGCCCTCAAGAACTTGTACATCTCACTTTCCTGTCCAGGCACTAAATCTGTCCCAAGACCTATGTACTCCGATCGGATACATACTGAATGTTTATTATCTCATCATTTTACACCTGGATAAATTTTTTCTTCAAATCACAATTACTTGAATTTGATGCACCCCTAAATGCTCAATTATTAACACCAACTACAATTCCTTATGCATGCAACTGATTAACTAGATCCGTTTTTGCTGGAATCTGCCAAATAAATGTGGAAAGTTTCAAGAACAAAACTTGCTTTGCATTCGGGAATTTACAGGATTTTTAACACCATCCACTCCTTTTTGCATATTTATATTACATTATAAACTGAAGTCGTTTATCAAGTATGGCCATGTACAAATAGAGATGAACAAAATAGTGTGACCGAATAAACCGAAACCAAAAATCAATGCAAAAAATAAGGGTATTGATTACTTATACCAATTCCCTACCTCTCTTCAGTCCTCATTATTCATCAAGTTATAAGTTGTCTTCTCACACATGCGCCAAAGCAGAATTATCTTCATTCTCTGGCATCTCTTTTTTGAAACCTTGGACCATTCAATCCAAAGGTTAGTCAAAATGCATCTTTAAGAGGTAAAATCATCTCATATGTTATCAAACTTATTTGTCAAGGCCAGTAGCGTCGGACTTCCTCATGATTCTGAGCCTTTTGACAGAGTTAAGGAACATCCTGAACACAAAATGTAATTTAAAGAGAAAAAGGAGAATATTAGTTTCCCCATTAAGCCATGGCTCTTAAGGAGCTATCAGATAAATAAGTTTGAAAAAAATAGAGTACCCATACTCAAAAAGCATGGAACTTATTTAGTTTACATCTTTGAATGCATACCCCCATGGTACGTCTCCAACCAGCATCCAATCACCTTCCTTGTCCTCAAAAGTGAGTACAAACTCAGATGATCCATCCAGCAAATTTGAACATCGTGCCACATCTAACATCAAGTTATGTTCTGGTGCAGTTGATCCTAAAATACAAATACAACATGGACATCAATTAAGTAGTTAAACTCATCAAAAAACGTTAAACACAATAGTGGCTGCCAGATTGGACAACTTACACGTGCAAAAACTTAACATTTCCCCACCAATAAATGCTATCGTAATTCCGGAGAAGCTCAAACTTTTCAAATGGATGTGAAAGTTGAAAGATAAGGATAAAATCATGAAGAAAATTTCTGGAGAAGCTCACAATTTCTTGCAAAGGAACAAGAAGTGGCAAATGGAGCTCATACCCTCAAATTTTATTAACATTAGCTATGTTGGAAAGATAAATGAACTCTCAAAATCTTTACTTTGCAAAGATAGTTGTCTTATTGGTAGCATCTATACTAAGTAATATGATTCACATTTCAACCAGTTTGAGCAAACATTAAATCTCAAGGAAGAACCACAATGTTAGTAAGACATGGTTTTTGACAGCCCTAGTGGGTTTCCTGTTTTATGATAAAGAAAACCATCGAGAAATGCAAGCCCAAGCTATCCTACAGAATAGTAGGACTACAAGATTAAGAAAACTCACCTAATGTACCAATTGTTGTGGTGGACTGGAGGAACATATCTTCCAAAGCACGAGCTAGTTTCAAGTAGCTACCATGAGCATTTAGATCAACCTTCCTTCCAATGGGAATTCCATCCATGTTCACTTTGACAAACAAGGAGGCCTTAGCTTTGGCATTCATATGGTTCATGTTGCTTCCACTATTGATCTTCTCTAAAATAGTATTCTTGATTTTAGTTTTCTGATTCAGTGAGTTGAACTCCTCTGTGGCCAATGACTTTGCTTGGTTAACCAAGCTGTGCATTCTATAAGCTCTTATTGGAGGCCATCCAACAACATGACTACTCAAAAATTCAAAAATGAAACATTTTGCAGTTAATCTATGAACTAAAGGAAGAAAATTTCAATATTCAACTACAGAATATAAACTATACCTTACTGAACAAAGTAAGTAAAATATGCACATTACAAAAGAGTAAAATAAAATGGGATGTACAAGTCAAGGGTATTGCCAGCCATGCCCCGTGGCCTTGGCTCATTGGTTAAGGTAGGGATTATACTAATTTGGCTGAAGATAAAATCTTCTCAAAATAAAAATATCAACTTAAAATGTTAAACAAGCATAATGGCAGCAACATCAAGTCCTACTAAGTTTTTGTCAACACCCCTGTTGGGCGATCAGAGCAAGATCGCCAAGCACTTAAATTCTGACTACAGTTTGATTAATTATTGATCCATAATTTCAAACTCTCAATGAAAAAAAGTAATTCATCATAAATAGTAACAATAATCTTTCAATATTTTACTCACCCAAGCCACATTATGTTAGATGTAGTCAATAGCTATACAGTTATGCGTTAGATCTAACTGTTTCATTAGAAAAACAAAGGAGAAGTTGTGTTCTGCATGTCAATTGCCGAACATCTTACGAATATTTCCCTCTCTTTATTTACAATAGCAATCTTTATCTTCAACCAGTTCATTGATAACACCTTAATTTAAAAGTACAGAACTTGATGGCGAATTCTACATTCCTGTATATTGTCTTGATAGAAAAATATTCGACCTTCTTAAGCGAAGAAAATTTTGAATTCCTATAATATGGGATTTCTTTTTTGGGGTGAGCAAGAAAGCAAAGCAGGAGCAACAGAATTCAGATAATAAAAAGTTGATGGTTGATGAAAAGTAAAACCAACAAACGATACTACAGGAACCAATAAATCTAGGAGCAAATAGACATACCAGGCAGAGGCATTATTAGGACCAGTCAAAGAATCAGCAGGCCTTTTGGTACCAGATGTACCATTAGCTACGCTGAGCGTAGAAGAAGAAGACGACGTTGAAGAAGAAGAAGAAGAAGAAGAAGAAGAAGAAGCAAAGAGCAGAGATGGCAAGTCCTTAGCCGTCAGTATCCTCCCAACTTGTTGGCCTCGGAAACCACCACCACCAAGACTCAGCCCAAGACCAAGCTCAAGCTCAGCCTCATATGGGCTCGAAGAGTCTTCCGAGGACATGACCCCGTTATCGTCCCTTGACACCGTCGACATCGAACCACTAACACGGCCGCCACCTCGCGGACCAACTTGCATTGAAACCAATTTATCAAAAAGGCAGGAACTTAGATGAGAGATCAACAAGAGGGGCGGTGATAAAATTGTGATTGATACCGATGCTTCTATGGGTTTGTGTTCATAGGTTTGGTAGGTAGGCGTTTTGGGGAGGAGTAAATGGGAAAGGTGAGGTTTGGTGTGGTGGGAGAGATGGGAAGTGAAGAGAAGAGAGAGCCAGACAAGAGTAGAATTTAGAAAGCGAGATTGATGATGAGAATGGACCCTACCTGTCTGCTCTTTTGCTCCGTCAAGTTTTCCGTTCTTTGTCCTCTACCCCTTTCTTTCCACTACTTTTCCACATCTTTCCTTTTTTTTTGGTTTGTTACTCGGAAACTATTGGTGATTCGATTTTTTCATTATCTACTACATTTAATTCACACTACACAGGTAGATAAAAAAAGATGTGAGAAATGTATCTTTTATTAAAATAATTATGTCAAATTTAATTTAAAATTGTAATTGGAATTATTAAGATAAATACACTTTTCTAAAACTCTTGGGTGAATATGTAGATAAATGGTTTAATAAATCCAGAATTTATTTAACTTCTTACTTTAAATTAATAAAAACTAAATTTCAACACAACCAACGTAAAGTATAAAAGTGAGTAGAAGGTGTTAGAAATTTAGACCTCCCAAACTTACACTCAAAGATATTTTTTAGTAAAAAGTAACAGAAAATAGAGAAATAATAACAACACAAGAAATTTATGTGGAAACTCGTAAACTGGAAAAAAAAATCACAAGCATCGAGAAGAAAATCTACTATGTGAAAAATTCTTATAATCACACAATTTTTCCTCTTACCTAATATCTCAATACACCAATACACTTACAAAGAAATACACAAAATAAATCCTCCAACTTTCACCTCAAAAGAGGAATTTAACTAGAGTCAAATTTGTCATACAAATTTTTGACTTTGAATTGATAAATAAATTAAGAAGATAACATCCTCCTTGTATAATCAAGAGCCTTATTTCAATTGATTTCTCCAATTAATATGAAACAACTAAAAGAGTCAAACTCAACTTTAAGGTAACAATGCTACTCATAACCCTCACTGCTGGAAAAACATCCCCTAAGCCATCCATAACATCTGGCGATACTTTCAAGTGCTATATTCCTGATAATACCAAGTCACTAGAAAACCACTTGCCCCCAACTTAACCACTACGACGTGTACTCCGTACATTTATGATTTATTTAGTAAACGCATAAGAAATCTTCCAACTTGGAATGGCATTGAATAATCTTCGCTGTTGGTTCTTTATTTTAAAAGCTAAAAGCCCTCTTCAGGTGTTTGTGTTACCCAAAAGAAAGAAAGAAAAAAAATCAGAACTCAACTAATCCCTTGCTCAAACTCAATTATGTTTTCAACTAATCCCTTGCTCAAACTCGATTATGTTTTAGGGGGTGCTTGTTTGAGGGGTATGAAAAAAAGAGTATGGGTATAGAATGAAAGATTGAGTTTAGTAAGGGGATATGATTATAAGTTTATTATTTTGATTACCCACTTTTGAGTAATACTCCATTCCTCTCCTAATCTACAGGAATGGGTATCATTGTTGTGGAGGAATGGGTTAATTAATTAAATTATAATTAATTAGAATATAATTAGTTAATTAAAATATAATTAATAATTAATTAAATAAAATATAATTAATTAAAATATATTTCATTCATTAATTAAAATAT
>JANQBM010000004.1:19218563-19236539 GCA_025594535.1 Erythroxylum domingense | reverse complement strand
ACCCTCGCGGGGCACGGACTCGGGTATCACTGTCGATATCGGGTTCGGGTTCGGCGGGAGTGGGGTGTTACACTAATAATGTCAGGGTACTTCTTTATGGTGTAGTTAGGATTGAATGAGATCTTGAATGAACCTAGTTGTTGATGAATAAGGTGATTAAAGTGACTAAAGTGTGTTAGGTAATAAAGAATGATTGAAAGATGATATTGAACAATTATGAGATGTGAATTAAGGAAATGTACCTGAGATTGTTATTGAGCATGCGTTGTATATAATATGTTCATAAATGAGTACTTATGTGATTGTGTAAAGTTGTAATGTGTGTTTCATGATATAGAAGAGCAATTAGAGTGACAACATCCAGACATTGACAGGACCTCGAGGCAATAAGCTATTTGGAGAAAATTGTGAGTAACCTAAATGGTCTGATGTTAATTAGTTATTTTATTTAGAATTCTGCTTTGAATTATTATGTGTTGTGAATGTATTGATTCTGAACATTGAATGTATGAGGCATTTGATGCATGAATATCATATTAGAAGTGCTCATTATATTTGAATTTAACATAATAAATGATACTCGACTTAATTGTTGAATGCTAGACTAAGGTCCAATGATAAATGTGAATGTGAATGTGTAAAATTAAGCACAAGTGATTGACTGAATACATGTGATGCATTTCATTACATGAATGCATGATAACATAAAGGTAGTTGTGACCAGAGTCGATAGTGAAAAAGAGTTTAAAACTCATAATGTGGCAAAAGCCTCTGGCTCACTATGTATAATGAACCTGTATCCCCAATGGATAAGGGACAGTTATTAATGATCCCAATATCCACAATGGATACGGGACAGTGAAAAAGGCACTCGATCATAACAACATAATAATTTGAAAGTGAGTCTCAAGAGCATTGCATATACGCTTGATATGAATGTTTTGAATGATTGAAATGTATTGTTGAATTGTGTTGAATGGGAAATGTAAAATTTGTGAACAAATTATTTTCCGATATTACAAGATAATAAATGAAATGATGTGAATTATGTGGTTATATGAATTGAATGTGAATTATTGTGTCATGTGATAAGAGTGAACCATCGAGGATGGTTAACTAACTGAGTTCGTAAAACTCACCAAAATTGCAACGTTGACTTCTTAGGTACGAGAGAGGTTACTTAGTTACTAAGACATTCTAGAAGAAGCTTAGTACTACTTTTAGATAGAAAAAATGGCTCGAAGGTCGGTTAGCTGGGATTGAAGGATTTTGATAAAAATTTTGTATATTTCCTCATACATATAGCATATTTTGTAAACAAAGCTATAAACTCTGATTTTCTTTTGATAATGTATATATATGGATGATGTTGTAATGCTACAATGTACATTTTATTTATGAAATGAAATGAAGAATTGGGATTATAGAAATTGAGTATTCGTGTTTTAATTTATGATGCCATGAGATATGTGAAAGTGATCTAGCTGGCGCGCCACTTCCATTGGGTATGTGGTTAAACGTTTGCTGGATGTACGAGCATGTGTCAGATAGGAGTGGGGTGCTACACTAACAGTGGAGAGATAGTGAGAATTAAGTGGTTTTTAATCCCACTTAATTTAGCATGAAACTTTCACTCCTTCTTTATAGGGTAATTTTTTTCATCTTGTTAATTAAAGGGTAATTTTGTCATCTTACCTAATAAGCAAGATTCACATTTTTCATATGATTCACAATCAAATGACCCTAAACTACCACACTTGTGTAGCTTAGTCATGCATCTTTCATATCTTGGATCCCATCCAAAACCATTTTACTTATTCTTCACATCTTCAATACGTGTGCCCTATTAGGCTCCCGATAATGTTGGCTACTTAAATTAACACTTAATTTAATCAAGTCATGAGAGGTATCTAGACATCATAACCCCCAATTGACCAAAAAGTCAGTGGTTTGACTACGAACCCTTTCATAGACAATGTTCTCATGCAATTAATCCTTTCACCATCTATACCCACTTGGCTCAGAGTATGGTTAAAGTGTCAACTCCATTTAGATTGACTACGTCACATCTAGCCCAAGTGATGTTAGTTCTTATCCTCAAGGCTCATTACTTAATTGGTTATGCCATTGAAGACTATTTTCATGACATTTTCACTTTAGCCAAAGATTCTTGAGTAATGACCTTGGCAAGAGGCCGTGGGTATCATCTCCTTCTATCAGAAGTGATGAATCCTTTATTGGCTACTCAATTACCTTCTAATTCCTTAAGTTGTACTCAATCACCACCCTATGAGTAACATCTAAAACGCAACAAGGAATGGAGTTAAAGTACAGGTTTAGTATGCAAGATATCCTTGAGGACCTCAAGTCTAAGGATATTTGCACCCTTACTATGATGAGACTATCAGACACTAGAATAGATTATCCATATGATTGTCTCATTGTAGGTCATCCAATGTACTTGTTACTTTTAGCAAGCATCCATATGTTAACTCTAAACAACTCATGCTTATAGCTTATGAGATCCACTGCTTGATCTAATCAAGGAGTATATTATGTGCTAGTCTGTCCGAAATAATAATATCCCATCTTATTAATCCTATGACTAAGGATAATTTAGATACTAACATAATTACATATGATAGGAATCTTATTATCGTGATCTCATCATGATTTCCTTCATTCTATCTAACATATCAAGGAATTCATTAATTTGATTTAAGATCACTATCAATTCGTAAAGAACATAAACATCAAATTAACGAAAAGCCTTTTTATTAATAAAAAGATTTGTACAATTAGTGCTAAAGGTGATTGCTTTTAGAGCACTTCTCTAACAACCTCCCACTTACACTAAAGCCAATCGCCTTTGTATTTAATACCATAGGTGAGTACATAAGATTCATATCTCTTTTAAGGAATAAGATTAGTCAAAGGAGTAGAAATATTCTGATAAATGGATGGCACTCTCTCTACCTTGACATCATTTCTACCAATGATTTCTCTAATCAAATGGTATTGCTTGAGTACATGTTTATATTTCTGATAAGACCTTGGTTACTTTGCTTGCACTATAGAACCATTGTTGTCACAATATAACTATACTGGGTCAATAATGCTAGGAAACACTCCAAGTTTTGTGATGAACTTCTTGATCCATACTGAATACATTGTTTCTTCTAAATCGGCGACATATTCTGCTTCAGTTGTTGAATATGCATTTGTCTCTTGTTTATAACTCTTCTAATTGGGATATGGAGTCATCCCTGTCAAATTGAAAACTGGCATCTTTATACCCGCTCATAATAAGATCAACTTCTCTATATACTAAGAATACATTCTTAGTTCTTCTCAAGTACTTAAGGATATTCTTGACAGCCACTTGATGACCCTGTCCAGGATCTGACTGGTATCTACTTGTAACACTTAAAGCATATGATACATCGGGTCTCATACATAACATAGCATACATGATTGATCCTATAGCTAAAGCATAAGGGATCAAATTTATGTGAGTCCTCTTATGTTGTGTCTTTGGATACATAGATTTCAAGAGTGTAATCTTATGCGTTATGTGGCGGATGCCTTAAGTAGGAAATCATCAATAGCCCATGTTCAAACAGTTTATCTACCATTATTGGAAGAGATGGCTAAGTTTAGGATAAGTTTGAAGTAGGAGCAACCTGATTGTATTGTTGCTACCTTCAGAGTGAGACCGATACTCAGAGAGAAGGTTAGGGAGTTACAAGTACAGGATGCAGAATTGAGGAAGATCCGAGAAGAAATTCAAAATGGCAAGAAGTCTGAAGTGGTAGTGAGGGATGATGGACTCATGACTGTAGGGAATAGGCTTTGTCTGCTAAATGTCAAGGAGGTGAAGGATGAGATACTAAATGAGGCACACAATGCGCCTTATGCCATGCACCTAAGTAGCACCAAGATATACAGAGATTTGAAAGAGCATTTCTAGTGGAAAGGCATGAAGAAAGATGTAGCAGAATATGTAAGTAAGTGTCTAGTATGTCAACATGTGCTGAATACCAGGCACCTTCAGGCAATTTAAGGCCATTGCCTATTCCTGAGTGGAAGTGGCAAAGGGAACTATGGATTTTCTAATGGGTTTGCCCAAGACCAGTAGGAAGCATGATGCCTTATGGGTTATTGTGGATCGTTTGATGAAGTCAACCCATTTTGTGGCAATTAAACAAACTGATTCTTTGCATGTGCTAGCAAAGAAGTATATTAATGAGATAGTGAGATTACATGGAATTCCTAACTTTATAGTTTCTGACAGAGATCCTCAGTTTACTTCGAGATTCTAGGGAAGCTTATAAGAGGCTATGGGATCCAAGTTGAGTTTTAGTACTATTTTTCACCCTTAGACAGATGGTCAATCTGAGAGGACCATTCGGACCCTTGAGGGAATGCTCAGGGTGTGTGATGGATTTCAAAGGAGCTGGGACGAGCATTTGCCATTGGTTAAATTTTCTTATATTAATTTATACCATTCAACCATTCAAATGGCTCCTTATGAAGCACTGTATGGGATGAGATGTAGAACTCCTATATGTTGGGATGAAGAAGGAGAAAGGAAGCTAATAGGACCAGAATTGATTCAGATGACAGTTGACAAGGTCAAGTTAGTTAAGCAAAGGCTTAAAGCGGCTTAGGATAGAATGGAAAGATATATTGATGCAAACCGAAAGGAAATGGAGTATAAAATCAATGAAAAAGTCTTCCTTAAAACATATCCTTGGAAAGGAGTCATGAGATTTGGCAAGAAGGGAAAGTTAAGCATAAGATGTGTGGGTCCTTATGAAATTCTTGAGAGGATTAGACCATTAGCCTATAGGTTGGCATTGCCACAAGAATTAACACAGATTCATGATGTCTTTCATGTTTCCATGTTGAGGAGATATAGATCAGATCCCTCTCACATCATTCAAACCACTATGGTTCAGTTAAGAGATGATCTGAGTTATGAGGAGGTTCCAATGGAGATCTTGGACACTAAGAAAAAGGTCCTCAGGAACAAGACAGTTCAACTAGTAAAAGTCCTGTGGAGAAACCATTCTGTAGAAGAGGCCACATGAGAGCCCTTGGAGGACATAAAGGAGAGGTATCTATACCTCTTCAATGACTCAGGTAAGAATTTTGAGGATGAAATTCTTTTAAGAGGGGGAGAAATGTTGGCCCCCGAATGTTTTTTTTAGTTATTTAGTTAAGCGTGATTTAGATAATTATGAGTCTTGCATAAGTGAATTTTTGGGAGTTAAATTATTTTTATTTATTTATTTTTATTTTTATTTATGTCTATTTTTGTATAATTTATTTCATGGGTTAGTTGAATTAAAGGTGGTAAAAATTCATAAAGGGGTATTTTGGGTAGTTTACTTAAGGTTAGAAGCACTAAGGCATTAAAGGAAGGGCAAAGTGGACTTTTTTCATTCATTAAGGGTAAAATGGGAAAGGAAAGGTGTTGTTTTGGGCTTAAGAAGAAAAAACATGGAATAGGCGAAAGAAGAAGTGAAATACAAAAATTAAAAGTGAGAAAGAGAGGTTTCGGTGAAGTTGAGAAAAGAATAGAGTTTTGGGCTAGGTTACATCTTTTCTTAATCTTAAAGAGAGAGTTTGAGGTTGCTCAAGAAGGGAAAAAGAAAGAGGAAGGGAAGAGCTTTCTTTAGAGCCAATAATCTCATAAATTGGTGAAGATTCAAGGTAAGTTTGATTTTTATACTTTGGATATATAAAAGGGTTTTGGTTCATGAAGTTTAGGAAATACATGGGCTTAAACAATCTAGAGTCAAATTTCAGTGAATGTGCTTTATGGGTTCTCAAATTTGAATTCCTATTGAATACGAATTTTGTCTTTTATGAAGGAAATAAAGGAGGGGGTCAAGAGAGGCAAGCGGAGCAAGAGGAAAGACATCATTAAACCAATTCCTAAGCAAATATTTCAAGGTGGGTTTCATCTTTATAATTGGATAATGAGCCATTATGTTTTCTTTTTAGTCAAGAAAATAAAATGATTTTTCATTACTCCATAATTGTGGCCTTTGTTGCTTTTGAATGATTTGAGAAATTGCAATATTCTTGATATTTTAATTTGGTTGTTTAATTGTGAAAAGATGATGGAAGTGCATATAAAATATTGCATGTTCATGAAAGACATGTCTTAAAAATATGCCATTTGGGTAACATGTTTACAAGTTATGAAATGCATGTTATGTGGGTTTGGTTAGGTCCCTTAAGTATGTCAAGTGAACTTTGACAAAAGGCTTCTCCCGCCTGCTCGCTAGCGGCATGGAGTTCCTTCATAGACTCCCATAAGTTCACTTCTACACAAAACCATTTTGTGGGACTGCAATAGTCCATTCTGTTCACAGCTACATAGGACCCTTATGGGAAATGTGTAGAAAATTCTATTTTTGGGTCAACCCAAACCATTCTGATGTGATTATGTGTTCACGATATGTTGACAAGATTGATGCATACATGATTTGTTTTATTGTGAATTTTGGTTGAAAATTTAAGAACCATGTGTTTTATGATTCAATAAGAACTTTCTATGAAAATGAACATTTTAAATGGTTTTGCTTGTTATTCATTATAAACTTATTACCCACAAGCTTTAAGCTCATGCAACCTCCCTTCTGATCTATAGGTGACGAGCAAGAGATTGAGTGAAAGAGAATCGAGGCATCACTCCAAAATTTTGATCTTTTGCGTTTTAAGCTAGATCTGTAACCACAAGGCTTTAGTTGCATTTTAAGCAAATTACTGTTCATGTATTTTTTTGTATTTTAGGAATTTTGAGATATTGATGTATTGTGGCTGAAAATGCCCATAAAAGCTTTTTAAAAACTCTTATATTTTGATGTTAATGAATTATGTTTGTGTTTCTCCGTCGATATGTGAAAATTTTTCATTGCATTTTTCAAGTTTTCCATAAGGGTGAGAATTTGTGTTATAGATTCAAGGAAAATACTGTATTTATCTAGGCTGAATTGGATGAAGTTGCCTTCTTGGAAATTGTATATTATTTTTCTAGCTTTTGAATGATATATAGTACGAAATTTTTAGACATTGTAGTTGAGAGATATGATTATTAGAAGTTTGGGATGTTGCATAGGATGGACTTTCGGGACAGCTACAGTATTCTGAAATTTTGACCCATTTAGAGGCAAATTTTGTTTCTAAGGTCTTCAAGGAAGTTGTGGATCTAGAAATCTTCTTTACAAAAGTCTTTGAATGACCTTAATCCGATACTTTTGGTGAGAGTTATGCCTTTTTTGTTTTCATAAAATAGGTCCGAGGAAGAAAAGCAAAGGAGAAAGAAGGGAAGCAAGTCGAGACTTTGCGCGATCGTGATTTTGCTGGTTCCTAGACCTGAACACCTCTCATTTTTATTGATCATAACTTTGTCGTCCAGCCTCCAAATGACCTGATTTTTGAAGCCTTTTTATTCGTAACACATTTCTTTACCTGTCCATAAAAATTTATAGCTTTTGGTATTGATTTGAAAATGACTGATGGAATCAAAATGAGGGTATCAATTGGAATAACATAAACTGGACATTATTACTGAGCATGCTTCAATATTTTGATGATATCTTGATCTTTGGAGCTCCAAATGAGATGATTATTGTTTATAAATAAGATAGAGACATAGAGCTACAAATTATTTTAAGGAATTGAATTTTAATTCAGTCCCTAAGACTTTCAATTTCTGGAGTGAAGTTGGGCTATAACTTTCAGATTTTTGAACCAAATTGAAAGATTTTGGTGTCATTAGAGACTTAACACAATGGGGAACAATTTTTCTGGAGAGGTCCAATTGAAATTCCAATTTAAGTTTTCCCAAAATTTGTTTGGAAATAGGAAAAGTGAATTATTTTTTATGATTGACTTGTGTGGGCATGCCACCCTTGTGGGTTGCGCGTCTAAATGTCACTTACGACGTCGGGCATGTGACTCACAAGGGTGGGGTCCCAACACAATATATTCAACTATTGACTTGTGCCATCAACTGTTGATTTAGCACACTCATTGGGTAATCAACTCTTGATTTATATGCATCCTATGTACATAACCCAACTTCACCTCTATCCATATTGACCTTAGGTTTTCCCAACAAATCAACGCTTCCAATTAGGGCCAATCCATTAATCCAGAAACCTAATTTCCATAATGAAGGGTTTCAAACACATCATGAAGGGTTTCATAATGCCTATTTATCATAATATAAGTGGATTAACAAAAAAACTCTTTGATAGTTAATTATCCAACTTATGAACCTTTCTATAGACAATTATCGGGCAATTCGTCCTTTCACCATACTATACCCCACTTGGTTTTTGTCATTGAAGACTCTCTTCATGTAACATAATTGCTTTAGCTATAGAATTCAGAGTAATGACCCTAATAAGAGGTCATGGGTATCATCTCCTTCTATCAGGAGTGGTGAATCCTTTATTACCAATTACCTTCGAATATAAATAGCTCTACCTAATCACCACCCTAAAAGCAACCTCGTCTTGAGGTAATAAAGAATGATGTCAAAGCATAGGATTTATATCCAAGATATCCTTGCATAGCTTAAGTGTAAGGATATTTGCACCATTGCTATGATGAGATTAATCATTGATATTTGATAGATCATCTATATGATAATCTCACAGTTGGTCATCCGATGTACTTACTACCCTTAGTAAGCATCCACATATTAGCTCTAAACATCTCATGGCTATAGTTTATGAGATCCACTGCTTGATTAAATCAAGGAGTATAATATATGCTAGTCTGTCTGGATTACTAATGTCCTGTCTTATTAATCTTATGACTAGGGATTATTTAGACACTATCATAATTGCATATGATAGGAATCTCATTATCATGATCTCATCATAATTTCCTTTACGCTATGTTTTTTATCATAGACTTCACTAATTTGATTTAAGATCAATATCAGTTCATATATAAATGAATATCAAATCAATGAAAAATGCATTTTGATTTATTGATCAAAATAAACTTTGTACAAAAGTGCTAAAGGTGATAGCCTTTAAAGCACTACTCTAACATAAAATTCATCAAATTTACAACGTGACTTTTCAGGTATAAGAGAGGAGACTTAGCTTCTAAGAAAAATTAGAAGCGACCTAGTACTACATTTTTGGAATCAAGAAATGGCTCAAAGATCTATTAGTTGAGATTAAAGAGTTAGATAACTTTTTTTTTAGTTCTCATTTCATGTAGAATGTGTGAAAAAGTAGTAGACTCTTATAGTTTTTGATGTTGTTTATATATGGATTATAAAGTGTAATACTACAATGTACATTATGTTTTATGAAATGAAATGAGGTATTGATCTTTTGGATTATCGTGTTATGTATGATGCCATATAAGTGAATGTGATTTCTCTAACCTGCCGTTTTTATGGAGTATCTTCCCGGGCATCCACCGGATACTCAAAATTATACTCTATGGTAGTGGTGCATTACATTAAGCTTCAATGCCCAATCTTTTCTTGAACTATTGGCATCTTCTCTAATATTCTCTTAGGCTTATGGTTACCAACCTTCACTTGCCTATTTGTTTATAGATGGTACATTATGGTCATATGATGGTAGACTTTATATCTCTTAAGAAGAGCTTTAAAAGACTTGTTAAAAACAGGGATCTTCCATCACTATTATTTCTTTTGGCACTCTAAATTCATTGAATAACCTTTTAATGAAATTTTGCACCACCTTTCCATCGTTAGTTGAAATTGTCATTACTTCAACCCGTCGTGACATGTAATCTAGTCCTACTAAAATGTAGGTGTTTCCTATAGAGGATGGGAATGGTCCCATAAAATGTAGCCTTTACAAATTGAAAATTTCTACCTCTAAAATGTTAAAAAATGGCATCTCATCTCTCTTTGAAACGTTTCCCACTCTTTGGCATCTATCACATTTTGTTACAAATTTATGAGCATCTTTGAATAGGTTCGGCTAATAGAAACCACATTCCAATACTTGAGTTATCTTCTTGTTAACTCCATAATGCCCTGTATAAGTATAATTATGAAAATGTGTTAGCATATCTAACATCTCTGAAACACATCTCCTAATTAGACCATTAGCATAAGTTTTATAAAGATTGCTTCATCCCAAAAGTAGTGAGTGCACTTATACAAGAACCTTTTTTATTTTTGGTAAGATAAATTTAAGGGAAAGATACTAATTGCAATATAATTCACTATATCAACATACCATGATACCAATAGGTAGTCTAGAAACATCAAGGTTTCATCAGAGAATCGCTCATTAATATCATCACTCTGTTATAATTTCCCTCCTGTAAGACATGATAAATGATTAGTCACCAATTTTTTGCTCCCTTTCTATATTTAATTTCAATGTCGAATTCTTATGGGTGAAGCACCCATCAGATGAGTCTCAATTTTACATATTTCTAGGAAAAAAGATACCTAAATGTTGTATGGTTGGTATAAATGATCACTGTATATCCCAAAAGGTAAAACTAAAACTTGTAGCATGTGAACATAACTGATAGCAATTACTTTTCAGTAGTGGTATAATTTAGTTGGACTCTTGTTAATGTCTTGCTTGTATGGTAAATAACATGTAGCCTTTATCCTTTCGTTGACCTAACACACAAGCTACAACATGGTTGCTAGCATCACACTTGACTTGACCCTTTGATGACATCAATATCGATGCTAAAGTAACTGCCTCCTTTAAAATGTTAAAAGTTATCATCAAATATAAAAAGTAAATCTTTAACTAAAAGGTTAGTTAGAGGTCTAGCTGTAATACCCCGTTACCATAGGGTACGCACCGGGACGCCCGTAGGTCATTCCGATGACACTAGCAATAAGAGAGAAGTCCTTAGTAAATTGGCGATAAAATCCTACAAGTCCTAAAAATCCCAAAATGCATTTAACATTGATCTGTGATGGAATTGCTCAATGACCTCTATTTTTGGATCCATCCACTTTTATACCTTAGCATAATATCTTATGTCCCGAAATAACACCCTCATGCACTATAAAGCGGCATTTCTTTCAGTTTAAAATCAAATTTTATTCTTCACATATTTGAAGAACTCTATTTAAATTTGTCAAGCAATGGTCAAAATAGTTTCTAAAGATAGAAAAATCATCCATAAAGGTGTCAGAGAAGTGCTCTAAAGGCAATCGCCTTTAGCACTTATTGTACAAATCTTTATGATTAATAAAAAGGCATTTTCGTTAATTTGATGTTCATGTTCTTTATAAATTGATAGTGATCTTAAATCAAATTAATGAAGTCCCTGATACATTAATGAAGGAAATTAAAAGAAAATGACTCTTTCTTTAGAAATTTTACGATTATAAAAAGATGACTCTTCAACTAGTTGTATAAAAAAAATGGGCCCATTCGCACTTGAGAGAAAGTGTACGAATAGTCCTTAGTGATTGAAGTATTGGACCCATATTATTCCCCATTGGTTTTCCACCTATCACTATGTTATTTGGGTAATGGTTGCCTAGTAGTGTGACTAACTTAATAGATTGCATACTAGGGCCACATTGCCTTGCCAGGTAATCAATTTCCAGCAGATGTATTAGAATAGTGTAGTCTTTAAAAATTGATCATACGTAGGGCGGGTCCCTTATACCATAGCTTCGAAAAAATAGAAAGTTACAATCAGGAAGGTTCATAAAATAAAGTATGCTCACCTTCTCTCCTTTTCTTCCCTCTCCTTCCTATGTCGTCGATGTGATATTGGTTTTATACAACAACCTTAACCACAAAAGTATCTAAAGCAACCTCCAGTCCTAGAGAAGTCGTTTGAGGCAGAAGCTCTATGTATAGTTTTGAGGTTGAGCCTATCCAGTAATGGGTCCTAGGGATTGATGTAATGATTAGTTTAAGTAGAACGGCCAACCTACTACGGGCACCTATAAGGATTAGTGCGTAGGTTCGCGATCCACAAATTGACGCATAGGACTCACCCTTTACTTGAAAATAAAAAAGGGGAAGATAGCATGTCACATGAGCGAGGTGAGGTTTGGAAACTCTACTATGAGAGGGATGCCTCGTGAGCTAGGTTTCAACAGATGAGGCCTTTTTACGAAGTCAAGTCAATTTCGGGCCACCAAACCCTACAACTAATGAGAAGGCCCTATGGAGTAAAGGGAAGCATATACGTTTTCACAATTCCTACCTTCCAAAGGTGCCTAAAGGATGGGCTAGGCAGAACAAAGTGAAAACCTGGGAGTTCATAGGTAGGTTAAAGGCCATCTTGAGGCACAACATGACCTACAAGCAACATCGGGAGACATAAGAAGGAAACCTGAATGGGAGTCAGAAGATCCATATACGGACTTCACTTCATATTCATCATTTTTGAAAATGGGGGGAAGTGATCTTTTTTCTATAATGGAAAAAATGGAGCAGATTTGACTCGGAACAACCTAAAAATACATAAAAAAAGGATTTGTACCTAGAATGTCTTTGAGTTGGAGTTAGTATGTGAAAGAATCAATTGGAGTCATCTTATAAATCCAACTAGAGCTATTGGAATGAAAAAAATGACCAGCAAGTAGCAAGCTAGTGTAAGCAATAGTGTACAGATAGCCAAGTTCTAATATCATAGCTCTAACGTTAGATTTACAACGCTAGCCAGTTGACTTATATATAAATAAATCATCATTTTTTGAATAAGAGATTAATAGAAAGGAAGGACCTAGGGACTCTGAAAGAGCTGTCAGGCTAGTAAAACACTCAGATAGAGTGAGGAAGATGAAGGGGAAGCTTGACTAATCAAAGAAGGAGAAAAGAGACTTGTTGGGATGGGAATTAAGATAGGACTTAATTACTAGTCTGAAACTACTACCTCCACTACCCTTACTACTGCTTTCATTAGTGAACTTTGAATTTTCTTACTGCTCCTTGGTCTCTTTTCCCTTACTAGTAGCTAACCGTTAAACAATTTACATCAGTAGCCTCACAGCGATTCCTCTGCCCTAACTAAGGTCTCTTTCAAGCGAGCATAGCCACTTCTTTCAGCTCTATTTCGTTCTCCCATTCACAAAGTGAAATAAGAGATAGATCTTGTCTCGGTTCACTTTTTTACTCTTTGATTTTGCCTCCTTTTCCAGGTTAAAGTACTCAGCGAAGAACGAGTCCAAAGTAGAGGATGAACCAATATTCTACTTTTTTCTTTAACTTCCCTAACTTTATACCTTGACTCTTTAGGGCTTGTCAATCATGATTGTTTGATGAAAAAGCTCTGATCCTAGTTTGAGACTTCCTCTTCATCTCACGAGATGCATTCAATACTTTTCATTCTCATATGTATGAGAGAGAGAAAGAATCATTTTATTGTGGTCTTCACTAATGGGGAAGAAGATTCCTTTACCTTATAAAGGATCATAAATCTTAATAAGGGGATCATGAGAAAATACATCAACAATCAGAAAACCTCCATATAGCACATTTTCCAATCTGAAGATGATTATTCTTTGTCAGATCTTTCTAATGTGGAGGAAAGGATCAGCAGTAAACCACCTTTTACTTTACAAATGATTTCTATTGTGGAATTGAGGTAGGGGACGATGCAAGACAAATGGGCTCTTCTATTATACCTTTTTTCCTAGGATTGGACACCTATTGACGAAGCTCAGGATTAGATTTTCACCTTATTACATGATGAGAACAACCTACCATTAAATTTTGTCAAATTCAGCCTAGCTCATTGCACTAAAAGAGTCTATCTTTGATGATAGTGTTTGAGGCAGTTTGGTCCACCACTAAGGATCTATGGTAAGTCAAAGAGCACAAACAAGATTGCCTACCACTTGTTTTTATACGTGATATATAGGCTTTCTATAAAAGCTTATAATATTAGCTGATAAAAGAGAAAGGGATTCATACTTGCCTGGTTCATATCTATCGAAGAGGGAACTCAAACTTGACCATAAACTCGTAGCATGAGTGATAATTCTTCATCTTAGGTAACGAAGGTGGACAGCTCATCATCTTTCAAAAAGGAAGGGATGATTCTTACCAAACTCTGTCATGCCTGTCCTTCTTGGAGTTTCAAATATACCCTTTATTTTTTCCATTTGATTCTCTACTGAAAGGAAAGACAAAGGCGAGGAGTCCTCAGATGGCCACTATTGAGAGGTCGGATCACACCATCCTCATTGATCCAATTCGGGTTAAAGAGAGACAGACCTACTACATATGTTTCAGTTTAAGAGCCACCCTATTCTTTATGGGTTGAAGCCCCCGACCAAGACCTTGTCATGAATGGACGAGAATATGAATGACTTTGGATGATATGGCTCTATTGTTGGATGGTCAGCGGGAATTTAAGGCTGTCCTTGACAAGTGATCAATCTAAAGAGCTCTGATCGATGGAAGAAAACGAGCACTTAACCTCACCTAGATCTTCCTTTGTTGCACCTATAGATAAATCAGACTGGTAATAGATCTCTTTTATTTTGATTCATGCAATTATGGAGAGTGATTCATCAGCTCATACTTTCAATTCAAATAAAGAAGCAAATCAGTAAGAGGAATGATATATTGACAAACTGATCCCTGGACCCTTTTCTGCCTATGTAATATCTCGTTTTCCATGCTAAGGGTTAGAACCCTAGAATACTAAACATGAGAGATAATATTAAGAATTTAGAAAGTTTATTTCATGCTCATACATAATATAACATACATACACATATGTGAATATTAATTTTTTCACACATTAAAATGATTGTACATGCATTCATTGACACTTTTCGGGTATAATTGACTTATAAATGTGATTATAATGTGAATTGTGGAGTAATTATCTTGAAATTTTATTTGGCTAGTATGAGTATTGATTTAGAATTTTTGATGCAATTTTGAAAATTTTTAGAAATTTCAAGTATTTTGGATTAGGAAAAATGCCAAGTGGCAGGATAATTGATAAATGGTTGTATAAATAAGAGTCAAATGGCAGTGAAAATTTTGATAAATGACTTTAGGAATTATTGACAAGTGTCATTAAAAATTTGGAGACAATTATATTAGAAATTGGAGATAAATGGACTAGTTAATAAAAAGGATCAAGTGAAACCTATAAAAAAGGGACATGTGGTAAGTGACAAGTGTCACTTGCCAAGCCATGTCTTAACCTACGATTCTCTTAAATTAAAGACCAGTTAATTGCTTTGTATCTTGCCTTATGCTTTTCTTCGTAATCTTCTCCATCTTTTTCATTCTTCTTCTTCTCCATTCACGATAACCATCTTACCTTCATCAACGTTGAAGGTTTCTCTCACCTTTCACTTGCAACTCAAATCTTGTTGTCTTCTTAATTTGCCACAAGGAAACCTAACCTATTCCACCTTCAAGATGATGGTCATGAAATATGAGGAGTTAAGGTTTCTTAGTGATTTTGAAGAACTTGGAGTTTAATCAAGTAAGTAGCTTGTTAATCTTTATGGGTAGTGGTAAATAAAACATTTATGATGATTTGATCATGAAATTTTATATATTCTTTAACGTGGGTGTAATAATAAACAGGTTTATGTTCTAATTTTAGTGTTTAGTGTGTTAATGTTGTTCATGAGTTGCTTAATAAAAAGTATTTATGATGATAGATTAAGGGACGAATGATTATAAAAAGGAAATTGAAATATGATGATGATGTGTGGATGAAGAAGGAAATATGGTTATGTCTTATTTTTGTGTTTTAATGAGTGATAACTTACGAGTTTTGCCATAGGTGATGTTGAGATGACTAAAAATGAAAATGATGCTCAAAAGAGTGTTAAAAGTTGTAAAATGAAGATATGTGATCATGTTCTATTTTTAGTATGACAATGAAAGAGAGGAATTGATGAATGAATTCAAGTGTTGTTTTCTTATTTTGAGAATATGAAAATCATGAATGTAGGCTATATTGTGGATGAATTAAATTAGGATTTTAAGGTATAAGAAAGGTGTGGAGCAATGTTCCTGAAATGAGAATTAGGTATAATAATGAAAGATGATGAAATGTTTTATTGTTTGTACGATTAATGATCTTTAAGGTATGAGTTATCTTATAAATGCTATTGAGATAGTTTTGAGGTAAAAATGAAGAGGTTATGAATCCTAAGTGATGAACTATGGAAAAATTAATTGTTTGATGCATTATGAATGAGATATTTTATGGAAAAAGATAAGATTTTATAAATGATGAGATTAAGTTAGAAATGGTGAATCAAATGAGTAGAGGCTTGAGAGTTAATGCCATCAATTTGGTAGTTAAATTAGTATGAAATGATGTTACATTAGTATATGTGAATTCTGGAAAATTTGGAGTGATATTGATGTTAGTATATGTGTTAAATTTGTTGAAGGAATGAGGAAGACAGTGCAGGGCACGATCATGGCCCTCAGCCCACAATCGTGGCCTGATAAAAATAATTTTATGTCACAATCGTGGCCTTTGCCCGACAATTATAGCCTAGCTAGAATATGGTTACATCACGAACATGACAGGACCACCATGATCATGGCCAATCCTAAAAGTTTCTATCACGATCGAGATAGGGACACCACAATCGTAAGCAAACCTATAGAGTAGAAGGGTTATCTTTTGAGGGTTGTTTGAACCTGATAATGTTATAGTACTTCTTTATGGTGTAATTAGGCTTGAATGAGATCTCAAATGACCCTACTTGATGAATATTAGGTATTAAAGAATGATTGAAAGATGTTGTTAAATGATTATGAGATTTGAATTAAGGAAATGTACTCAGGATTTTCATTGAGCATGTATTGTACATAACACATATACATATGTGCATAAATGAGTACTTATGTGATTGTGCAAAGTTGTATTGTGTGTAAATGTGTATTGCATGATATAAAAGAGCAAATAGAGCGATGGCTTCCAGACGTTGTCGGGACCTCAAAGAAATAAGCTATCTGGAGCAAACTTTGAGTAACCTAGATGGTCTCACAATGATTTATTGTTTGTTTAGATTGTGTATTCAATTATTATGTGATGTGAATGTGTTGATTCCAGACTTTAAATATCCGAGGCATTTGATGCATGGAAAAAATATTGGAAGTGAACATTAAATAATGAAAGCACTACACCAAGTGATTTTTCTTATTCATTACTTTATTGGCTGGCTCGCGAGACTACTTTACTAGTGA
Source organism: Erythroxylum domingense (assembly GCA_025594535.1). Lineage (NCBI taxonomy): Eukaryota > Viridiplantae > Streptophyta > Magnoliopsida > Malpighiales > Erythroxylaceae > Erythroxylum > Erythroxylum domingense. The sequence continues at coordinate 19,219,341 of JANQBM010000004.1, read as the reverse complement.
AACCACTCCATTTGAATAGTAGTTATTCATTAAACCCATCTTTAATGCATATTGATTAAGTTTAGCCACAGTGGGATTTTTTGACTCAAATCGAGTTGTTCTTCTTCAAAAGAGACCTCTGACAACTTGAGTCCACTACCACTATTACATAATAGGCCTCATTTTGATCTAAGGTGCCCTTTTATTCTAGCTGGATGATTCTCTTTTCTTTTAGGTCACTTTTGATTGATGTAGGAATATTAGTTGGGAAAGCCTTTTAGAGCGTGGGTAGAGTCTTCAATCAAAAATTCAATTAGATCAAAAGCCCCACTGGTTGAATCCAATTAGTAAGTGCCTCACTGACCCAAAATGAAAACAAAGATAGATCTTATTGGCTTGCTTACCTAGCTAATTTGACTAGTAGGACATAAATCAGTCAACCTTGATATTTTCGACTAAAAAAAGTTCCATTTCTAAACTGGGTTGAGAAAGTGATTCAAATTATGTAAATGACAGGATGATTTAACCAAAAAAAATTAGAAAGGAAGAACAAAAGATGCTAGGCCACACTCTTCATGAAAAAAGTGGTCATTAAATTAACCTGGGATTCCTAGCTTTTCAAGGCAAGGGTTTTTTCTATCTAAATTTTAGATTAAGAGGAAGAAGCTAAGAGTCAACAATACGAATGACTACTTGTGAAGTACCTTAGAATTGGGAGTGTCGGGAAATCGGGTCCGGATCTGATCCGACCGCAGCGGAATAATCACGAAACTTTTTCGTGACTTTTGATTTCCCGAAA
>JANQBM010000004.1:19189110-19204904 GCA_025594535.1 Erythroxylum domingense | reverse complement strand
CTTCACCAACTTTGAACCTAGCCTCTTATCTTTCATTTACTACTCTCACCTTGTTTTCTTCTTCATTTATCACCAAATACCCAAGCTCCCAACCTCCATGATGATGTATGTGGGTTGTAGGAGAAGCTAGGGTTGGTGTTCTTTTGAAGGATTTGAAGAGAAATCAAGTAAGTTATATGTTGATTTTCATGGGTTAGTGTAAATAGAAATTGTATGTGGAGTAATTTGAGATTGATGGATTAGTTATGAAATTGTGTGTATGTGTTGTGGATGAAGAATAAATATTGATGATGTCTTGTTTGAGTATTTGATTTGTTAATAATTGATAAGTTGTTGTTGAGATTATTTTTTTTTAGATAGAAAGTTCATTATGATAAATGTATATATGATGTATTTTGTTCTTGGTGTATATGATCATGCATGGATCTTGAATTGTGTATAGATGATCTTGAGCTGTAATTGGAGTATTATTGAAGAAGAAATGAGGTGAATATAAGTTAGAAGTGGTAGATTAAGCAAAAGAGATGAATTAGGAAGAGATTGATGAGGAAATGTGTTAGTTGTAGTGGTTCAACTGAACATGCGTCGGTTTTTGGGACATATCTTGATCTAAAGATATAAAAATAGGATGATTATTGATTTATATTAAATTAGAGACAACTGGCTACAAGTTTCATGAAGAAATTGAGTTTGAATTTTATCTCTAAGAGTGTCGACAATTGTTTTAAAGTTGAGTTTCAGATTTTATCTCTGTTTCTGAATAGTGTGGAATAAATTGTGTATAACTTTTATAATATTGATCCAAATTGTTTTAACTTTGCTTCTTTAGAATCTTAATACATATATGAACAATTTTGTAGAAGATGACTTTGCCAAAAAACCCCAATTGCTAGGTGTAAATTGGATGTGAAGTTTGGAAAAGAAAAAACAAAACAGGAAAGGAGATGCTTTGGCCATATGCAGGTCGCGATCGAGACTCTACCGAAGCCATCACATGCATTGCGATCATGATGAACGCGAATCTCCCGAAGACATCATGATCGCGATGAACACGGCGCCATTACGGAAGTCGCGATAACGACGCGTCGCGATCGCGACTTCGAAGGTGATACGCGGGAGATACCTTCTGAACATTTGTTGGTTGTTTGATGATATTTTGAGTTTCCGATATCCAAATGAGGTGATTCTTAATTCAAATTAAACTAGAGAGATAATTATAAAACTTTATTGAAGAAGTATAAATTTAATTCTGTCTGTAAAACTTTCAAATTTTGGTGAGAAATTGAGTCTGGATTGAGGTTACAGTACTACCTGAGACAGAAATTTTGTCTTGAAGTTTTCATAAAAGTAGAATGGATATAAGCTGAATCAAACAAAGATGTCTTCACAAAATTTATATTTCATTATCTTATCTTTCAATTGGTATTAATTTTGTAATTTTGAGATATCTGAGTTGAAAGTTATGAGTTGTATAATTTGAGGGTGTGATCATGAACTAGCCAAAAGTTCAATTATACATAGTTTGTGGTATTTTGAGCATAACTCATAGGATACGGAACCAAATTGGATGATCTTGGTGTCATTAAAAACTTAAGAGATAGAAAACGAATTTTTGAGAAGAAAGTATCATCAAATGACTTCATTTTCAGGGTGAAAAAGAACTTGAAAAGTTGACCCGAATGTGTATCTTAGGAAAAATCTGATTGAAGAAATGAGTTATGAATTTTGATTTTTATGGTTTTATTGAGGTATAAACCATAAGTATAAATGATACTTATATGTATTGGAAATATGTATGATAGTGTGATGTGAATAGTGAAAAGATACCCGGGATTGTCAGGAACATGCATTGTACATATTTCACATACATACATGTGCATAAATGAATATTTATAATTGTGCTAAATTATGATATGTGTATATTGTTTGTTATAGAGGAGCAATTGGAACATCAACATCCCGACGTTGCTAAAACTTTGAGGCAATAGCTTCAAAAGCAATCTGTGAGTAACCTAGATAGTTTTTCTCAATTATTGTTTGCTTAAATGCTGTTATGAATGATAAATGAATGTGAATTGAATTGTGTTGAATCCTGGACAGAAGGTCCGATGATTGTGAAATGTGGGATGTATATGGAAGTGCTGCTTGAATGTGAATGTGAAGAACTAAATGTGTTATGATATGATTGATTGAAAATGTCAGATGCATTCCATACATGAATGCATGATCAGATAATGGGAGTTGTGACCAGAGTAGCCACCAATTAGAGCTTAAAGGTCAACGTGTGAAAAGAGCCTCGAGCTTAGACAGTGATTAAGAGCCTAAGGCTCACTGTGAAAAAAATGAGCCCTATATCCCCAACAGATAAGGGACAGTATAAATGAACCCAATATCCACAATGGATACGGGACAGTATAGGCACTCAATCATAACAACGTAAGAATTGGAAAAGAGTCACATATGCATTCCATATAATTTGTATTGAGTATGTTTGATTGATTGAAATGCAATTGTCTTACTCTTAAATGAAAATGTGATCTGTGATAATATATGAAAAATGCAATGATGTGAATTATCTGTTACCTAGAATGATATGTTGCATGAATTGAGTGAACCATCGATGATGGTTACCTCATCTAAATTCGCAAAACTCACGTAAAGTTACACGTTGACATTTCAGGATACAGAGAGGATTCTAGCTACTGGGAGACCGTACAAGAAGCTTAATTCTTGTAATTTTGTGAAGAAGATATGGCTCAAAGGTCGGTCAGCTGGACTGAAGGATTTAGTTAGATTTTTTGTATTTCCTCTTTCATGTAGTATATTTTGTATTACGATATGATGATGTACATGTACATATTTTTGGAAAGCTACAATGTATGTACATTCGGTATTTATGAAATGAAAAGAGGAAATTCGATTAAAAAAATTTGGTGACTTTTTTGTGTGATAGTAGATGCTATGATTCAGCAGGATAAAATACCATGTGATAAAGTGAAAGTGAGGCTGTAACATGCCGTTGTTATAGGGTGTGTATTGGAATGTCATATAGGTGTTACGGTATGTACCTTATCGCAGTGGGGTGTTATGGATAGATGGTATCAGAGCATGGTTTGGCATCCATAGGGATATATAGGAATGTTGAGTGTGAAATATCATAAGAAATGCGGATAGTGATTGAAGTTCTTGTTTATTATAGGTCGTCCGCCATAGGTGAACAAGTGGGAGAATTAGCTGACCTAAGATCTGTAGGAGCCAGTAGAGAGTTCTCTGTACCTCAACTGGAGGTAATGCCTCCTATAATCCCTGAGAGAAGGGAGAGGAGGTATGATAATTTGTGAAAGCAGGGAGCTGTAGACTTCTATGGTAGCACAGACCCTGCGAAGTTCGAGGGATGGCTGGAAAGAATAGAGAGGGTTTTCGATCAGATGGACTGCGAACCAAACGAGAGGTTTAACTATACAGTATCCTTACTATAAGGCCCAGCTTACCAATGGTGGAAGACTGTGCCAGGCAGTACCACCAGGCCTTGCAATCTGAATTAGGAGGATTTTCTGAGGGTTTTCAAGGAAAACTACATGCCTAAGATCTACCTGGACAGGAAGATGAAGGAGTTCTTAGATTTAAAGCAGGGAAGGATGTCAGTGGCAGAGTATGAGATCAAGTTTAACAAGTTGATGGGATATGTTAATGCTTTGATTCCTACCGAAGAAGATAAGTGTAGGAGATTTAAAGATGGCCTGAACATGAAGATCAGGACAAGACTAAATATCTCCAACCTGAGTAGTTTTACCGAGTTGAGAGTTGCTTCGATCATACTTGAGCAGCTACTGAGACAGGGATAAACAGAGTCTGGGAAAGGATTCAGATTAAAGAGGACCAATGAGAGTCAGATTGGTTCTGGTAGAAGATTCAATAACAGAGCATTTAGACCACTAGCTGGATCAAGGTAGTCAGGATTCAGACAGAGAGGTGATTTTGCACAGACTGGCAGTAAAAAATGTACAGTACAGAGTCAGTTGCCCCCATGTGAGCATTGCAGGAAGAAGCACAGTGGTGAGTGCTGGAGATTGACTGGAGCTTGCCTTAGATGCGACTCTTTTGACCACTAAATTAGAGACTGTCCTGCTACTATGGGAACTCATTTTAGTATAAGTGGCAGATCGGGGAGTGAAGCTACTATTCAGCAGAGTAGAGGTAGTGGGACTGGACAGAGAGGCCGTGGTAGAGGAAGAGTGAGCACAGGGAGTCCTTTTGTCAGGACTGAGGTACGGAGCAGCTGACCTCAATCTCAGGCCAAATTCTATGCCATGACTAGGCAGGAGGCACAAGACTCTCCAGATGTTATTGCAGGTGCGCTACTTGTTTATGATTTTGAGGTATATGCATTACTAGATCCTGGATCTATGCATTCATTCATCGCACCGCATTTGGCATCTAAGCTACATTATGATAGAGAGCAGTTAAAGTATGGATTAGAGGTGAGTACACCAATAGGCAGTACTACAGTGATAGGAGAAGTTTGCAAGAGATGTTTAATTCGGATTGACCGGGCAGAGTTGGAGGCAGACTTGATTATACTACAGTTGAGGGAGATAGATATTATCTTAGGCATGGATTGACTCACTGCTCATAGGGCTGTTATGAATTGCTATACCAAGGAGATAGTATTAGAATCTCCTGGTCAGCCGAGAGTGGTTTTCAGAGGAATTAGTCAAGCAGTGCCAGTCAGGCTGATATCGTTTATGAGTGCATGTAGGTTAATACAGGGTGGATGTAAGGCCTATTTGGCCCATGTCATTGATACTAGAACTGAGCAGATGTGCAAGACATTCTCGTGGTTAGGGAATTTCCAGATGTATTTCCAGCCAAGCTATCTGGTTTAACTCTAGATTGGGAGATGGAGTTTACAATTGATTTAGTTTCAGGTATTGCTCCTATATCTATCCCTCCATAGAGGATGGCACCTAAGGAACTAAAGAAGTTGAAGGCTCAATTACAGGAGTTGTTGAAAAAGGGTTTTATTCGACCCAATGTTTCACCTTGGGGTGCTCCAGTGTTGTTTGTAAAGAAGAAAGATGGTACTTTGAGGTTATGCATCGATTATAGACAACTGAATCGGGCGACAATGAAGAGCAAGTACTCGTTGCCTAGAATTGATGATTTACTTGATCAGTTGCAGGGAGCTCAGATGTTCACTAAGCTAGATTTGAGATCGGGGTACTATCAGTTGAAGATAGCATAGGCTGATGTGCCAAAGAGTGCATGCAGAAGCAGGTATGGGCACTTTGAGTTTCTAGTAATGCCGTTTGGGTTAACTAATGCCTCAGTAGCATTTATAACTTTGATGAATAAGGTGTTTCAGCCCTACCTGGATAGATTTTTTATTGTATTCATTGATGACATTTTGGTGTATTCAAATAATAGAGAAGACCATGCCAAGCATCTGAGAGTGGTTTTGCAGATTATGAGGGAGAAACGACTGTATGCCAAATTTAGTAAGTGTGAATTTTGGCTGGATCAAGTAGTGTTTTTAGGGCATATAGTGACTGGAGAAGGCATACAGGTAGATCCAAAGAAGATAGAGGCAGTGATGAATTGGGAAGCTCTGAGGAATATGTCTGAAATTCGAAGCTTCCTAGGATTGGCCGGATATTACTAGAGGTTTGTTGAGGGGTTTTCTTTGATCTCAACCCCTCTGACAAAACTTTTGAGGAAGAATGTAGTGTTCAAATGGGATGAAAAATGTCAGGAGAGCTTTGAGGAGCTGAAGCATCGGTTGACTACGACACCGGTGTTAACCATTCCATTGGGAACTGGAGGATATGTAGTGTATAGTGATGCTTCACATCAAGGATTGGGATGTGAGTTGATGCAGTATGGCAAGGTGATCACCCACGCATCGAGACAATTAAGGTCTTATAAGATTAACTATCTAGTACATGATTTGGAGGTAGCAGCAGTTTTCTTTGCTTTAAAGATATGGAGACATTATCTTTATGGAGAGACATTTCAGATCTATACAGACCATAAGAGCTTGAGGTATTTGTTGAGTCAGAAGGAGTTGAATATGAGGCAGAGGAGATGGATTGAGTTGTTGAAAGATTATGACTGCACAATTGAGTACCACCCAGGGAAAGCTAATGTGGTGGCAGATGCTTTGAGCAGAAAGTCTAATACTAGTATAGCTCAGATTCAGACATCGAGGTTACCAAACTTGATTCATTTGGGAGCTCCAAATGTGGAGTTGAATCGGGAGCAAGATGAGGCCTTGATCACTACATTGAAGTTGAGGCCGATTTTACATGATAGGATCAGAAAGGTACAGAGTATGGTGAAGCTTATAGAGAAAGTGAAGATGAGTCCGAATTCTGAGTTTTAATTGAGAGATGAGACACTATGGTTGAAACAAAGACTGTGTGTGCCTAATGTGGATGATTTGAGGAAAGAAATTTTAGAGGAAGCTCATATGGCCACCTATGCTATGCATCATGGTACTACCAAGATGTATAACACGCTGAAGCAACATTTCTGGTGGCCTGGAATGAAGAAGCAAATAGCGGAGTATGTTTCTAAGTGTATCACATGCCAGCAGGTTAAGGCTGAGCATCAGGCTCCAGTTGGGAAGCTACATTCGTTGCCTATTTCGGAATGGAAATGAGAACGAATCACTATGGACTTCATTATGGGATTGCCTAGAACTCCGAGGCAGAATGATGCAATATGGGTTATAGTGGACCGATTTACTAAGTCGGCCCATTTTTTACCAGTAAGAGAGAATAACTCACTAGATCAGATGGCCCGAAGATATGTGAACGAAGTGGTGAGACTGCATAGGGTCCCAGTGTCTATTGTATTAGACAGGGATCCCAGGTTTACTTTGAGATTTTGGAAGAGTTTGCAATCTGCTATAAGTACTAAGTTGAACTTCAGTATAACATTTCATACTTAAACAGATGGACAGAGTGAGAGGACAATTAAAACTATTGAGGATATGTTTAGAGCTTGTGTATTGGAGTTCTAAGGAGCATGGGACCAATATGTGGTACTTATCGAATTTGCTTATAATAATCATTATCACAGTAGCATCAATATGGCTCCATATGAAGCCTTATATGACAGGAAATGTCGGTCACCACTGTATTAGGATGAAGAGGACTTGAGAATGGTTGAAGGATCAGAATTGATACAAGACACGGTAGACAAGGTGAAGTTGATCCGAAGCCGAATAAAAGTGGCCCAAGATAGACAAAAGAGTTATGTAGATCAACATTGAAGGGACATGGAATACAGTGTAGGAGACATAGTGTTTCTCAGGGTGTCACCTTGGAGAGGGGTATTGAGATTCGGTAAGAAGGGCAAGTTGAGCCCTAGGTATATTGGTCCTTATGAGATCACTAAGAGGATAGGACCTTTGGCATATAAGCTGGCTTTACCGAGTGAAATGTCTAAATTGCATAATGTGTTTCATGATAGTATGCTCCGAAGATACCGATCGGACCCGACACATATGATACCAGCTCAGGAAATTGAGGTTGCAAGTAACTTAAGCTATGTTGAGGAGCCGATCAAGATAGTAGGGTCTCAGATGAAGCAGTTGAGGAACTGAGTCATTCCATTGGTGAAAGTCCTTTAGAGGAATCACTCAACTGAGGAAGCAACATGGGAAACGGAGGAGCATATGAGGAGACAATACCCCTACTTGTTCAAAAAATCAGGTAAACATTTTGAGGACGAAATTTCTCTAAGAGGGGGAGAGTTGTAACATCCCGTTACGAATGTTGAGGCTAGAATAGTAATTATGAGAGATTAGTAAAAAATTAGAAAAATGCATTTGATGCTCATGCATTATATGATATGCTCATATTCACGAATATTGAATTTTTGCACATAAAAATAAGTGTACATGCATTCATAGACATTTTGGGTATAATTGATTTATAATTGAATTGTGAATATGTTTTTGTGGAGAATTATGGTTTTTATATGTTGAAAAATTGATTTGGAGAGTGTATTTAGTAATTTAGAATTTTTGGAGAATTTTAGAAAATTTTCTGAAATTTTGGGTAAAATTTGGACTAGGAAAAATGCCAAGTGGCAAGACAATTGACAAATAGCAGTAGAATTAAGAGTCAAATGGCAGTAAAAATTTTTATTTATGACTTTGGGATTTAATGACATATGTCATTGAAAATTGGAGACAATTGGAGTAGAAATTAAAGTTGAATGGATAAATTGAATGAGAAAAACCTAAGTGAATCTATAAAGGGATGACATGTGGCAAATCACTATTCTTTTAATTGTAAAGACCCTTCCTTGACTTGTTTCTCATGATGCTTTCTAATTGAAGGGTATTAATTCTTGCTTTCTTCTTCTTCTATGTGACTTTCTCTTCTCCTTCCTCATGAATCTTGTTCTCAACCTTCACCAACTTTGAACCTAGCCTCTTATCTTTCATTTACTACTCTCACCTTGTTTTCTTCTTCATTTATCACCAAATACCCAAGCTCCCAACCTCCATGATGATGTACATAGGTTGTAGGAGAAGCTAGGGTTGGTGTTCTTTTGAAGGATTTGAAGAGAAATCAAGTAAGTTATATGTTGAAAATTGTCTTACAGTTGAGTTTTAGATTTTATCTCTGTTTCTAAACAGTGTGGAGTAAATTGTGTATAAATTTTATAATATTGAGCCAAATGTATGAACTTAGGTTATTTATAATCTTAAGAAACAGATAAACAATTGTTTAGAAGATGACTTTGCCGAAAAAACCTCATTTTCTAGGTGTAAATTGGATGTGAAGTTCGGAAAAGAAAAAACAAAAGGGGAAAGGAGGCGCTTCGGCCAAATGCAGGTCGCGATCGCGACTCTTCCAAAGCCGTCACGGTCGCGACATGTCATGATCGCGACGAACACGAATCTGCCAAATTTTTCGCGGTCTTGAAGTGTTGCGATCGTGACGAACGCGGCGCCACTACGGAAGTTGCTATCGCGACTCCGAAGGTGATACACAGGAGATACCTTCTGAACATGTGTTGGTTTTTTTTATGATATCTTGAGTTGTAGATATCCAAATGAGGTGATTCTTAATTCAAATTAAACTAAAGAATAATTATACAACTTTATTGAAGAAGTGTGAATTTAATTCTGTCTCTAAGACTTTCAAATTTTGGTGAGAAATTGAGTTTGGATTGAGGTTATAGTACTACCTGAGACAGAAATTTTGTCTTGATGTTTTCATAAAAGCTGAATGTATATAGGCTGAATCAGACAAAGGTGTCTTCACAAAAGTTGTATTTCATTCTCTTATCTTTCAACTGGTATTAAGTTTGTAATTTTTAGATATCTGATTTGAAAGTTTTAAATTGTATAAATTGAGGGTGTGATCATGAACTAGCCAAAAGTTCAATTATACATAGTCTGTGTTATTTTGAGCATAAATCATAGGATACGGAACCAAATTGGATGATCTTAGTGTCATTAGAAACTTAAGAGATAGAAGAAGAATTTTCTAGAAGAAAGTATCCTCAAATGACTTCATTTTCAGGGTCAAAAAGAACTTGTAAAGTTGACCCGAATGTGTGTCTTAGGAAAAATCTGATTTGAAGAAATGAGTTATGAATTTTGATTTTTATGGTTTTATTGAGGTATAAACCATAAGTACAAATGATACTTATGTGTGTTGGAAATATTTATGATAGTGTGATGTGAATAATGGAAAAATACCCGGGATTGTCAGGAATATGCATTGTACATATTTCACATACATACATGTGCATAAATGAATATTCATAATTGTGCTAAATTGTGACATGTATATATTGTTTGTTATAGAGGAGCAATTGGAACGTCAACATCCCAACATTGCCGGAAATTTAAGGCAATAGCTTCGGAAGCAATCTGTGAGTAACCTAAATGGTTTCTCTCAATTATTGTTTGCTTAAATGCTGTTATGAATTATAAATGAATGTGAATTGAATTGTGTTGAATCCCGGACAGAAGGTCAGATGATTGTGAAATATGGGATGTATGTTGAAGTGCTGCTTGAATGCGAATGTGAAGAACTAAATGTTTATGATATGATTAATTGAAAATGTCAGATGCATTCCATACATGAATGCATGATCAGATAATGGGAGTTGTGACTAGAGTAGCCACCGATCAACGCTTAAAGGTCAACGTGTGAAAAGAGCCTTAAGCTCAGACAGTGATTAAGAGCTTAAGGCTCACTATGAAAAAAATGAGCCTTGTATCCCCAACAGATAAGGGACAGTATAAATGAGCCCGGTATCCATAATGGATATGGGACAATATAGGTACTCGGTCATAACAACGTAATAATTGGAAAAGAGTCACATGTGCAATCCATATAATTTGTATTGAGTATGTTTGATTGATTGAAATGCAATTGTCTTGCTCTTAAATGAAAATGGGATCTATGATAATATATGAAAAATGAAATGATGTGAATTATCTGTTATGTGGAATGATATGTTGCATGAATTGAGTGAACCATCGATGATGATTACTTCATCTGAGTTCGTAAAACTCACCCAAAATTGCACGTTGACATTTCAGGATACAGAGAGGATTCTAGCTACTGAGAGACTGTACAAGAAGCTTAATTTTTGTACTTTTGTGAAGAAGATATGTCTCAAAGGTTGGTCAATTACACTGAAGGATTTAGTTAGATATTTTGTATTTCCTCTTTCATGTAGTGTATTTTGTATTAGGATATGATGATATACATGTACAAATTTTTGGAAAGCTACAATGTATGTACATTCGGTATTTATAAACTGAAAAGAGGAAATTCGTTTTAAAAAAAATTGGTGACTTTCTTGTATGATAGTTGATGCCATGATTCAACAGGATAAATTACCATGTGATAAAGTGAAAGTGAGGCTGTAACATGCCGTTGTTATAGGTGTACTGGAATGTCATATAGGTGTTCCGGTATGTACCTTATAGCAATGGGGGTGTTACAAAATATGTGTACTCTATGCATGCTATCATGTTTTATTTAAATTTCATGTTTTGTTTTCTTTAAAACAGAGTTATGAAACTGTTGGAAAGTTACAGCATATTTACCCTGGACATCTATTTTAGTAATGGCTAGCGGTTATTAAGAGTTTAAATATAATGACTCAAAGCTAGTTTCTTATGAGATCTTCATTATTAGAGTGTATGTGTGCCTCTTTTTAAGCTTTGAATAGCATGTATCTAGCTCTTTGTATATCCTAGCTAGTGTTACAATTGGAGCTTCGATTTAGAGAATAGTTTAACTTTAATGGCATAAAGTTATCTGACACACTAAAAAGCATAATTATTATAGATTTGCACTCTAATCCCCTTTTAATTGTTTTTTCATATCCTAGATTATTGATAAGATGGTTGAAGAACCTAAATACGACCGTTCTAAAGTTCCTCTCTAAGAGATAATTAATCTCAATTGGATAATGGTCAAATCTTAAATGCTTCGTAAAAAAGTTATCATAAGTGGGAAAGAAACCTACTAGGATTGGTTAATTGCAACTTGATCTAGTTTTTTGAGAATTAGACACTCCACACATTGATTCTTCATCCATTTGAAGAAATTTTCACGATAATTCAGGTCTGTTGGCCCAATAAATTTTAAGAAATTCCACATTCCATCATTAAAGCACCTGATATTGTGTCTGATCCCTTTTGATTCAGCTAAAAAGACTATGGTGTTGAAGTCACACGCTAGGATCCAAGGGTAAGCTGTCCCATTTCCTTATAGCAATAGAGCATTCTATAGTTGAACTCTTTGTAATTCCATATTGACAGTGTAGATGAAATTGATGTATATAACCTTAGGATCTTGGATCATTTCAATATTAAAGGATATATGTTAACTAGATGAAGCTACTTGAGAAACTTTGATTCTGGAGCTATCATAAGCTACAATGATGTGACAATTATCATGGTGATCATGATTTATTAACAAAGAGCATCTTTAGGTCAGGAACCATAGTTATATGTTCATTGAATCTTTATGTCTCTTCATTGTATGTTCCTTCTTTAAATTATTTTCAAGGAGACTTATAATAAACGAGTTTTTGTTATTTATAAAATTATGTATTACCTATTATTTTTAGGGTATTCATCCCCTTAGTTTCCTAAGCGATGATAGAAATTAGAAAGGGTCTGCTTAGAGTATTTGAACTTTTCCTTCCTCCCTAATCTCCTTTTTGTAGCTTATTTGAAAATAGCTTCATCATATTGTAGAGCATAGTGAACTTCCTAAAATTGGGAGTTATGGGATGGAGTGTACATTGTTCCTTCATATTTCTGTTATACTCTTTCAATTATTGGAATATTGTAAGTTGGGCATTGTTGAACTACATCGAGAGGGGTTTCCATGCTAGCCAAAATTAAGATTTCCTATTCGAGACTCCCTTCTTCTATAGGGACTTTCTTATGTGTTTTAAGGTTTGCTTTTATAGACAAATTACTTTCTACTAGCTTATTAATATCAACTGAAGGGTTTTAATTTGAGCTATAGAAGTCTCTACAATTGAGAGCTCCTTATAGTCTCTTTAAGAAAAAAAATCTCACTCTAGGTTTCCATAGTTTTTGTTCAACTTCCAAGGATGTTTTCAACTAATAACTTACTTCTACCCTTGATTCTTTTTGTTTTTTACTTTCACCAAGTTTTAGGATAGGGATGAAACTTAGTAGTTCTTGGTTGATGTTAACCTCAATACACACTTTTTCATAACCAAAACATTTGAATCCTATAGTATTAGCATCTAAACATAATGACTTCCTCATGTAGACAGCCAAATGGATTATCCCCATTATAGACAATACTCTAAAGGGTTATCATCAAGGTTTACCTATAGAGGCATATGTTTGATGCTTAGCTTGCCTATATCCTCAACTTTTGTAAAAGAATTGGCCTACTATTTTGGTTATAGGGTCCCTATATTAGGATTATGTTCATCCTTGGTACGAGTTGAATTTGAAAATGAAGCTTCATTGCTTGCATATTAAGATATCCTCTTGCCCCTTATTTTTCCAATTTTTAGATGCCTATTGATGCATGAGGGGAAAAGCTAGGTGTTTCCTTATAAAAAAAGCCCACTATGGCTATAGTCCATCTTGAATCTTCATACTTTAAAGTTCAACTAATGGAGCCACAATCTTCCCCTTCTTAAAAAGAGTTGGGTTAGGGGGGGTTGGGGGGTGGGGGGAGGTGTAATAACTTAGTTCCAAGTTAGGGACAGGGTCCCCCATAATCCACTTCTAAGAGGCTCTTTTAAAAGAAACATCCTTAAAGAGGTCAAGAGGATAAGGAACTTGCGAAAGGTTTTAGGAAGGGGACAAAGGGATAAGGTTAGTAAGGAAGCTTCCCTATTTATCAAATATAGCTCGAGGTGCAGGGGTAATAGTATAAGAGGGAGTTATATGGAAAGGTTGGGAGTGACCTCCCTTAGGGAAGAATTGGGGAGTGAAGGAAAGTCGAAAAGGGATAAATTGACAATGGAAGGGGTAGTTAAGACATATAGGATGTCATTCTAAAAGTAGAAAGCAACACATAAAGAGGTTAAATAGGAACCAAAAGAAGAAAATAGTATCTAAAAAATGAAAAAAAAAGTGCCACAATGAAACAAGCTAGCCCAAGGTATAAGGATAAAGAATGTAGAAGGAGAGGGGGTTCAAGGATTGAAGCTAGTATAGGGATTCAGCCAATAAGGAAACCAATAAAGGGAGAGCAGAAAATAAGAGCATGGTTTATCATTAACCTATATAGATTATCGGTCAACAAATGTAGGTTAAAATTTGCTAAAATTTTATATAGAAGTTGTGAAGCAAACATATTGATCGACCAATATGTTGTTATGGTTGACTAATGTCTCACCAGGTTATGTATTGATCAATCAATATATAACATTGGTTAACCAAATGTTCTAACTGTTAATGTGTTGGTTGACCAATAAGTAATATTGTTCAACCAATACATAGAAACTAGCCATTAGCAATAGTTAGTTTTTGTTTCTAATTGCTAGTTTGTTTCTAAATTCATGAGTTTAGAAATGTTAAAGCATTTGAATATTTTATATATACATTTGCAAGAGTTTTCCAAAGCATTTAGATTATTCATTGTTGCATTTTAAAGTGAGTGAGACTTTAAGGTTATCATTATGATTAAACAAGGTCTTTTCATGTTGTAAATTGTTTTGTGAATGAGGTTACTCTTCAAATAGGAGAAAGAACGTAAGAATAGTTTCCTTTAACTCATTAAAAACAAGATAAGAAGGTTCCTGATTGACCTAGAACATGTTAGTCAATATTTAATACTACAAGTGCACGGTATAACTGTAGCTCGTATTAACAAATACAAGCCTATCCCACGAGGACATTATGTACTAGTAATTACTGTTGTCCTATTATCTAGCCTACAGATTGATAATGGTTTTTAACTTAAGAAACAAAAATTAAGCAAATAAACTAAACAAGTAATGTGAATTAAAGAAAAGGATTGGTGATAATAAAATAATTACTAATATCAGATGATTGGTACCTAAGCTTCGAATCCCCCTAAACCTTAACCAATTGATTCCTTATCATGTAATTGTGTTATTGATTTATTAATTCGTGGAGATTCTTATGGTATACTAGTAGCTAACCTTAGTCTACTAAGAACTAATTCTAAGATCTTTAACCAAATTACTCAGGTTAAAACTTGTAGGATTACATAACTGATTATGAATCCCTCTATTAGGTTTGACCCTAATATAGAAGATTTATGTTATCTTATCTCTAAGATTGCAATCAACCCTTTCCAATTATCGTAGATTTATTCAACCTAGAATTTTTCAATTACTAAGTATAAAATCAAATTAAAGTCCAAAAATAAGATTAATAGATAGTAAATAGAATGGATAATTGGATCATAATAATCAACAAACGCAATTGCATTCACAAAAAATCAAAACATGTCAAAGTGTTCAACCAGGGTTCATCTAACCTAGATACTAATAGAAAAATTAGTTATACATCAGCGAACATGAAATCATATCCATATAGATAGAAAATAGAATAGAAAATATCGGAATCATAATTTTAAATCTCTTTGATTGTTCTTTATCGTGTATTCTGACAATGTAGATGTTTGTTGTTGTATTTTGATGGATCTTTTCATAAAAATCTCGTGTCTTATACTCCGTAAGCTCCAAATCACCTCTGAATGCCTTGTGACGATCTTAGCTGCTCTCCTCTCCTAATTGTCTTCAAAATGTCCAATTTATATGAAAATCTAGGTTTTTGGGTTATGCACGTTTGTGTGCACAACCGTGCACGGGAACGTGCATAATCAGAGTATGTCATATATCGTGAAAGTGCACGAATGTGCATTTCTTCCAGATTGTTATTTTTCCTATTTTAGTTGCATTTTTAGTCTGGTTTCTTCTCCTTTAAGTCTATGCAAACAATTATAACCTAGAAACACATTTGAAACAAGTTTGACAAGGTTAATAACCATAGATGGAGTAAGACATCTTAATCTATCTAGAATGTGTCACCTATGAAAGCAACACTAAGAGCCATATGAACATCTCATTTTTATGTGCTCATATTCACTGAGTATTTGGAAGAATATATAAATGTTGTGTCATCTACAAAATTCTAATATGAGATAATGGGAATTCATTAAATGGTTGCAAGGAAACAGTAGAATTCCAAAAGGAAACATTGTAACATCCCGTTTCCAGAGAACGGGTCGGACCAAAGAACGGGTCCAGGTGTGGTAAATTACCACACCTCATGC
>JANQBM010000004.1:18979875-19003528 GCA_025594535.1 Erythroxylum domingense | reverse complement strand
CTCCATTATCTTAGGTTATGTGTCGGAATGACCTACGGGCGTTCCGGTGCGTATCCCAGGGTAATGGGGGGTTACATTCCATGTATGCCAATGAAGTCTATATCCTTGTAAATCCACCACCAGATGTAAAAGCCATAGTGTGTAAATGGATCTACAAAAGGAAAAGAGGATTAGATGGAAAGGTAGAGACCTTTAAAGCTAGATTGGTGGCTAAAGGCTATACTTAAAAGGAAGGTATTGACTATGAGGAGACTTTTTCTCCAGTTTCTATGCTTAAGTCCATTAGAATTCTTTTGGCCATAGTAGCCTATTTCAATTATGTAATATGGAAAATAGATGTCAAGACCACATTTCTTAATGGAGATCTTGAGGAGACCATTTATATGGCCCAACCAAAAGGATTCAATGAGTCAGGTAATGAGCATAAGGTATGCAAATTACAGAGGTCCATTTATGGGCTTAAGCAAGCATCTAGGTCTTGGAACATTAGGTTTGATAAGTTTATCAAAACTTATGGGTTCATATAAAACCAAGATGAACCTTGTGTCTATAAAAAGATACAAGAAGACAAGGTTATTTTCCTAATCCTGTAGGTTGATAACATTTTACTCATTGTGAATGATGTAGGAATGATATCTACAGTTAAGGGATGGCTAAACGAATAGTTCTTAATGAAGGATTTAGGAGAGGCTAGCCATGTTCTAGGGATCAAACTTATAAGGGATTGTAAGAATGAATTGATAGCCTTGTCTCAAATAATCTACATTGAGAACATGTTCAACAAGTTTGCCATGCAAGATTCTAAAAGGGTTTTCACACCTACTAGACATGGATTCAAACTTTCAAAGGAGCAAGCACCTAAGACCCAAGAGGAGGTCGAACACATGCATAACATTCCATAGGCTTTAGCAGGTGGAAGTTTAATGTATGTTATACCACTAGACTGGATATATGTTATGCAGTGGGACTGGTAAGTAGATTCCAGTCTAATCCAAGAATGGAGCATTAGACTGTGGTTAAATGCATACTGAAGTAGCTTCGTTGGACGAAGAACTTAATGATCATTTACTCTGAAAGTAATCTTATTTTGACTGGATATACGAATTACGATTTCTATTCAAATGTTGACTCAAGGAAATCAACTTTTAGCTCTATATTTATTTTAGGAAGTGGAGCCACAGTTCGGAGGAGTATCAAGCAATCTTGCATTGTTGATTCGACTATGAAGGCTGTGTCACTACTTCTGAAGTAGTAAAAAAAAGCAGTCTGGCTCTGCAAGTTCCTAAATGATTTAGAGGTAGTTCCTGAGGCAAAAAAGGCAATTACACATTATTGTGATAATAGTGGGGCAGTGGCAAATTCAAAAGAACCTCAGAACTATAAAATTGCCAAACACATTAAGAGAAAGTATCATCTCATAAAGGAGATAATACAACGTGGTTAGGTGAATGTTGTAAACATTCCCATAGAGCAAAACCTTATTGATCCATTTATGAAGACGTTGTCTCAAAAGAGTTTTGAGGGTTACCTAGCAGGGATGGAAATGAGGGATATGTCAAACTTGCTTTAGGGAAAGTGGGAGATTGTTGGAGTTAAGAAAATATAGTGCCCTGGAAAGTAAGTTTATTTACTTATAACATAATTTTCTTCCCGTTAATTTTTGTAATGAAAATATTTATTATTAATAAAACAAAAGAGTTTGGTTTTATATGTATGAGCATAATAAAATTAGTCATAAGGTACTGAGATTATTTTATAAGTAATATACATATATATAGAGATGTATGGGAAACATGTATATTATTAGAATCTAAAATAATTGATTCATAGTTTAATTAAGAGTATTAAATATTGAATTGAAATTGAGGCAAGATGAAGCATTGATAGCCATTCTAAAGTTGAATCGATGTTGCATGATAGAATTAGAAGAGCTCAGAGTAAAGATCCTAAAATGGTGAAACTAATTAAGAAGATTAAGATGAATACATATTCTGAATTTGAATTGAGAGATGAAACAGTATGGTTAAAACAAAGGCTGTGTCTACCTGAAGTGGGTGAATTAAGAAAGGAAATTCTAGAGGAAGCATATGTAGTAGCTTATGCTATGTAACTTGGTACTACCAAGATGTATAACACGTTGAAGCAACATTTTTGGTGGCCAGGGATGAAAAAGCAAGTGGCTGAATATATGGCTAAATGTTTGACTTGCTAACAGATCAAAGCAGAGCATCAAGATCCAGTTAATAAACTACAATATTGCCTATTCCAAAGTAGAAATAGACGAGGATCACGATGGATTTTATTATAGGGTTACCGAGGACTCCGAGCCAATATGATTCCATTTAGGTCATTGTTGCTAGATTGACCAAGTCGACTCATTTCTTGCCAGTGAGAGAGAATAACTCACTAGATCAGTTAGCTTGGAGATATATGAATGAACTAGTGAGATTATATGGGGTTCTAGTGTCCATTTTATCGGACAGAGATCCCAGATTTACCTCGAGAATTTGGGGTAGCTTACAGACAACTTTAAGTGTGAGGATGAATTTCAGTACTGTATTTCATCCTCAAACAGATGGGCAGAGTGAGAGGACAATCAAGACTGTTGAGGATATGCTTAGAGTATGAGTTTCAAGGAGCTTGGGATCAGTACATAACTTTGATTGAATTTGCTTATAACAACCACTACCACAACAATATTGGAATGGTAACCTATGAGGCACTGTATGGTAGAAAATGTCGATCACCTCTATATTGGGATGAGAAAGGTTTGAGAATGATAGAAGGCCGGAAATTGATACAAGATATTGTGGATAAGATAAAGTTGATCCGAATTTGAATAATAGCAGCACAAGATAGATAGAAGAGTTATGACAATCAGCAAAGAAAGGATATGGAATATAATGTGGGAGACAAAGTATTTCTGAGAGTCTCACCTTGGCGAAGAGTGTTAAGATTTGGCAAGAAGGGCAAGTTGAGCCTTAGGTATATTGGTCCTTATGAGATTATACAGAAGGTAGGACCATTAGCGTACATATTAGCCTTATTGAGTGAAATATCTCAAATACACAATGTTTTTCATATGAGCATACTTAGGAGGTATAAATATGATCCGATGCATGTATTACTGGCTCAAGAGATTGAAATTGCTAGTAATCTGAGTTATGTTGAGGAGCCAATCAAGAAGTGGGATATCAGACAAAACAGTTGAGGAATCGGGAAATTCCATTAGTGAAAATCCTATGGAAAAATCGCTTGAGTGCGGAAGAGAATTGGGAAATAGAAGAGCATATGAGAAACCAATATCCCCACATGTTTCATGAATTAGGTAAGAATTTTGAGGATGAAATTTCTGAAGGAGGGGAGAATTGTAACATCTCGTTATCCCATGATTAGGGTTAGAACCCTAGGATAGTATATATGAGAGTTTATTGAGGATTTAGAAGTGCATTTCAAGCATTATATAGCATACACATGGACGTGAATAATGTTGTCACTCATGAAAATAATTGTACATGCATTCATTGACATTTTTTGAGTATAAGTGATTTTAATGTGATTAAAGTGCGAATTATGGATTAATTGTCTTAAAAATTGAATTGGTTTGTATTAGAATTATTTTTTCATTTTTGGAGACATTTTGGATATTTTAGAAATTTATAAAAAATTTGGAGTATTTTTAGACTAGGAAAAATGTAGAAATAAGAGACATAGAATTTTTGACAAATGGACTAATTATGGAGTCACAAATGGATAAATTAATGTGTGACATGTAGACCAATAGCTAAGTGACATTTGGTAGCTTCACATAATGACAAATGCAAGACATGCATTAGAGACATGTGGCAAAGCTAAGTTAAGCCACACAAGTCACATTTTTGTTAGGCAAGGAAGATTTCTACAACTCTTTTCTTTGGTTTCACCAAAATCATCTAAACCTTCCTTCTTGCTTTGCCATCACCGAAACACTATCATTGTTCATTTTTGTGTATTGGTTTTTAGTTAATTCATTAACATGACACCTTGCAAAGAAACCACTTCAAACCATATTCTGTCTCTCTATTCTTGTCCATCCACCGAAATCTCTTCTAACCACTCTCAACTGTTGGAATTTTTTTGAATCAAGTAAGTGATGCTTTAAGTTGTATAGGTAGTGTAAATGACATTTTAATGATGTTTTAATGTTTGTAAATGGATGCATGCATGAGTAGTGTAGGAAGATAAACGACTGCATGCATGAGTGGTGTTATAGGAAGAAGAGTTTCAGTGATACATGAAAAACGAAAATGTGCAGAAAGTGTTATATAAAGTGTGCTGGAGTGTGTTATATACAATGTTTTACTAAGCATACATATGTATTTTAGTCATAACTTGATCTGTGAATATCCAAATTGGATGAAATTTAATTTGGAGTAAACTAGAGACATTTGGTTACATTGTTTATGAAGGAATCGAATTTGAAATCTATCCTTATAAGTCATGAAATTTGGTTTGAAATTGAGAATTTTGTTCTATCTAGGTATGAAAATAGTCCACAGAGTTTTAACAATAACTTGCATGATACTAAACCAAAATGCATAAAATTAATTTCATTAGACACTCAATACATTTTGGAACATTTTATTAGGAGAAGGTGTTGTCTAAATACCTCATTGTCTAGGTCGTAATGGTCATACAAATCTGACCTGAAATCTGCTTAAAAAAATCTGAAAAAATACAGAACATGTGATATGGAAAAATATGGAATAGGTTTTATTTTGGGGTTTATGAACAATCATGGAATGTTGAACTGTGTATTGATGTTACTGAACTAAAACTGAAATAAAAATGAAGAGATCATCAACTGTAAATAATAGAATTTTGATACTAAAATGTTTGATAAAATGGATATCATGTTATGGAAAAGGTTAGATTTCATGAATGATAATATGTAGTTGAAGAGGTTTAATCAATTGAATAGAGTTTGATAATTTCATGAAAACAAATTGGTATGTGAAAGAGTATGGAATGATGAAGTGTTTGTGGTAAAGTAATATAGAAAATTGGAGTGAACTTGGTGTTAAAATGTAAGTTAATTTCGGAAAAACAGAAGAAAGGAGGAAGAAAACAGAACAGGGCACGATCATCCACCTGTATGATTGCGACTCTACTAGAAAATGATGGAAGTCGTGATTGTTCATTTGCACAATCACAACTTTGCAGAGAAGAAGGAATTACAAGATCACGACCCGAGAGGCTTTATCAGGGTGTTATTTGGATGTTTTTCAACCTAATTCAAGTAAGGATGTTACCATATGAGGCATGTAGGTTTAAATGAGCTCTTACATGAATTTAATTGATGTTTAATGAAGGGATTAAAGTGAAAAAAAAGGTATTAAGGATTAAAAGAATGTTTTGAAGGTGTTGTAAATTGTTTATGAAGAGTATTAAAGAAACATACCCAAGAAATTGTCATTGAACATATGTGATACATAATACATTCATAAATGTACTTATGACTGATTATTCATATGAAAATGCACATGAGTGACATATAAATGTATATGATTGCATATACAGGATCATGTCGAATGACCGCTTCCAGACATTGCCGGGACTTTATGGCAATAAGCTAAAGGGAGCATTTTTGAGTTAACCGAAAGGATTGATTGATTGATTTTGTTTAACTTCCAATTATTGAACTGTTTGTGATCTATATGTGAAGTTCAGACTTTAAAGGTTCGAGGAGTTTGATATTCGAGAATGTATTTGAAGTGTTCTTTTTGTATCTGAAATTTGAAAGATATATGTTTGTAACTAATTTCTGAATACTCAACGAAAGTTAAATGCCGGACTGAGGTTCGATGAATATAAGATTCTGTCTGTGCTTCACAAGTGGATTCTATTCATGGCATATTTTGTTATTTGATGTATTTCATAGAATGCATGTTCAGATAAAGGTGTTGTAATTAGAGTAGCCAGTTTGAAGGAGCTATAAGCTTAGAATTCTGCAAGTAGAGCTTTGGTTCATGATTTCTGTATCTGACTGAACGCAATGGACCAGTATTTGTATCTGTATCTGAAAGGCACTTGATCACAACAAATAATAATGAATATGGAGTCTCATATTCATCTGCATTTGTATATTTATGATTATGAAATATATTCTTGTGAAATCTTTTCTGAAGTTGTAATGTTAAAGTGATATGCCATGATAATGTGATTGATTAGGTTGTACAAGTTTTGAAAGAATGTATGTGATGTGTATGACATTCATTATGTCTTATTGTGATGGAAAATGTTGTGAATTTGGTTAGTTGTATGATATTTGTGTGTTTGCCTAGAGTGAGATCATTAATGATTGTTTGCTCATTGAGTTCGCAAAACTTAACCAAATAGCGACGTTGATATTTTTAGGTAAGAGACAGGAGACCTAGATTTCTAAGATCTTCTAGAAGAACGTTGTGGATAAAGATATGGCTCAAAGGTCTATCAGCTGGCATTTGAAGAGTTGTAGTAGTTTTTAAGTAGTTTACATATGTCATGTAGAAATTATATATAAAGGTTGTAAATATTAGTTTTAATGTCTTTTATGCAAACCTTTATGAATGAAATGAAATGATGAGGTTTTTAAGTATTGTATTTTCTTTATGATTCCATTTAAGAGATTAGGTTTGATCCAGCATACCATTGTCATATGATGTGTACTTGAATATCTTCTGGATGTTCGGGTAGGTACTTTATGGTAGTGGGATGCGACATATAAGGTGCTAAACTTCATCTTTCTAGTTTCATGGAGATATCAAGGCCAATGAGCTCATTTGGGTATTTATTAATCTACTGATATTGTTTTTAACTTTCTTTTATGATTGATTATATTATTTTATGATTATTGTTCCAAGATTTATGTATAAATGATTTAGATATTCCAAATAGATTATTTATGTACGAACTCATTGTTAGAATCTAGATTACAATACGTAATTATTGTGGTAAACTAATGGTTGAGCATTAGTAGAAATAACATAGCATAGGTTAAATGACCCGAGCTTATGTGGTTGTTGTTTAGATTAACCTGTTTTCCAATTACATAGTGTGATTGTCACACTAAATATAAAGAGCTCATTCTAGGTTATCTGATAAGTATACCTAATTAAAGAGTTTAATTTGATTAGATTCAATCTAAGGGAAAACTGGGATTAACAGAGGTTGTTGTTAATCTATGGTTAATAGTGCTGGAGAAGTGCTCTAAAGGCAATCATCTTTAGCACTTTTTATACAAATCATTTTATTATTAATAAAGGCATTTTTCATTATTTTGATGTTCATACATTTATGGATTTGATGTTGATCTTAATTTGATTTAATGAAGTCCTTGATACAAAACATAGCATGGAGGAAATCATGATGAGATCATAATAATGAGATTCCTATTATGTGTAATTACATTAATATCCTTAGTCATAGGATTAATAAGATGGGATATCAATAATCCAGATAGACTAACGTATGTTATAATCCTTGATTAGAGCAAGCAGTAGATCTCATAAACTGTAGACATGAGTTGTTTAGAGTTAACATGTGGATGCTTACTAAGGGTAGTCAGTACAATGGATTTACCTACTATGAGACAATCATATGGATATTCTATTCCAGTGTCAATGATAGTCTCATTATAGCAATGGTTTAAGTATCCTATGACCTAAGATACTAAAGGATATCTCAGATATTGATCCTGTGTTTTGACTCCATTCATCAGTGCCTTTTAAGGGTTCCTCATAGGGTGGTGTGATTGGGTACAACTTAAGGTATTCAAAGATAATTGAGTAGCTAATAAAAGATTCACCACTCCTGATAGAAGGAGATGATACCCACAACCTCTTATCAGGGTCATTATTCGAGAGTCTCTAGATATAGCAGATATACGTCATAAAGAGGGTCTTTAGTGATACATAGAGTCATGAGATCCTTAGGACATGATCTAATATCACTTGGATTAGATGTGACGTAGTCAGTTTAGTAGGAGTTGACACTTTGACCATACTTTGAACCAAGTGGGGTATAGATGGTGAAAGGACAAATTGCATAGCAACATTGTGTATGGAAGGTTTCGTAGTCAAACCACTAACTTTTCGATCAATTGGAGGTCATGACATGTTGCTAGATACTGCTCTTAATTTACTTGAATTAAGTGTTAATTCAAATGGCCAACATAACCAGGAACCTAATGGGTCACACATATAGGAGATTCGAAGGATGAGTAAAATGGTCTTGAATGGTGATTCAAGGTATGTAAGAGTGTTTTAGGATTGTATTGCGATGTGATCATGGTAGAAAACATTGCATGGAATATATTAGAAACAAATGTTGTTGGCTTCCATTAATGCATGCTATTCATGGTTATTAACTTCCCATAATTTTCATTAATGAATGATATTCATGACCATTAACTTCCCATAACTTTCCATTGGTGATGGGGTTATGGAAGGCCAAATGTGCAAAAAATTAAGATGATTTTTCATTCATCTTTTGTAAGAGAAAAAAATGAGAAAGATAGGTTCTTATTTTTACACACACACTTTTTATCTCTAACTTTTACAAGAGTTCTTGTCTTTGCTAGCACAAAGAAAGAATTCTGGCCATCTCCTAGCAAGGTTTAATTCTTCTATCTTCATGTGGACTTTCATTAAAGATGGTCTGAGTTGACTGTTGTGGCTTACAATAACCTAACCTTGGAGAAAATTCAAGAACCAAGGAGATCATTAA
This sequence comes from Erythroxylum domingense, assembly GCA_025594535.1. Lineage (NCBI taxonomy): Eukaryota > Viridiplantae > Streptophyta > Magnoliopsida > Malpighiales > Erythroxylaceae > Erythroxylum > Erythroxylum domingense. The sequence continues at coordinate 18,994,783 of JANQBM010000004.1, read as the reverse complement.
AAAGGTATGTAAACATTTTACATTTCATGTTTTTGTTTTTCTATATCCATATGTATGAGTAGATCTAGTTTTTGAGGCTTCGTTTTATTTTCACTACGTATATTTGATATATATTATGCATGAGATGCATGATCAGAACTTAAAAAATAGTTTTGAAGAGAGGTACAAGAATACCATAATAATTGATTATGTACATTTATGTGAAGGTCAAGATTGAATCGTGAACTAGATTCAAACTCATCGATTTTAATTGTAGGGATTTTGTGTTGTTTGATATAGTCTGACTGTAATAGTTTAGTTTTATTTTATTTTGTTAATCGAATTCAACCAAACCACCTAAATCTTAAACACTAGTTTTTCATTACAAAAGCGAAACATACACTTTTTGTAGATACAATCATGGATCACTATTATTACAAATTTAGTTGTGCAGAGTTAGGTTTTAATTTTTATATGTTCGACGAACATAAAATTTTTTGGCTTCATTGTCGGGGTGTATTGTGATTTAGTTTTTGTTTTTGATATTAATTGGTGTTTAGTTTATATATTTGTTTATAATTGGTTTTTATTGTTGTTTCTTGAACTTTTTATGTTTTTTAGTGTTTCATTAAGACCCTTACAATTTGATCTTAAGATCACAAGGGCATTGTGACCTTTACATATGGAAAATAAAGCAACTCTAGGATTGTAGAAAAAAATTGATTCAGAAGAAGCTATGGTCGATCCAAGAACTTTAAGAGAGTTGACACCCCATATTTGATTTAAAGGCCTTTATAAATCACTTTTCTAAATTTGCTGAACATATGACTTTTAAGCTTAAGTCTGGCTTAATCCATATTTTACCTAAATTTCATGGTTTTACAAGTAAGGATGCTTATAAGCACCTTAAGGAGCTCGATATGGTTTGTCTTATTATGAAACCTTCAAGGGTGAAAAAAGAGCATATTATGTTAAAAGCCTTTCCATTTTCACTAAAGAATGCAATAAAAGATTGGCCTTTTGATTTAATTATAGGGAGTGTAAGCATATGGATGAAAATGAAGAGTCTATTTTTAGAGAAGTACTTTCCAACATCAAAGATAACCAGTATAAGGAAAAAAATTGTGAGATAAAGCAACATCATGGAGAATCCTTTTACAAGTATTGGGAACGCTTTAAGAAGTTATATGCTAACTGTCCTTATAACAATATCACTGAACAACTCCTTATCTAATACTTTTATAAAGGATTATTACTGATGGATAGGAGCTTGTTAGATACAACAAATGGTTGAGCAATTTGTGAAAAGACACCTATGGAGGCTAGAACTTTAATCGAGTGTACGGCAATAAACAGTCAACAATTTGGCATTCTCAACGATCTTCATAAGGTAAAAAGGTAAACAATTAATCCATAAAACATTGTTTAGATGAATTAACATCCTTTGTTAGACAAATTGCTCTATGACAGGCGTAGGGGAAGCTTGAGGTATATATGTAAATGCAAACGATCCATTAAATAGGAATCCATTTTTATAAAATGGAAACATGGAGTATATGAATATTATAGGGGGAAAATTTTCCCATAAATAAAACCCATATTCCTAAACCTATAACCTTGGTTGGAGAGATCACCCAAACCTGAGCTATAGAAGAAATAGGAATAATTGTTTTTCCCAAATAGGCCACAAGGTGAATAAAAATTTCAACATAGACAACAAGCCTCCTCCTATACCTCAAGCATGCCATTGGAAGATATGGTTAAGTCTCTTGTCATTAACACTTATCAATTTTAGGTTGTAAAGTAGTTTTACTTGGAGATAAGATCTCAATTTCAAGAAACTAGAACAAGAATCTAGAACTTAGGAACATAGATAAGCTAGATGGCAGTAGCTATTAATTGACTAGAAGCCTAATGAGGAGTAAAATTACCATCATAATATGAGATAAGTATAAAGAATGGTAGTGCAATCACCTTGAGGAGTTTAGGAAGCTTGAAGATCCTAAGAGGACTACACAAAGGATAGTTAGTGAAGAAGAATTTGAGAAGGATTTTGAAAGAGAAATGGGTATATCATCTAGCTTAGAGATAAATGTTAAATCCCAAATTATTGTTAACAATAACCCTCCAACTTTCCTTAGCAGGTTAGCAAAGTCAAACAAGAAGGATAAGGATAAAGAGATTTGGGAGACTTTTTGGAAGGTTGAGGTGAATATACCATTGTTAGATATGATCAAACAAGTATCAAGGTTTGCAAAATTCCTTAGGAAATTATTACCAACAAGAAGAAGCTGAGAGGTAATGAAATGATCAGGTTAGGTAAGAATATTTTTATAGTCTTTAAAAAGAAAATATGTCCTAAGTGTAAGGACTAGGCATGTTTACCATCCCTTGTAAAATTGGTAACACTAAGATTAAATAGGCTATGTTAGATTTAGGAGCATTAATTAATGTTGTACCTTATTCCATGAATGCTTCTTTAAATTTAGCCCCGTTGAAAGAAACTAATGTTAATATACAGTTAGTTAATTGTACTAATGCTTATCCAAAGGGAGTGGTTGAGGATATTTTCGTACAAGTAAATGAATTAATGTTTCAGGTAGATTTTTATGTAGAAGATATAAATGATGATACTTCCTATAATCTCAGTAGATTATCTTAGTAGGGAGATCGTTCTTGTGTCTAATTTTATTGAATTTTGCTTGCATTCATATCTTGATTTTGGTTGCAAATTCTTACGATTTACTTTAAATTTGATATAAATTGATTAAAAATGTCATGGATTTTACATGAATATGAATGGAGTGTCTTCTGAATGTTGAATGAAAAATTGTTAAGAATTACATATGAAAGAATGAAATGGGATGTGAACAATACATTTAATTAAATAATTTAACCATGCATGGAGTCACAGGCTCCCATATCATGGATGTGACCCACTTATGCACACGCGTGACTCCCTCATGCACATCCATAACAACATTTTCTTTAATATAATAAATATTATGTGTCATCTACAGGGTGGAGAGGTCAAAAACCTAAACCTAGAATCACACTAGAGAGGATGGCAGCACATACACACAATCAGGAAACAAAAATAGATAGAGAGAGGGGAGGTTAAAAAAAAACAAAGAACGGAGAGAAGGTATGGCAGTGGAGAAGTAAAGAGATTCGACTGAGAAGAAGAAAAGCAATAGAGAGGTGAAGGTAGTGTGAAAATTTGATCGTCTGGGTGAGGATCAACCAGAAGCAAAAGATGAGGGCTAATGTAGAAAGCTTGAGAGTGGCAGGAGACCACCGCAACTCCCTCATCCATATACTTTGTTTGCTCATTCTGTTCTTTATCTGTTGCATTATTTCTCTTTTGCTTTACTGGACTCACTACTCTGTTAGCTTTTGATAGTCATTTTGGTTATTCACTCAGTTTATTGCTTTAATACTTCTCTTATACTAACAAAGATAGGATTGACATCTATGAACATGATGAATATGGTTTATTGCATGATGGGCTGATTCTTTTTCTTGAGAATTAATGTAGTTATTTTAGTCAATTATGCATGATGAAGGGGATATTTTATTGTCTTGTTATTTGCTATAGTTTCTGAGCTTATTGGATGTGTTGGTAAGGCCAAATTTTGCATCGTTTTGGTATTAAATGAAGGATCAGGAGAAGAAGTTTAATATAGAATGAGAAACTATAGTTGCATTAGTTATGAATTAGAATATATTAACTTAAGTGGGTAATTATTAGTTGGGTTTCCATAATTAATTTGGATGATAAACTTGTAGAATAAAAAATTAGATTAGTTTGTTATTTGAATTGATTTTAGAACCCGATTTGCAATTTTAGCAAGACACTTATTCGATTAATTGACCTTCATCATTCATAATAGATTAAATTAGTAAAATTAATTCTCAAGAGTTTTTATGGCGATTAATCAATTCATTTTTACTTCTAGTTAAATCAGTTCATTTTTTTGTCTAATTGTGTAATTTTAGTCTAATTCTAGTTTAATTGTTAGTTGAATTAATTTTAGAACCCAATTGGTAATTTTAGCAAGACTTATTCGATTAATTGATCTTCGTCATTCATAGGAGATTAAATTAGTAAAATTAATTCTTAAGAGTTTCCACACCGATTAATCAATTAATTTTTTCTTCCAATTAAAGCAGTTCACTTTTTAGTCTAATTGTGTAATTTTCTTTAGAGCCTTTACTCAAAAAACTGGGATAGAATTTTTGGGATTGCATTTGATTTTATTTTTATTCATGATTAATTTAAGTGGACCAGTTTCACCTCCGTGGGAGATGACCCTGCGTAATCAACTACAACTACCTTGTATACTTACAAGTAGGATAGGCTAGGTTTTTTATAACTTATTTTGGCACAACAAGTTTTTGGTACCATTGTCGGGGAGGTTTTTAGTGCTTACACTTAATTTAATTTTGATTGTTTCGACAATTGTTTTGTCTGCTCAAACATACATTTTTTTTGTGTTATTTCATTGAGTTGTTTTAGCATTTTGTTTACTAATTCAGTGTTGTCTTTACTTTTTTATATGAGGAAGGAGATTCGGGAAAGTAACTCACCCTCTTTATTGATAATGTGCATCAGATAAGAGAACCTCAAAGGGATTTGAAGACAATCTTGAGGAGCCTAAGCCTAAAGATTAAGATATGGGTGAAAGGCAGCCAGTAATGAAGGAGTATGTTAGACTAGTAATTGGTATTGCCACTTTGTGCATGCATTTAGGAGAGGCTACCAGAAACTATGAATTGAAGAGGATTCATTACAACATGCTACCATCGTTCTATAGGGTTCCTAATGAAGACCCTTTAAATTTCATTTACGAATTTTATATCTGTAGCACCCCACTCTTGCAAGTCACGTACCTGACATCCTGAGAGATGTCTGAGTACATAAACCCGCAAGGGTGGCATGCTAAAACAGTCAAATACAGGAAACTCAGTACAAGTTTTTTTTTTAAAATATCACACGCATATGCAGAAATCAATAATCAAATTGGGCCCACTTTATTCATAAAATTTTTCAATCATAAGAGTTACAACTCTCATTATACATATCATCGAAATCCCAATAGTCACTTGGGTCCATTTCAATTATAAACATCACTCACCACAATAGATATTACACTTTAAAATTTACACACGTACATTGCACAATATTAACATAAATATAATTCAAAATTAAAATCATTGAAGACATATGTAGGTGAAAACTGATCCCAACCCTTAGTCCATATTCGATTTGAATGGTTGTATGGCAATTAGCCTAATTGGATATCTCCTCTAAACTTGAAAAGCCACATTGCAATTTTGGATGAGTTTTACGAACACAATGAGGGAACCATCATTAATGATCTCACTCTAGGTTATACACAAATATCATACAACCAATCAAATTCATAACATTTCACATCACAATAAGACATAATAAATAACGTACACTTTTCATACCTTCCTTCAGAATTTGTACAACCCAATCAGTCACATTATTATGACATATCACTGTAACATCACAACTTCAAAAAGAATTCACACCCATATGTTTCATAATCATAGATATACAAATGCAGATGGGACTCTAGATTCTTTATTATTTTTTGTGACTGATTTCCTTTTAGATACAGAATAGATACTGGCCCATTGGGCTCAGTCAGAAACAGAAATCACAGAGCAGAGCTTTACGTGTAGAACATTGAGTTTATAGCTCTTTCAGACTGGCTACTCTAATCACAACACCTTTATCTGAACATGCATTTTATGTAATGCATCAATAATAGAATATGACATGAATAGCATTCATTTATAATGCACAGAAAGAATCTTATATTCATCGGACCTCATTCTGGTATTGAACTTTTGTTGAGTATTCAAAATTCAGTTGCAACATATATCATTCAAATTTTAGATGCTAACAGAACACTTCCAATACATTCCCGACTATCAAACTCCTTAGACTATTAAAGTCCAGAATTCACAAACAGATCACAAGTAGTTTAATAATTGGAAGTTAAACAAAATCAATCAATCTTAAGAAGATCATCTAGGATGACTCACAAATGCTCCTTTTCTCTTATTGCCCTGAAGTCCCGGCAATGTCTGGATGTTGTCGCTTAATGTGTTCCTCTAAAACATATCATAAATACACATATCACAATTTTACACAAATATGAATTTATTTATGCACATTCATGTATATTGAATACATACAATGTATGTTCATGACAATTCTGAGTTCCTTATCATTATTCTTGTCACAATATTCATTCATATATCAATACTCAATTTAACAATCCAGACTTATCTAAAAACATACTTTTGAGTCTACTTTGCATAACTATTATCATCATTAAAGTGAAGTAATTTAGCAACACTTCCTTCTGGAGCATTGTTCTTCCATGTTTTAAGTTTCGAATGAAACCAAAATCATACAATTGGATTCAGTATTCTATAAGTTATGCTCACAATACCACAAAATGTGTACATTTGAACTTTTGGCTAGTATATAATCATACCCTTGACAATGTACAACTCGTATATCTCAATTACCATATCCAAAAATTATAAAAGTTATACCAATCAAAAGCTAAGAGAATAAAATACAATATTTTTAAGACACCTTTATCTAATTCGGCTTCTATTAATACAGTTTATTCAATATCAACAGGACATAATTTCTGTCTCTGGTAGTTCTACAGCCTTAGTCAAGACTCAACTTCGAGACAGCTTTTGAAATGTTTAGAGACAGAATTAAAATAGACGTCTTCAATAAAGTTGTAGCCATATGAATCTAAGTTAATCTGAATTAAGAATCAACTCATTTAAAAATCTACAAATCAAGATATATTCAAAATACCGAAGCATTTTCAATGAAAATGTTCTAGTTCACTTCCTCATTTTCATCCTAAATTCATCAATCAAATCCTTCCCAAATGACTTCATATGGCTATATATTTTTATGGAGAGGAACCAAAATGTGTTAAGAGTTTGTTGGTTCAAAAATCAAGTCATTTGGAGGTTGGAAGAAGAAGTTATAGCTAAAACAATGAAGGATGTTCAAAATTGTCAAACAACAGTATACCTTCACTGTGCACAATCGTGCATTTCCAATTGGTCCTCCAATGTCACGATCATGCTTGTGCATGAACGTACAACCCCTTCATGACCCTTTAGAGTGACGATCGTACTTGTGCACGATTGTGTACTGCCTTTTATTCCAGTTTCTTCCAGCTCATCCCAAAACAAACCTTCAAGTCAATCTTTCATGCTTATTTTGATAAGGAATATGAAGGATTTAGGCAAAACATTTTTCTAAAAAAATGTTCCTTTATGCCTTAAGTTTCTAATGAAGCTAATTTCATGCAATTTTGTTTAGTATTCTAAAATTTATATTAAAAGCACCACAGACTATTCCCAAACCACGATAGAATCCCAAAGTCAACTTCAAGCTAAAATTTGAAACTCTTAGAGACAGAATTCAATTTTGATTTCTTCATGGAAAATATGGCCATATGTCTCTAGTTTACTCTAAATCAAATTGCATCCAATTTAGATATTCATAGATCAAGGTATATCCTAAATATAGATGTATGTTTAGTAAAATATTGCATATAACATGCTCCAGCCCACTACCATCCTTCATCTTGTTAATCATAACACCGAATTTGCTTCTTCCTTCACCATCCACACATGCATCAATACCATTCATGCATACATCCATCCACAAGCATGATATATACACCATTCATGCATGCATCCATTTAAAAACATTAAAACCTTAACAGAATTCATTTATACTATCATAAAACTTAAAGCATAACTTACTTGGTTTATACTTCCCACTTTAGCAAAAATTCCAAAAATTAACAAGTTTTCGGTAGAGAGAGCCAAAGATAAAGAGAGACAACTAAAAACCTCAGCTCAAATGGGCAAAAGTGATTCAATTTTTGTTTTGTAAGGTGTAACATTGATAGATTAACCAAAAGCCAATATACATAAATGAGCAAGATGGTGTTTCGGTGATGGTAAAGCAAGAAGGAAGCTTAGATGTTTTTTGTGAAACCAAAGGAAGAGCCGCAGAAACATGTTTCCTAATGAGTAGGTGTCTCTTTTAAGTCTTGACATATGTCTCCAATGCATCTGTTGCACGTGTCCTCCATGTAAGGCTACCAAATGTCATTTAATTATTGGTTCACATGTCACACATTAATTTATCCATTTGTCACTCCATAATTTGTCCATTTGTCAATTAATTTCTAATACAATTTTCAAACTTCTATTTGTCTCCTATTTCAATACTTTTCCCATTGTTTTTTCAATAAATCTCTAAAATTTCTGAAATGTCTTCAAAAATGGGGAATAAATTCTAATACACACTAATTTAATTATCAAGACAATTAATCCATAATTCACCAAAAATTTCGAAATAATAACTATTATCACCAAATAAATTTTCAACACAAATAATCCACAATTCTTATTAGAATCACATTTATAAATCAATCATACCTAGAAAACGTCAATGAATGCATGTACAATGATATTAGTGTGCAAAAATCAATTTTCTCGCGTGTGTGTATGCCACCTTATGCATAAACATGATTTATGCTTCCTAATTTCTCGTTATCCTCTTATAAACACTATTTTAACCTTAACATAAGTAAGAGGATGTTATAATATCACTCTCTAGACATTCCCTTTGGAAGGCCTAAATCAAGATCAACTTAGGATAAGGTGCTCCTATACACATTGAAGGATCGAGGAAAGACATGATTGATGATCCTTCCATCAGATTCATTGACTACATGGGAGGAAGTGTATAACAAATTCATGGGAAAATTTTATTCCCATTAGAAGTTCCATGAGGCGTGGGAATGCTTCAAACTTTTGCTAATATATTTTTGACACCATCATTTTCCACTTCACATGCATACTGGTTCTTTTATGATGGATTGACATAACAATGTCAGTATATGATGGACAACACAACAGGAGGAGTTATGGGACAGAAGACTGTTGAAGAAATATAAGAAAATTTTGAAACGTTAGGGGAAAATTCTTAATAAAAGAGTGAGAGAGGGAGAAGAGTTGGAGTTCATGAAGTGAGTATAAATCAAGAAATGGCTATGCAATTGGTTGAGTTGACAAAGCATGTAAAAATGCTAACTCTGAGGCTACCTTAAAATGTTCCAAATCAAGAGGTATGTGGTATATGTGGAACTTATGGTTATGGAGCTAATGTTTGTTTGTATTTTGTTGAATCTTTTGTAGTTGTAGCAGAACAAGCAAACTAACTTGATGGTTTTTAACCAAGGGTGCGAAATGTTCTGTATTCAAACACCTACAACTCTGGTTAGAGAAACAAACCTAATTTTTCATGGAAGACCAACAATCCACTAGTGTAACCCCAACCACAATATCAAAATTTTCAAAGGCAAAACCAGTTTTAGGGGTAATCCTCAAATCAGAATCTACCCAGTAAGCCTTTTTTAAAGGAAAGTTTGAATTTGTTTATTCAGATAACAACTCATAATCAAGAAACGAACAATAAGAGATTCAACTCCTTAGAAGCATCTGTAAGAAAGATTGAGACTCAAGTAGGGCAACTTGCTGCTCAAATTCACAACAATCAACAAGGGAAGTTGCTTAGTCAACCCTAGCAAGCCCAAATAGTTATTATTCTGAGAAGTGGTAAGGTGATTGATAATCATGTTTAGATCCTTTCTAATCTATTTGGTGCAAGTAATTAAGAGGAGGAGAGCCTCACCAATGAAAAAGATGAGTAAAATGAAGAAAACAATGTGCATGAAAAATTTTCAAGTCACATTCAGAAAGGTGAAAAACTGGGGCATACAACTGATTGCATTGAACCAAGGATGCATAAGGCGACTAATACTTATAAAATACCGATCCCATATCCGAGCCACCTTACTCAAAACAAGATAAGCAACTTCCTGATCTATATAATAGGTTTTCAAAGTTAATATTAATTTTCCTTTGTTAGGTGTGATCAGGAACATTCCAACTTGTGTGAAGTTTTACAAGGAACTAAGCACCAAAAAATGGAAGTTTGAGCCAAACGAGAAGGTGATAGTTTCAGAAGTTGCAAGTACAGTGCTTCAGCAACAATTACCCCTTAAATTGAAAGACCCAGGGAGTTTTCTTATGTAAGTATCAATAGGTAATGGTGATAAGGTTAAGGGTGTGCTTGACCTTAGAGTGAGTATAAATCTTATGCCTCACTTTATTTATGAGAAATTAGATTTAGGAAAGTTAAAACCTACAAACATGTGTTTGAAATTAGTTGATAGGTCAATCTGCTATCTGAAAGGAATAATGGAGGATATGTTAGTGAAGGTTAAAGGATTGATTGTTGCAGTAGACTTTGTTGTCCTAGACATGGGGGAAGTAAAGAAGCAAGAAAAAGGGCACATCATACTCCTAGGGAGGCCTTTTATGACCACCACTAACACCTTGATAATGGGAAGAATAGAAAATTGATCATGATTGTTTTGGGAGAAACAATAGACTTTTCAACATTTAATGTTGAACCTATTCCTATTACAGTTTCTAAAGACTATTATTTTGTTAATCAAATTAATCCTGCATATTTTGATTTCGCCTTGCAGGAAGAAGAAGAAAAGAAGTTGGACTTGGTAAAATAGAGTGATGAATGCTGCCAATTACTAGTCATTGCAACTGAGTATTCTATTAAGGTGTCCAACTACAAGACATTAAAAAAGCACTGAATGGGAGGCAACCCATACAATTTCTATTTTGTTTTCCAAATCTTTGTTTATCATTCCTTTTTAGTGAATCTTTATTTAGTTTGTTTTCTTTATATGAGCATGTCTAATTTTTTGTCTCTTTTATTTATTTTCCTAACAACTTTTCTTCACTCCTTGATCAATACGCTAGGCTCCATATCATACCAAGACTCTATGCAACACACCAACCCCACCTTTATATCGTATTTCTTTCCTTTTTCCTTTTTATTACTTGTTTGTCTAACTTCTATTTATTTCAGTTTTTGTCCTTATGTGAGTTGTTTACATCCTAGATCCCTCACCCACTTTCTTATCACATTGGGAATAATGTGATATTTAAATCCCAGGGGGGGGGAGCGTCAGTAGTGGTTAAAAAAAGAATATTACATGTTGTGTGTTATATGTGTTTTCACTGTTTAGTAGTTAGAGATTCATGGTCTTGAAATAAACTTGATCAGGATTAGAAATGCATAATATGAGTAAATGAGTATGCATAATTAGGCTTATTGACTTGGATTTTAGTTAAAAGGACATTATCTTATTGTGATAAATGAATTGCACTTTGCATTTGATAAGAATTTGATCCCTTTTGAAATATTTAACACCAAATTCAAGTATTCTTTGCTGAGAGTGTTCTTTCATAATTAAGGAACTCCAAAACTTGCTTACAAATACTAGTCAAGATCACACAATCTTATGCAAACATTGAAATGATGAGGACAGTTAGGATTTACCCTTTTTACTTAAAAAGTGTAACATACCACTTCCATAGAGCATATGCCCAAACATCCAGAGGATATTCGAGAACATATCCTATTAGAATGGCACATTAGAATAATCACATTAATTTATTATGACATCACGCATAACACAAGTATTCAAAACGATCAAATCTCCTCTTTATATTCACAAAATAAACTTACTTACATTGCACCAATACAATTCATATCCATGTATTTATATTACATAAAATTTGAGAGTTTACAACTCCATACAAAGTGTTTAACATGAAATGAGAAGCTAAACAACACATCCTAACTAGACTCCTCAAATATCAGTTAACCAGACCTTTGATTCATTTTTATTCTTAAAATGACAGTAATAAAATTCTACTTAGTTACCTTAGAAGCTAGAACTCCCTTGTACCTGAAAAGCAACATTGCAAATTTTGATAAGTTTACGAATTCAGTGAGCGAACCATCATCGATGTGCTCACTCCAATCAGAACACAAAGTCAAGTATATAACCAATTTCAAGAAGTTGAACACATCATCCAGTATCAAATCCCACATCACATTTTTTCATACTTCATCAAGTACAAGTACAACATGTATATAAACATTTCATAACACCATTCCAGAACAATCTATTAATTCTTCCCAATCATTCATATGATACATATAAAGTTATATATATGTGAATACATATGTGACTTCGTTTTCATTTTACTTTGTTATAACCGAGCACCTATTTACTATCCCGTATCCATTGTGAATACTGGGCTCATTTCATTTACTGTTCTATATCTATTGTGGATACTAGGCTCATTATTAATTGAGCCTGTGGCTCTTTGTGCACAATTCCTGAGCTTAAAGCTCTTTTTCACATTGATCACTCCAGCCACAAACCCTTTATTTTATCATACATGCCATGTAATGAAATGCATTATTTCATATAATATGTTATCAATTCTTTTCATTCAATGTGCTCATATCATTTACTACATTCTTCAGATCTGAGTCTGACATTTAACATTCAGTTGAATACACATTTCATGTTACACATACAATTTGAAAACACTTCCATATACAGTCCCAAGTATCAAACTCCTCAGAACAACAATGTTCGAAATCATACCAATCAGATAAGTAACAATTCATTAATTGAAAGTTAACAAAAAATAATTCAATTATAGCGATAAACATCTAGGTTCACTCACAGTGTGCTCTAGATAAACTATTGCCTTGATTATCCAATAATGTCTGGATGCTGACGATCAACTTTTGCTTCTTTAGTCATGCAATACACACATATTTTACACATTACTAAGTTGATCAATCATATGATTATTCGCTAATGCACATGTATATGCGTCATGTTCAATGCATGCTCAATTGACTTTCTCGGTATGTATCTTTACTCATAAATCTTGACTATTCAAACATTGTAGCTTGTATACATCAAGTTTGTAATTAGGTTTATATCTCAAGTACATTTGATTACTCTAAATTCATCAATCATACATTCACCAACCTTTTCTAGCAATATATATTCACAATTTCCTAATTCTTATTCATTCATACTTAGTTCACATTATTCATGTCCTTTGGATCACATTTGCATTCATAAGAACACCTTCATTCCTTTAACACTCATAAATTCTAGATTTTAGATACATTAATTTCAAAATGGTCCATTCCTTAAGTTAAAACATCAATTAACAACCTAAACATATCAAACTCTTAACCAATTAATCAAACATCAATCTAAGTTCATTTCAGGCCTTAATCAAGTCTAAACACACCAAAGTAAAGTAACTTATTCTTGGTTGATTCAACAATTACACAAAACAGAAAATTTTCATTTCAAAGCATTGCCCACTATTGTAGAGGACCTTCCCATGATCATGGGATGAGTGAACCGAATGTTCACTCTCTATTTTCCTTCAATTTCTCCAGATTCTAACTCCTTCATACCAAATTCAAAACATCTTCATATTATTCCATCAATTAACCTCAAATATACCTTAATTGTACCTCAATTATACCTTAATTATACTTTAATTCCTCATTAATTTCATCTCCAATTCCAACTCAAAATCATTCAATTGGCAACTCAAAAACTATTTATCTTTCATACATACAAAAACAAAATTGAAACTTTCATTCACTTACTCTCACACTACAAGAAAATCACTTAATAGCGTCAGAATATTACCGACCAAAATCATTCTGTTGCTACTTCTCGACGGAATATGATATTCCGTCAGCAAATACAGCGTATTCAGCAACAGAAAAAGACATCTGTCGGTAATACTAAAGGGAAAAATTTTGCGCAAAATCTTCGATGGCATATAGAGACGCCAAAACTTATGGCGTCAGGAAAAAATGCAGGAATTGTTCCCGCAACTTAATTGTTTCGGACGTTTACCGATGGACAATTTACCGTTGGTAAATATACCGACAGAATAACACATTCTATCGGTAATAAATGCAAGAATTACTCCTGTGATTAGTTTGCTTTGCCACTTTACCGACGGTTAACTTACTGTCAGTACAAAGCTTCATTTACCAATGGAACATTATTCCGTCGTAATATCTAGTAGCTTAGGTACTGACTAATGGATCTTTTCGTCGGTAAATTATTAACAAACGTCTTCGTTTCGATGAAGACGAGATGATAAGCATTAATCACCGACGGAATAAAGTTTCCATCGGTAACTGTCGGCAGGGAAACCTAGATTACCGACGGAATTATTGTTCCGTCGGTATTTAAGTTTCTACTGTATAAAATTGCCGCTCTTTTACTGACGGAATGACTTGTCCATCGGTAACTGTCGGCGATTACATCGTTTGAAAACCTAGATTACTGACGGAACGTTATGTTCCGTCGGTAATTCAGCGACTATAAATCGGGCACCGACCCCCCTTCCCTTCGCGCCTTCATTTCTCTTCTCTCCTCACAAACCGTTCGGTCTAGAGTTTTTCGACTCCTTTTCTCGTGTTTTGCGGTTATTTTTCGATTGTTGTCTTACTCATCGTGCATTATTTGAGGTAAACTCTGTTATGAGTGTATTATTTCTACAAAAAAAAATGTTTTTAGTGTTAAACGTGAATGTTTGGTTAGATTGAGATTATACATGTTGTGTATGAAGTGTTTGATAAAATGCCTTTTAATATGTTTGAAATGTTTTTTGTAATTGTTGTGTTAATTTGAAAATTTGAATATGTAATTTTGATAAAATGTTTAATGTGAAGTTTTAATCTATCGAATTTAACATTTAATTGTGAATTTATTTTATATATGAATATTGTCTTTAATTATTAATTATTATTATTAATAATAAGTATTAATATAATTAGTATTATTATTAGTAAGTATTAATTATGAATAATAAGTATTAGTATAATTAATTTGAT
>JANQBM010000004.1:18947624-18958953 GCA_025594535.1 Erythroxylum domingense | reverse complement strand
AAAAGTTGTCTTTGATTTTCTATTCGACGAATAGATAAAGATAGCTACATATGGGTTTTACATATTCTGCAAATTTTGAGAATAGCCATTTCAACTGATTCTCTATTCTGTGTTTGGTTTGTAACCAAACACAGGTTTATTAATATGTTAGGAATAGGGTGAGAATAGAATACCTATTCCCTTGTACCAAACACGCTGTTAATGTCTCAATCGTATTCATTCCAATTTGGCATATCGAAATGAATCCAGTTTTGCCCTAAAACTTTTTTTCCTAAACTGAAGCCATGTTTCTTTCACTATAGTATCTTTTTGAGTTACCTGTATTTCGTGCTATGATGTCTTATCTTCAATACCTTGAAATTAAATTATGGTTTTCGTGATCTGATTGTTGCAAATAGTTGTGTTGCTATTTGTACTGCTTTACTGTTAACCTTGATTAATATTAATTTGATGCCTTTTGCTTCCATTTTTTTTGTTGGCTTTTTCTTTGGAGCACGGGCTGCAGTCTCTGGAGTTGTGGAATATGGCGGAGAATAAAAGTATGACAATTCCAGCTCGCGAAAACATCATCTCCGGTTTGGCACAGTCCCCTGTTACTGGAATGGTTGCTTCTGCAAGTCGCGACTGTTCTGTTAAACTATGGAAATAAGTCGGTAAAATGGAAGAATTATGAGTTATGGAAATAAGTCCGTAAAATAGAAGTTGAAAAAATAAAGATAAAGAGGATGTTCCTAGCTTCTTTTTTTTTTTTTTTTGAAGGATTCCTAGGTTCTTTTTGAGTTGAACATGAAATCCCAAACGTCATCTCACTGGGGAATTGCTTAGGCTGTGGGGGTGCATATAGGCTTTTCATAATTTTGACTTATGTTCAATTTTTTTCTTATACGAAATTCCCTTCTTTTCTTTCGCAGTAAGCTTCCATTGTACACTTATTCTTCAAAAAACTTCCATTTCAAGTTTTAATTATGCCATTTTAAATCTCTAGAGATTCTTAAAATTGAAACTTTGCTCTTTTTAGTCATTAGTTTGCAATAAATTATTCAATAAAAAATTATCCGATTAATTATAGTTTCAAGTTCAACCATTCACTTTTCTTTCTATTTTAATGGAGAGAGGTGTTGGACACTGTTAAAACTTAAAACTGTGGAATGGCGATTGTGGGGCATAACATAACCGCATAAGCATTACGCGATCAAATCATATTGACATTTTGACGCCTGGACCGACACGAATCGTCCGACGGATTATCACCGTCAATGCGCTACACTATTCTAAGATCAGATATAATAATGATATAAAAGAATTTGAAAATTAATTTAAAAAAACAGTATAGCTCATGCAATGTCGCATTGCATTGTATTGTGTTGTATTCACCGCCAACCCAAGGCTCCTATTATATTTATTATATCAATCCGACCCCTCTCTCTCTCTCTCTCTCTCTCTCTCTGTCTGGAAAATTCACCAATACGCTCTTATCAATGGAGGAGAGTCGACGATATCAAGTTCTGGAGAATCCCGTTCAAACGGAGGAAACTATTTCCGACTCCTTTGTATGTTGCGTTTGCCTGTAAGTTATCCTACTCTCACTTCTTGTTTTTTTTTAATTATTATTATGAGAGAAAAGAAAAGGGAAGAGATCTATCCATGGAGGCCTTGTTCGACGAACCATTTCAGGTCTTGTTTGTTATTTGTTTTCTAATGTTTGTGGTTCCTGAGGAACTACAAAATAAAAAGAAATATGTTCTTCTTCTTAAAATTGAGCGATGCTAAGTTGTACTTTTTTTTTTTTTTTTTGGTAAGCAGGGACCTTCTGTACAAACCCATTGTTCTCTGTAAGGCTTTTATCTATCCTATCGATATCGAAATTCTATTTAGTACTTAATGGATGTTCTTTTTCTCATTTTTTTTTGTAATCCTATTTTCACTACAGCTTGCGGTCACATAGCCTGTTTCTGGTGTGTCCATAAATCGATGGATATTCTGCGTGAGTCTCATTGCCCCATTTGTAGGCATCCATATAATCACTTCCCAACCATCTGCCAGATGCTGCATTTTGTGCTTCTAAAGATGTACCCAATTGCTTCTAAGAGGAGAGAGGATCAAATTCTAGGTATTTCTTTATCCTTTCCTACCATAGAATACAAACGTGGTACTTGGTGTAAACATTTGCATTTTGAATGTACTGATGTTCCTGCTATCTGAAAAATAGTTATGCTGCAGACTCTGCTCTTTCTTTTACATACCTTCATGTTGTTGATATGCTGGTAGATTGAGGATGACATTTGTCTGATATCATGTACATATAACTGCATTCAGCATAAATATCTCTTTTGCAGGTAAGGCATTTTTCAGAGGCTGAGTTAATTGATTAGTCTCAAATCAGGAATATTAGTAACTAGAGCTTCTTTATAAGTGATCAAGCTAGAATTTAATTGTAGCACCTCTTCATCCATCTGTGTTCATTTTTAACTCATCAGGGCAATCCCCTAATACGAGATTTTGTTGTTTCACACCATTCTTATTTGTCTGTAACAGAGGAGGAAAAGAAAACAGGCTATTTCTCTCCACTGCTCAACATTAATGCATGTGATTCACATACCAATCAAGAATATGATAGCCAGAGGCATCTTTCATGTTCGTCATCCACAATAATCAAGTTCAACTTCTTCTTGGAGTCTTGCCCTACCAGAGAGAGTATGCAGCAGATGGAGTTCAATCCCATGAACCAAGATATTGGCATGTATATTCCCCCTCAAAACTCCGAGATGAACTATGAGGTGACCAAAAACAATGAAAGTGACCAAATTGTCTCACCTACATATGAACCTAATGAAGATTGCAAGCAGGTTTCAATTGTTGATCTCCAGTGTGCTGCATGCAAGCAACTACTTTTTCACCCAGTGGTTCTTAACTGTGGCCATGGTACTTCTACTAGAACAGTTTGCTGCTTCCAACCAATTGCTATCTTAGTTGAATTAGCTCTCTGATATGCTTTGAGGTACCATTGCCTTTCTGTGTAATATTTTTCAAAGTTGATTTTGTTCTTTTCCTGTCATTCTTTAATTGTTTCAGTGTATTGTGAAACCTGCATCACTGATCGAGTAGAGGAGATCCTCAGATGCCAAGAATGTCAAATTTTGCACCCGACGGGTTTTCCCAAAGTATGTTTGGAGTTTGATCATTTCCTAGAAGAGCAATTCCCCAAAGAGTATGCATTACGAAGAAATGCTCTTCAGCTGAAACTACAGCCTATCAAGAATGAAAACCAAAATGCCTGTATGTATTGCTTGATTCTCCTGCACTACCAAAGAATATTGCTTTATTATAAGTGGTGTCTAACGATCTGCATTTTTTAAAATATAAGATTTTTTATTGTTTGTTCTATAATTATCTATAAATTCTTCTACAAAGAAACTCCTATAAACATAAATTATAAATAAAAAAATTCTATGAATTCTAATATTTTGCATTCAATTTAATTATTTTCACTCTATTGTGTTTATATAATATCTATGCTTCAGATTTTATTCCATATCTACTGAATATCAATTTAGGACACTTACATACTTAACATTGACTGTGCCGAGGGAGAAATGAAATCGTAAGGTTTCAAGTCAATAGTACATCATGAGAGGGTAGGGACAGGGCGAAGGGGAAGTCTTAGTTATAGGTGTATGACATGGCACCTCTTTCCTTTTTTGTACTTACCAGCCCTGACATCAGAAATTGTTATTAAGAAGCTTTGACTAAATGATGTTTGTATAACTTAAGGCCAAATTCCATTGTTTGTTACTAATACATATCTGCTTTCAGGTTCTACTAAAGCTAGTAAAAGTTGCTCTCCGTTACACTCTAATACAGGGGAACAACATGTACAATCGTGGGCTGATCCTCGATCAAAGGTTCATGTTGGAGTTGGATGTGATTCTTGTGGGGTAACTTTTTGTTCCTTAGTTATGTTTTATTGGTCCAGCTTGTATCTTATCCTTTGGAGTTAACCGTACCCTATGCACTTTTGAATACCATTCTGGCCATTGTTTATAGCTTGTTACATTTTCTACTATATGTCAACAGATGTACCCCATTGTTGGTGATAGATACAAATGTAAAGATTGTGTGGAGAAAATAGGTTTTGACCTCTGTGGAGACTGCTACAATACTCAGTCCAAACTTCCAGGGCGGTTCAATCAGCAGCATACTCCAGAACACAAATTTGAACTTGTGGAACAAAACAGATCTCATAATATATTGCTGAGACTGGCAACTGGGCCCTTCGAGGATTTTACTACTTTAACCAGTTTTGATGATGCTTCAGAAATTTCAGAATATGAATTCCTTGCTCCAATCTTATCTGGTGACCCCAGTGAGGGAACTGAAAATAGTTCACCTAGACCTACCAACCCTGAGGGTGCAGAGGATCAAAATGGGAGTGAATCTATAAGTTAAATATTTCTTCTTGTGCATCTTAAGGAGGGATTTTGGGTTTGCAGAGGTTTGGCCGTGTCAGATCCCAAAAAGAAAAGGGGAATTTCCACTCGGAGTTCCTTCCTGGTTGCTACACCTGTGGATGTTTGTTCTCGAAGGAGCTTTGTCACTATTTTCTTTTAAATGCACTGCTGGGTTGGGTTGCTGTTATCAAGCTCTTAACTCGAATGACGACAAATATCTAGCTTGACCACGTTATTTATTTTAAAGGGAGATACCTGAGGCTCCATTAGGGTGCTAAAAATCAGCTGCATTCAGAGTTTGAACCGGTTGCATTTAGTGGTAACTGGTAACTTACATTACTATATTTATTATTGTGCTCTTGTGAAGCCACTATCATAGGAGGGTCTCGCATCTTAAGTATGGTTTTCTCATCTCTGTAGTCATCATGTGATCATTTCATTTTGTGTCTCATCATTTGGTTCGTCCAATTTGTTTATCCCTCATTAGTCATTAATTGGATCATCCATTTGCGTTCTGGTTAGGCTAAGTAAATTATATTGTAAACTCTTTTGCATATCCCAGAATGCCAGATGGAACAACTTCCTTGTCTTAAAGTGTATGAATAGATAAAAGGAATCTGTAAACCAGATTGGTCACTTCTGCAATATTCCATTTCTTTGACCAGCAAATTCTCAGACTTCTTCCTTCTCTTCGGTAATTCTCACACCTTGGGAAATGTGTAAGTTTTTATTTTTTGTGCTTTTGTCACGTATCTTCGTGATGTGCTATGTTGTGATTCTTAGGTTGAATTTTCTTTTTCTTTCTTTTCATTTAAAATTAAGAAAGGTATATCTATTGAGCAAGATACGAAAAGCAAGTTCGTGTATCCACATAAAAAGTCAAAAAATCATAATTCACTAACAGAACTACTATGACAGATCGAAGTGGGAGAGTGTGCCATATTGTTTCCATCCCTCTTGATTTGTCCAACTTCAATGTTCAGAATTCCCTCCACATTTGATAGAATTAGTAATGCCTTCAAAATTTGCATAAGATATCAAACATGTATTGATAGCGGATATTACTACTTAAAGAGTCACTTTCCACAATACTCTTTTGGATTCAAAGTTGTTCTTAGCAGTTTTACCTTCAAGTACTCCTGATGTCTCAACCATGTTTGGGAAGAGAAGGAAAGGGCAAGGGATGCAAGTTGTGGCCATTAGACTGCCCTTTCAATCCCAAAGAATCACTCCACAGCTTGTTGATTTAGATTTTTTGTCCCACATGTTGTCGAGCATTCTGTTTTTAAGTAATTACTTACTGGAAGGTTTAATCAATTTGAGGTGCTCGGATCTACAATCCTTCACTTCCTGCTCTTTTGCACTATTTCACTAAAGAGTATAGTTCCTTTTTTCAAGAAAGGGAAAGTAATGAATTAATAGGAAAAGGTACAAACAGTAAGTTACAAGGCAGAAAAAGCAAGAACCAGGCTGAAACTATGCAAAACCAGGACAACAAACAAAGGCAAACATTCATCAAGGACAAGTTGGAGAATCAGCTAAAAGGACATGACTCACTATCTCACGTGCTGTATCCTGATTTGACCTGTACTAGTTTAAATTACCTCAAATTCCTCTCTCGTCAAAGGAATTACCAATCTAACAATCTCAAGTGATCCAACAGTCTCAGTCCAGGTGTTGACTGAACAAGAAAGATTATTTAGTCTAAGTGAGGCTGTAAGTATTGTCATGTAATACTCCCTTAACAGTAGCCCGTTGAGGAATTATGTTACAAATAGCCGAGAACTGTCCATCATTAACAAAAGACTCCATAAAATTCTAATTGTCTTGCAAAAAGTCAGTAGAAACGCCATCGTCTAAGTTCCCTTCAATCGACAATCTCATCTGTTCCTTGAAAATAGTGAGCATGATCGAGGAGATGTTACCTGTGGCTTGTGGGAGTGACTGATAAAAAGCTTACAGTTTTTAAATAGTAATAATGGATCTAGTTAATTTATCATTCGGTATTCTTCTTAGCTTTCTTCTCATGTGAACCTTGTTAATAATTTTGATGGAGAGCATACCAATGCCTCCTCCTCTTCCAGGCAACCATACATCCTATTTCACCTTTGTTTACTAGACCATAGGAAAATCCTAAAGATCATTTCAATAATCTTCACTAAGCTTTAAGAAACATAAAATGAGAGAACCAATAATAAATTCAATACAACATTGACTGATTGAACTCTACTTATATAGGAGAAACTCTTGTTACATTAGTTTTTTATTAAGAACGTAAGTTCTTTAAGGGTATGTTTGGTTGAGGGATTATTAATAGGATGGAATGAAATAGAATGGAATGTAATATTATTTCATCGTTTACAAAGAGGGTTTATAATGGAATGGAATGAAATGAGATGAAAGAGGAGAGTTTCATATTACATCTCATTCCATCCTAAACAGTAAAAATGAAAAAACTTTCAATTTGGAGGGTTTAGGATGGAACGTAAAATGATAAATAACTTTACACTATATTACATAATAAACTCTTCATCCAAACAACAGTTCAATATATTACATTATGAACCTTTCTATCCCTCCCAAACAACAATTTTATAATATACATCAATTTACATTCTATTCTATTCTATTAAAAACTTTACGTCCAACCAAATAAAGCTTAAAATTTTGACAAGTGTTGCTATGATTCTTTTCAGTAGAAACACCAATCTTTAGCAATCCTTGATAATGTCTCTTTAAGATAGAGACTTATCCCACTTAAATAAGACCTATGCTTGATTAGATGACATGCTACTAGACTTATCTCTATCATTGAATATGATTTCATTGTTGATAAGTTTTATATTGAAAACTTTCAATACTACAAGTATACGAATCGTAAGTTGTAGTACAAAAGGTATCGTTCCCATGAGGAGTAATAGACACCTAATAACTTAAATAACACTTTGTATAAGATACTAAAGATTGATTTGATTTAAAATAAATAATTGAATTTGAAATTACTAATAAATGAAATAAGCAAATAACTATGTTGCCAATAAAATACGGTTGATCAAAGTCAGAGACTTAGGAATTATTCTATCCTTGTTTTGTTTTCCCTTTATCTTGTTGATCCAATTATGATCGATCCTAGATATCCTAAGGTTTTGATTACTCTCTCTCAAGATCTAATCAAGTAACTCTAATCGAATTCGATAATCATATAATTGTAATCTCTTGATTCACAAAACTACTCCTAACTATTCAATTAGACTTGAAGCAATCCTAAGGATAATTAATTTCACAATTAATATCTCTCTTCAATTGTTAATTAATTTGAAATCAATTGTGGATTTATGGTTATTAACAACAAAAAGGTCTTGTTAATCTCTTTGAGTAACTCTCCCTTTTCAAAAAACTCAAGGACAACATCAATCATCATTACCTTGATCATTGACCAAGCTTTTTTATAAAAAAGAATCCATTTAGTCTATTAATACTAGAGGCCATGTGCCCTTAATTTAAACATAGCTTTCTCTATATCTAGTGTACATAGCTTTCTCTATATCTAGTGCAGTGACTAGACTATTTAAAAATTCCTTTACATTAGGCTAGAATTGATTGAAACAAAAAATCTAACTTGTGGGATGGATGAGTTTGTTGTTGTTGAAGACCTTATGGCCTTTTAAAGAAGTTAAAGGCTGCTTCTTTAAGATCATTGTATTTTGTAATTAGCTCTAAGTATGAGATGTTTAGAGTTAATATGTGGATGCTTACTAAGGATAGTAAGTACATCGAATGACCCGCTATGAAATTATCATATAGATGATCTATCGAATGTCAATGATTAATCTCATCATAGCAATGGTGCAAATATCCTTAGACTTGAGGTATTCAAGGATATCTTGGATATAAATCCTGTGCTTTGACACCATTCCTTGTTACCTCAAGACGAGGTCGCTCTTAGGTGGTGATTAGGTATAACTATTTATGTTCGAAGGTAATTGGCCAATAAAGGATTCACCACTCCTGATAGAAGGAGATGATACCCATGGCCTCTTGTTGGGGTCATTACTCAAGAGTTTCTGGCCAGAGCAGGTATTTATCATGAAGAGGGTCTTCAATGACACATATGAGTAATGAGATCCCAGAACAAGAACTAACATCACTTGGACTAGATGTGACATAGTCAGTCTAGTGGGAGTTGACGCATATCTCATGCTCCGAACTAAGTGGGGTATAGTATGGTGAAAGGATGAATTGCACGATAATTGTCTATGGAAAGATTCATAAGTTGGATAGTTAATTATCAAAGAGTTTGTATGTTAATCCACTTATATTCCAACAAATAGGCATCATGATGTGTTTGAATTAAGAGTTAATTCAAGTGCCTAAAATAGCCGGGAACCTAAGGGTCAAATGCATAAAAGGTTAGATGAAAAACAAGTGTGTATGGCCTATTTTAAGCAGGCTATGATCGTGCATCATAGGGCCACGATCGTGGCCAAAGGCAAGACATGCCACGATCGTGACAAAGGCCCCGAAATGATATATTAGTGAGTTCTTCACTTATGTATATGAACAACTTTCACTTCTTACACACTTAAGTGATAGAGAAAGGGTTCTAGAAGTGTTCTAGAGAGAGTGAGAAGAGTTCTTGAGTTATCTTCTTGCAATTTATGCAAATGTTGTATAAATCAACATGCATGCAAGATAACCTTGACCTATCTTCTATCATATTGAACATCTACTTGAATTCATCAAGTTTGGTGTTCTAAAACCCTTACACATTGTTTCATCTTCCTTATTTGCATCTTTTTGGTTGATCAAGGAAGGGTTTGGTGTTTGCAACAACCCAAACAAGGAGAAGAAACAAAAAAGGAGGAGATACACAAGGTAAAAAGTTTTGTTATTTCATGTTCTTTACATATCCTTGTATGCATGTGAGATTCTGTAGTTTCCGGGTTGTCATGGTGTCGGAATCTTGATTCTAGCACTTCCTCTACATCTGCATGCATATGATGCATGAAACCATGGCTAACCCAACAGTGGTATCAGAGCTTGTTTGTACATGTAATAGATGATGTATTGAACACGTGCAAAGTGTTTGTTGGGTTGTGACTGATATACATGCTGTTTCGGAAAATTTCGTGTAAATTCTAGAAATTTTTTTTCTTTCTCAGAAATGTTTATAAGATGTTGTATTATGTTTCTATAAAAGGATATTGCAATTGAATGTCATTTGAGTTTTTATTTCAAATTTATATCCAGACTGTTCATATGTTGATTCCTGGGATTTTCTGGAAAACTGATTGCATATGCTGAATTTGAAAAATTCTTATTAATTCTAGAAAACAAATTTTCTATTTTTCTTTCTTTAAAATGTTTATAAGGTGTTATATTATGTTTCTGTAAAAGAAAAATACAATTTATTGTCATTTGATATTTTATTACAAATTTAGTTTCAACTTGATGCATGTATGAAGTTCTTGAAATTCTGGAAATGTGATGAACATGCATGCATGAAAAATTCATATTAATTTTTATAATTTTTTAATAAATTTTATTCATGCATATGCAAGATGAGATGTTGCCACCTGTATGAGATGCATGACATTTGTTGTTAAAGTGGTTATCTTATGCATGCATGAAGTAATGTTTGTCTAGTGTTAAAAGTAATGTGACAAGTGTCATACACATATGATGTGTTGGCTTATTCTAATTTTTAATAAATAAATCCTAGGAATTACTTTATGGAGTTTATTATTAGACACATTTATAATGTTTATAACACCCTAGAATTTTTCTAGAATTAATTGAATTTGATTCAATTAATAAATAAAGTCAAAGTCAACATTGGTCAACTTTTTGAAAGTTGGAGTTGACTTACTTAATGACTTATAATGTATGTATTTTGGTTATGAGACCTAAATAAGGTTCTTATATGATAAGAAATGTATTATTTTCATGAAAATAACATGCTTAATGCATGTGCTTGAAATTATGGTTTCGAAAATTTTCCAAACATCGAGTCGGTCTCTTTAGTGTCTAATAGGTTAACTTATTTATCTTGATGATTTTGGCCGTTAATCGGTCTCTTTAGTGTCTAATAGGTTAACTTATTTATCTTGAGGATTTTGGACATCAAGATAATTTTGGCTAGTGCCGAAATTGTTTAGATAAATTTGAGATGACCTAGGGATATTATAGAGGATTTATTGGTGTACGGAAAGTTTAGAAACCCGAGGGATTAATTTAGAATTAATTCAAGTAGAGCATAGCATTTCTAGTGTGACTAGATAAAGACATATAAACTAGGATTAAAATGTTTAATCTAGACATCAAAATAATTGAATTTTAGGGTTCCTAATCGAATCACATTCATAATTCGGATTAGCCAAGACTAACATTAGTACCCCATTAGGTTTAAGAGTTGAATCGAATCACGAACTTTAGATGCATAGTCAAGTCATAACCTAAATTTAAACCTCCTTTGTGTGATACATGCATTAGTTGCATTTTAAGGGTAGTTATAGACATAGGCTCAATTTAATTGAGTTATCCATAATCTAAATGTATATGTGATATACATAATCAAGATCATCCAAGTATTGATAAGACCAAAGGACAAATCCCTTAACCAAAATATTAGGACTTACATCTTCCATTAATATGGCAAGAACCATAGTTCTTTTAGAGTTGGGTTATTGGGCAAACCTAAGCCCTCTCCATATGAATATATTCAAACCATAGAAGTTAGATTTCTAGATTAATAGGTTGGTCCTAAATTAAAGTGTTGATTTGTTGGGCAAACCCAAGGTCAACGTGGATAGAGGCAAAGTTGGGTTATATACATGGGATGTATATAAATCAAGAGTTGATAACCCAATGAGTGTGCTAAA
>JANQBM010000004.1:18880664-18898180 GCA_025594535.1 Erythroxylum domingense | reverse complement strand
CGGGAAGGTCCCGGGACAAAAATTTTTGTTTTCCGCACCGTGTCCATGTGATGGGCACACCGGGATTTTCCTACACAATCGTGACCAAAATGGAACGATCGTGGCTTGGGTCCTGTTGGCTCGCCTTTTTTTGTCATAATTGTGGTCTATTGTACCACGAGCATGGGCCATAGTTTTGGCCTAAAACTCTTCAAAACTTCTCCTTTCTTCACCGTTTACCCTGAAACACTATCAATCATATCAAGGTACCTCAAATACATAACATTTAAGCTCAAAGACTTATACTAACCCATAAAAACATTTAAACACATAAAGTAACACAATTAAAACCTAAACACACACTAATCATTCAAATTAACACTTAATACATAACAAATTAAACCCTAAAACATAATGCAAATCACAACTATCAGTTGCTACTACTATTATGCTGTTGCTGTTACTATTTTTAGTGATTTTATTATTTCTGACATATGTAAGAAGATGTTAGCTATTGTTATGATCATTTAGTATTTTTTTCAAGTATGTGGACTAATGACTTGAGTTACTTTTTTTATGGAAATTAAATTTTAATAATAAAAATATGCTTTAAAAGTTTACACATTTATATATTGTTGATTTATCATAGCTTTTTTTTAACTTTATCCCAAGCCTATAAAACATTAGGAGCAACTTTGTTTAAATGGATCAAAATGGATCAATAGACATCTACTTCAAGTAACATAGTATATACTTATATTTTAGGTTTTTCCTTTTCTTTTTCCAAGAAACAAGCGAAACATCTTCTTTTTTTAACCTCTCCACTTTTTTTGAAAATTAAATAATTTCATTGAAATTGTGGTAGAAAAAGATTACACCATATATCACTATACACTGGTGTAACTACAAGAAATCTAATACACCTATAGTTACTAATGAATTAACAAAGCTGCAACATGTATTTTTCCACTAATATAGGTATCCATATAAGGTGAACATTTCCCACTTGATATTGTCCTGATAGTTGCCTCAATTGTTTCCATTCTTATTTTTTTATCATTGTAACCCTAGAGTTTGTTTTGTTCACCATAAAATCTTTATTTGATTGCTGCATCATCACTGTAAAGGATACAACATATAAACTCCTTACGATCTCTATAGAACTTGTAAGTCTTTAATTGCTTCTCTATAGATACTCTACATGTAAATTGAGTTACATGAAAGTTAGAATCTTTTATGTCTGCAAGTATCATCTCTTGTTTTTTAGTGAATCTGGGACTTCTTTTACTAAGCTGATTTAACTTAGAATTGCAGTCTCCAATAGGTGGAAATAGTATGATTGAGTTGAGCATGTAGTTCAAAGCTATAGCCTTGAACCTGATAACAGTAGTGAGATGTTAAATGCAGGAAGCCACATGAGTAAGGCTTGATCCAAATAGTCTTAGATTCCTTTCGATCCAGATATAGTTGATTAAGGCACCAATTGTAGATTTGAATAGTTTATTATCCCTTTTGGATTTAAAACCAGGAGACTTGGCCTATTCTAGAATTTGTATTAACGGGGAGTAAGGGCAGAAAGTGTTATATAAAATAAGAATGTGCCTCCAAAAATATCCATTGTAAATATCACAAAAAAAAGTAGTTCAAGGTTTAATGCTCTTTTCCATATAATAAATAATCCAGATTTAGAATGAGAAATTTTATGTTGTCTTTTGTGCCAAACCTCATTTTTAAAATTTGATTGAGAGTCTATAAGATACTTAGATTAGCCTTGTAATCCTAGATATATTTCTTTTTAAATATTTATAACTGTGTCCACTTCACCTATAAGCTTTTATTCTCAAAGCATAATTTCTACCAACTCTTTATTATAATAACTTTGCTTATGGTATGTATGGAAAATGATAAGTGTAAATTGCATCATATTTTAGGGCTTAGTTTGATATGTGCTTAGCTATTAATTCAATTATTTAGTATGTGTTTAGGTTAGAATTGTGTTAGTTTGTTAATTAATTGTGTTTTAATTGTTTTATGGGTTAACATAAGTCTTTGAGCTTAAATATTATGTTTTTAAGGTATCTTGATGTGTTTGTTAGTGCTTCAGGATAAACGGAAAAGAATGGAGCAATTTCGGGCCAAAGCTATAGCCCACGATCATGGCATAATAGGCCACGATTGTGACAGAAAGAGACGAGTCAACAGGACCCAGGCCACGATCGTGATAGAGAGGGTTAGGCACTGGCCATGATCGTGGCCTGCATTAGGTAGACACGAAAACAGTTGAAAACGTCAAGTTTTGAGGGACTTTTCAAACCATTTCGACCCTGAATCAACCTTAGGGCTTCCAAGGTATAAATAGAACATTAAAGAACAGAAGAGAAGCCTTTTTGCATCAGTGAATTCTAAAACCTTAGAGAGCTTATCGAGAGATTTGAGGAAGGAGACGAAGGAACATAAAGGATATTTTGGACCCTTTAGAAGTTTTTGTTTTCTGACCTTTCGAACCTTTCAGACCTTAGAAAACCCTAGGGATGCTCAGAACATAAAGGATATTTAAAGAAGAAGACAACTAGGTAAAGGGAGCTTTTGCATACGCCACTTTTGAGAACCCTAAAGAGAATTCATCGAAAGATTGAGAAAGAGAAGAAGGAAGAGAGAAGAGGAGAAGAACCTAACTCGACGTACTTTCCAGATTAAGAGTTTCCTGACATCGCTACCTCCCATTTTTCGTTTACATCACATTTCCTGTTTATTTCCAGTTTTATTATTGTATAGAATTGGAATAAACATTTGATGATAGGATTTTTGAATGTTAAAGATGTTCTAAACTCATCTTCGAAGTTCTATCTTTGAATTAATGAAATTTGATTATTTATATATTTGTGGGATTGGTTGTGATTTAATTTGGAATTGCATAATTTGATAATAAACTGAGAGGGTGAATCGAATGAAAAACGATTAAATTGGGCTAAAAAGAGTTAGGTGATTTAATAGAACAATAATTAAATCAAATATGTAAATTGTGTAAAGAGAGATCTTGCATAGGTTTCTGATAGTTTATTAAAGAACTTCAAAACTAATTAGGGTTTTGGATAGGTTGTTAATTGAAAGATTGCAAATTCCATAATTTGATTAAGGTTTATGACTTAGGGTTAATGGTTATAACTTGAGAAAGACTAATAAACCCTAGGATCATCTAGAGCTAACCATTCGATAATTCATAATCAGTTAGGTTAGCATTAAAGATAGGTAAAATTTCCTTTCTCCTAATTGGTAATTTCCTTAAGTTAATTCTTGGGTGTGTGTTACATCTGCTGAATAATTATTGTTTTCATCTTCGATTCTTAATTTGGTTTGATTTGATTGAATTAAGTTCTTTTTTTAGTTTCCTGTAATTTAAATTTTTGCATTGTTTTCTAGCTTTAAATTTTAGGATTAGATTATCCCTCCTTATGGGATCGACACCTTAGGTACTACACTAACGAACTGAGCGCTTAGCGATTATTGAGGGTTATTTATTAAAACTTACATACATTAAACATCCGACCAAGTTTTTGGTGCCATTGTCGGGGAGGCGATTAGTTTAATTCTTTAATTTAAGGCATTTCAGTTAGTTTTTGTTTTCTATTCTTTCTTTGTTTCTAATTTTGAAATCGTGCTTTTGTATGAACATAAGAGTCACAAGAAGTTCGAATCGTGCAGTTGAAACCTTAGAGTTTGACATCACTCGATTATAACGATCAATTAGGAAGGTTTGGCATGAAGAAGAGGAAGAAATCTTGAAAGCAATAATGGATGAGGAATTTCAGCAAGATTTGGATCACGAAGCAAACCAAGGATGTCAACAAAAAACCCTTATAGATTTCATGAGACCAGGGTTCAATTTGGCTAACCAAGGAGTAGCTAGGCCACTTGTACAAGTAGCTTCTTTTGAAATTAAACCAGCCCTCCTAAATATGCTCCAATATAATGTGTAATTATATGGACCAATGATTGAATATCCTAATGCACATATAATGAACTTCCTTGAAATCTGTGATACCTTTTAATACCATCAAATGTTTGGGGATATGGTAAGAATTAGGCTCTTTCCTTTTACCTTAAGAGATAAAGCAAAGGTCTAGTATCATTCTCTCAAACTAGCAAATATCACAACTTGGGATCAACTAGTTTGTGCCTTTTTATACAAATATTTTCCCTTTGCTAAAACCACGAAGATTATCAAGGAGATTACCAACTTCCAACAAAGTGATAGGGAATCGATTGATAAAGCATGGGAAAGATATAAGGATTTGCAACATAAATGCCTACACCATAACATATCGAAAGAATTCTTATTGCAAACATTCTATAATGGAGTAACCCTATATACAAGAGGCACGATTGATGCAGCTTCAGAAGGATCACTGATAAGAAAGACGATAGATGAAGCAGAAGAGCTGATAGAGGAGATGGCTAGTAATAGTTTCCTATAAACAAACGAGTGGAGTAGATAGCCCACTACTTTCTAAGAGCAAAAAGGGATTATAGCTATTGATCAAATAACAGAGATGCGAGTTAAAATTGACAACTAAACTTGATAGCTCAACAGCATGACGGTTTCATCTTTAGCTTCGGTAAAATTCGTGCAATTAAAGGTGGACTCTATGAATAGATGAACCATGATATGGTAGACTATTTCTTAATGAATGATAGCAATCCAGATCAAGTTAATTATATGGGAGTTCAATATAGACGAGGAGGGGGAAAAATCCTCACTTTAACATATACAACTTCGGGTAAAAGAATCACCTGAACTTCTCGTGGATGAACAATGTTGGAGGACAGTTCAGACCTTAAGGACAACCAGGCTCCCATAAAAGATAAATCGAGCTCAATGAAATCTAAGTTGGATACGATTTTAGATAAAATTGGAGGCATGGAGGACGCACATAGAAGGCTTGAAAGCAAGTTTAAGCAAGTTACTAAGAACCAAGCCTCTTCAATACATAATCTGAAGGTCCAAGTAGGTTAACTAGCGGAGGTAATTTCTACTCAAAATGCTGGAACAATTCTAAACAATACCGAACCTAACCCAAAGGAATGGATCATAGCCATTACTCAAACCTAGGAAAAGAAACTCGAATATACGAAAGAAGATGGAGACAAGGGAGAAGGACAAGCAAATATAGAATTCCTTTTAAGTGGACTCGTAATTAAGCCAATCGAGGAACCTCGACCTAAATTTCTGTACCCTATTTTAGATCAACAAAAGTCAATTTCAAGAAAGGTAATGAGGAATTTTAAAGAGGTTGAATTGAACAAGGTTGAGGACATAACAAAACAACTACAAACAAGGCTCACAATAAAGGAATCAATCCAGAAGAAGGTTAAGGAGCATATAGCAGAAGACAACCCTAATATAACACAGAAGAAAGAGGACCTAGGGGATTTTTACATTCCTTACAGTATCAATGGAGTCAACATAGACAGGGCATTCACAGATTTGGGAGCAAGTATCGATATGATGCCTTATACCCTTAGTTAAAAATTGGAGTTAAGAAAATTAGAACCCACATAGATTCTAGTGAAAATGTTAGACAGAACAGTTCATCAACCGAAAGGGATTATTAAGGATGTCCAAGTGTAGATTGATATTTTTACCGTCCCTACAAACTTTTTTATATTAAATATTGAAGAAGATGTGGAAACATTTACTTAATTCCCATATGTTCCAAAAATACATAATCATAAACAAAGATGAATGACTTTCAAAAAGTCATAGCAAGAAATCAACATTCCAAGCTTTTACTCATGATCAATCAACAAGCATCATCTTTGAAAACTGAGCAATCTAATGGTAGACTCAGAAAATATGTTTACGTAAAATATATCTATAGGTACACTTAACACCATTCATGATCATGACAATCCATAACTTTACATATCATTTC
This sequence comes from Erythroxylum domingense, assembly GCA_025594535.1. Taxonomy (NCBI): domain Eukaryota; kingdom Viridiplantae; phylum Streptophyta; class Magnoliopsida; order Malpighiales; family Erythroxylaceae; genus Erythroxylum; species Erythroxylum domingense. The sequence goes on along the minus strand of JANQBM010000004.1, from coordinate 18,892,268 downwards.
ATTCCTCTACCACTATAATTCACATGCAAAATTAGGATTAAAGGACTTTTCAAGGTTCTAATGTGGGTCAAGGTGAGGTGAGATGTGTTTAGGTCACGTAACATGAAAGCCAGCAAAGCTACTGAAATAAAAGTAACACTCAATTAAAAATTGGGTATTGTCAGCTATGACGAATGCAACATGTATATTTCACAACCCTATTCAACTCTCACATACCAACCACATGAAGCATACACCAATCCGATAGAATCACTCATACAACTGATGCCAATAATACATTGAAACCATAAAAGTAAACCTTCCAAGCCAACATCTACCTCATATTCAACATACTCAAATATCACATTCATTACAACTTTAGGAAAATGCATTAATCATGAATAACTTTGCAAATTCATATGCAGTTCTTCCTTGATAAATTTATTTAAATAAAAAATTTTCATTTCTTTCTTTCTTTCTTTCTTTTTCATTTTCTTTTCTTTTTTTTATAAAAATTAGAATAAACTATATCAACATGAGAATTTTAATGACAAAACATCCCAACATTATAACAAACCCACACATATGGACATCCCCACACTTAAAATTTTGTAAATCCACAAACTCAACAATAAAAAAATGCTCCACTAGCTTATGGCTTGGGTAGGACATTTGGGTAACTATAAAGCATGTAATGTGGTTAGTACACAAAGAAAAAGTATAAAGCTCAAAGGGGTTTATCAAGGGAGAAATCAAGTCATTGGGATAGGTTATTTGACTAATGTAGTTTATGAAAAACAAAGAATTCCTAATCATATATGTTAATGCCTATGATAAAAATATGGTCTCGAATAGAAATTCAACATAAAATTGAGATATTCATGTCATGAAGGCCACAAATTATCAAAAGACAATGAGACTAATATGGATGTTTCAGTCTAATAAGGCTAGAAATCTCACCGGCTTTGTCTACCACTAATCACTACTCTTCTCAAGATAATGCACATCAACCAATCACAAGAGCAAAAGTACATGCCAAAGTTGCCATGAAATTCTGTAGTCAATTCACACTCTAATCATGACTATGTAATCCTAGAAGCAATAGAAAACGAGCAAATGTTTCTTTATTTATTTTATTCTTTCTCTCATTTTGATTGAAAACTTAAAAATAAGCAAAAATAAACTAACAAAGAATAACATTTGCATTAAAAAAATAAATGCGAAAAATTAAAAGCAAAGAAATTTACTTCCTTTGGGTTGCCTCCCAAGAAGCGCCTTTGTTTAGGGTCGTTGGTTCGACTCTTTCTTCCCCTTACGTGAAAAAATTATGATCTTCAGGTATTACAGTTACCACCACTTCCACACAAGGATGTTCAGGATAGGGCTTTAGTTGATCATCATCCCCATTCAATGTCTTCCCTATCCTTAGATTCTCAATCTTGACTAAGTCCATGCACTCGAGAAATATTTCGAACATCTCTTTGCCGTTTTCTTCTTCCTTTAATTTCTCTAACCTGCTAGGTAAAGGTAAAGAGTCAGTCTCAACAATAATTATGAACTCAATATTTACCTCTGAGCTAAAAGATGTATCTTTTTCTGCTTCGAGCTCATCCTCAGCTTCTTCAACACAAGCAATTCGTTAAAGGTGGACCTCAAAATTCTCAAGCTCCTCATCACTCTGTTATCCATCAGGTACTCCTCAGGTTGATATGGTTGCATCTCTTTTCTTTGTGATGCTAGGCGGTTGATAGCTTCAATCAATTGATTTGCCTGGCTTGTCAAGTTCTGGATTCTAGAACTTGTTTCCTGCTAGAATTGCAAAGTGTTAGCAACATTCACATTAACTAATTCTTCCAAGGATGCACCTGAGTCTTGATAAAAAGCTTCTGGTGTGTACGGGAATTGCTGTTCTTCCTGCAAACTATTATGGAAGTAATTCGGTTAATTATCTCATCCATAACAAAAGTTAGGTTAATCAGTCCAAACATTGTTATAGGATTGAGAATATGAATTAAAGAAAAAATTACTTCCATCCATATAATTTTTTTAAAAAAATCATAAACACAAAACAAAAAATGAAAAGATCACGAAATAACTGAAAAGAAATAAATTGCGAATGAATATATACAAAACATCAATTAAAATCACAAAAAAAACAAAACACCACACTCCCCGGCAATGGTGCCAAAATTGACCAACGCGTCATAACGCTAGTTAAAATAAAATAACTAGACTACTACTGTAGCAATGGTGAGTCTAGGTCGATCCCACAGGGAGTGATCAGATAGCTTATGAAATGAAATTAATTGATGTTTAGGTAATTTGGGAGGCTTTTGATTTAATAAGAAAATAAAATAAAATAAACCTAATGAAACAAATTAAATAAAACATGCGAAAAATGATAAAATTGAGGAATTCGGTAGGGATCCGATTCTTGGTTCGATCTTAGCCTACACCCTAATTAAGTATAACTTATTGATTTGTTATTCTTTTATCTCTCGTAGCAGTTATTGGTCATAGATTAACAACAAGCTCTGTTAATCCCAATTTTTCCTTATATCCTAATTAATCATGAAGCGCTTGTTAGTTAATCCTTGCTATCGGAAAAACTAAAATAAGCTCTCTAAGTTTATGCAGACAACTACATTATGAATCAGAAAAGTAGACCAATCTAGGCAATAATCACACAAGCTTGGATTATTTAACCTATGTTATATTATTTCTAATGATTCGGAACCTTTAGTTGGTAAACATGAATCAGAAATACAACGATTACATATTGCATTTAATTCTAGCAATGGATTTTTATGAAAAACAGTTCAATAGAGCATTAAAATCATCATCATTCAATACCCAATCTAATAAACACAAGATAACATAATCAACTCCTAATGAGAGAAAAAAACAACAAAAACAATAAAAAATTGCTTAACTCAGGTCGTCGACGTCTATATTACCTCCGAATCGCCATTGGGAACTTAACCTTCCATAAGTCTCTCCAAAGAAAATGCTTCAACCCTCATAAAAATACCCTACCAAAAACCACTTTTGCTCTCCTTTCACTGCTGCAACCTTCTCTACTTCACTATTCATTGATGGGATAATTTAAGATTAATGTCCAAGCTACTATTCACTCTTCTCTTCTTCTCACTATGCCATTGTTTTTGTCTTCTCTATTTCTCTATCGCCACTCCTCTCTACTGCCGCCCTTCTACTATTCTTTTGATGGGACGATTAAATTCTTCATTCTTATTCCACCGACACTGTGCTTCTCTCACTTAACCCTCTATTTTACTATACATTTTAAGCCAAAAAATGCACCCTATTTTTGCATTTTGTCTCTTAGTTCTGCTTCTGTGTGTCGTCATTTTTTTCTGGCGTGAAATGTCTGCATTTCATGTTGCATTTAACGCATACTATCAACCATCTTTGCCAAACGTTGTCACTTTGATCTCCTTGGCTATATGCGTGAAACACACATTTGGCTGTGCATTTCATGCATGAACCATAGGCTGTAATTTGTAAACGCTATTCATGTGCATGACGCACCTTTGTTACTACCGTTTTGTGCTTTAAGGAAGGCTGCATTTTGTTTCATCTTTTCCCAGCCATCATTCCATTAACTTCACACCATTAAACTCACGTAAATTAGATGCAAAAACAAGCACATGCTTATGTTATTTCTTCATTTTTTAGCAAGCACCTTTAATTCTTCTTTTCTGTGTTTTGATTTTTCTTGTCTTCTTCTTGTCTTTCAATTTTCTTCTTCTTGCTCCTTAAAAACAAGTGAAAATTAATCTTCAGAAAACTGCTCGAATGTAGTACTTTCGACTCACTTTAATTTCTTTGCCTAAAATCACAAATGAATCAAAGTGAGTATCTTAGGCATTTTGATATCATTAATCACTAAGTGTAAATAATTAAATGTATCAATAACTAAACACATATCATCCTTGGATGACCATTCTTGACTACTGCCTGCTCTATAATTGACATTGAATGGGGTGAACTAACTCTGAGGTTCGGAGAGCACCAAATAACCTTTACTATGTCGAAGAAAGATAATAGTTCTCCCTTATTTCTAGTTAACATCAAAGAAATCAAACTTCGAGGACAATGGGAAGATATAAAAGACCCTATAAATGTGTTTAGAAAGAAACGATCGCGGAGGAGAAAGCAAAGGAACATGAAACAGAAGGAAGGTGGAACTCAGGGCATGGTAGCTCATGTGCAAATGGTAAGATTGAAGACTGCACTACTATTGCACTATTCATTTGAACCACTTTAAGCACAAGAAGAGAGTCGAGTTACCGATATTAAAAGAAGTGTTGTATGGGAGGCATAGATTGTTAATTCTAAGATATTTCCTTTGATTTTTAGATAGTTTGAATTATGTAGTTAGGTTATTTCATTTTCAAATAAAATCAGGAAGGCATAGGACTTTGACATGAATTAGATGATTGAGGAAGTAAGAAAAAGAGAGGTGAAAGAGCTATGAAGAATTAATAAGTGATTTTGAAAAAGTGTGGAAGAACAAAAGAAGAAAAAAAATTGGTGGAAATATGTGGCCTGCGGTAAGGTAAAATAGTCCACACAAATTTTAGCTAATTTTTACCATTTTACCCTTCCTTCAATTATATATTTATGTCACATTTCATTTTTTCATTCACTTTCATTTTAACTTTATCTCTCTGAGTTAGAATCTTCAAACGATCTCACTTCTCTTTAACCAAATTCCAAACTTCCAGTCTCTTCCAGACTTCTACATACTTGAAATCCATCATATTGCACGCTATGCAGTCAGCAAAGTGTATTCAATCATCAGGAAGAAATCAAGTGTCAGGCCACAGAAAAAGAGATAGGGCAGTTGATTACGGAGCACCTTTCCCAATCTTCTCAAATGAGGAAGATAACTACTTTCACTCTATTCGCAACAAGCAAGTTATGGTTCCCAAGTATTTTCATTTTGAGACTTTAGATAGACTAGAATTGAAAGACAAGATAAAAAATTTAGCAGAGAGAACTCAAAGGGGACAATTTATTCAATTTCAATACTAAGTTTACAAAGAACTTACTTTAGAATTGTTTACATCCCTTCAATTTGAATCTAATACATGTAGGGAATTGTGGTTTAGGTTGCGGGGACAACCTTATGAGCTTAATTATAAGACTTTGCATGAAATTTATGGTTTTCCCAAATCATCTGTAGTGGATCAGTATGATGATTTCTGTGTCACCCCTACTGGACTGAACTAACTTGGTTAAAGCGTTTCGACACTAAAAATGCACATAAAAACATCATTAAGAGTCACAAACACTTGTTGCTTCACAAATTCATGTGTCAAACTATTTTTGATAAAATTGAAACTTACAAGTGTTTGAAGAAGGAACTTTTTCTGTTATAGTGCATTGATCACAACATCCCAGTTTGCATAACCTCCCACATCTTTAATGCAATTATTGCCACTCGATGTAAGAGGAGCAATAAATTAGGAATGGGTTACTTGGTTTTAACCATCTCTGATTACTATAGAGTTGGGTGCAACGGATTCACAGTCTACTATCCTAAATTCATAAACCATCATCATTTGTGGTGAGCTGAAATCCAAAAGTCCTATAATATGGATCTTTGAGATATTAGTGCAAAGACACACATCAACATCAAGACCAGTCAAGCGAGTTTGAGTGCTCAGCAACAACAAGAAGAGGATTCGACTAGTAAGGAGTCCAAGGAGGAAGAAGAAACATAAGAACCTGGATGGAATAAAGTGCTTGACACAATCTCTGTCAACACTAAGGTAGTTACAGATACACTTGTGGAGAACTCTAGAAGGATGAAGGAGATGGACTATACTCAATGACATCAGAGCTAGGATATACATTGTATCCATCGTTACTTCGAGGCTCAAGGCATCCAACTGCCACCTTCGACATCATCCCCGCTTCCATCACCATGCGACTTTGTTTTTAACCCTTTTCTTTTTAAATTTAGTCTTTATTTTTTAATTTTGTAACATCCCGTTATCTCATATTAATGGTTAGAACCCTAGAATATTGTACATGAGAGAGAGTATTGAGAATTTAGAAAGTTCATTTCATGCTCATGCATAAAATAACATGCAAATACATGTGAATTTGATTATTGCATATATTATAATGATTGTACATGCATTCATTGACATTTTTCGGGTGTAATTGATTTTAATGTGATTATGATATAAATTGTCGGTTTATTGTCTTGAAAATTGATTTGGGGAGTGTGATTATTGATCTATAATTTTTGATGAAATTTAGAAAATTTCTGGAATTTTTTAGTAAATTTTTTGGACTAAGAAAAATGCCAAGTGGTAGGATAATTGACAGATAGTAGTAGAAATAAGTGATGGATGAAAATGGAAATAATTGATGAATGACCTTAGGAATTATTGTTAAGTGTCACTGAAAATTAGGAGACAATTGGATTAGAAATTGTAGACAAATAGATTAGTTATTAATAAGGGTCCAAATGGGATCATAGGAAAGTGATAAGTGGCAGTGACAAGTGTCACTACCATTTCCCACTCAGCTTATACGACTTACTCTAGTGAAAGACAAGCATTTTATTATCTTTCACTTGTTAATTTCTTTCATCTTCTTCGTGGCTTTCTTCTTCTTCTTCTTCACGATTTTGATTTTACCAAATATTCATCAATGTTACACTTTGCTTTCATCTATCAATTGCTACTTCCATCTTGTTGTCTTCTTCTTTTTCACTAAAAGACCTAATCGTCCTAACTTCTATGATGATGTTCGTGTGAGAGAAGAAAGCTAAGGTTAAGTGATATTTTGAAGATTTTGAAGTTTTTATCAAGCAAGTTATGCTTTGATCTTCATGGGTATTCATATATGAAATAAATATGGTGATTAGTTCATATTAAATGATCATGAGAATAGTGGTCATTATACATATGCATAGTGGACGAGGAATGAGAATATTGATGTCTTGTTTCTTAAGGAGTATGATGAGTAATAACAAAGAGATTATGTTCTAAATTTAGTGTGTTAATGTTGTTCATGAGTTGCTTAATAAAAAGGCATTTATGATGATAGATTAAAAGATAAATGATTATAAGAAAGGAAGTTGAAATATGATGATGTGTAGATGAAGAAGTAAATAGAGTTATATCTTGTTTTTATGTTATGAATGGGTGTTTAAACGTTAATGAACATAAGGACATGTTGATGTTCTGTTTTTGTGGTTTTGATTAATGACCTTGTGTGACTTGTTTTGTAAATGTTTTACTGGGTGATTGAGGTAGAAATAAAGAGGTTATGAATTCTAAGTGATGAATTATGGAAATGAATTGTTTGATACCTTATGAATATGATATATTATGGAAAAAGATAGGATTTGGTGAATGATGAGATTAAGTTGGAAATGGTGAATCAAATGAGTGGAGGTTTGAGAGTTTAATGCAATCAATTTGGTAGTTGAATTAATATGAAATGATGTTGAATTAGAGGAGATGAATTTTGGTAAAATTGGAGTGAAATGGTAGTTAAAATATGTGTTGAATTATTGTGAATGGAGGAAGAAATTGTAAGGCACGATCGTGACCCTCACCCCACAATCGTGACCTGATAAAAATAAGTTTTTGTCACGATCGTGGCCTTTACACCATGATTGTGGCTTAGCCAGAAAATGTTTCTGTCATGATCGTAGCAGGACCACCACGATCATAGCTAGCCCTAAACTTTTTTGTCATGATCGTGACAGGGACACCACGATCGTGGGCATACTTATGGACAAGAATAGTTGTCTTTTGGGTGATGTTTGAATCAAATAATGTTAGGGTGCTTCCATATGATGTATTTAGGCTAGAATAAGATCTTGAATGAACCTAGTTGATGATGAATGAGGTGATTAAAGTGAGAAAAGAGTATTTGGTATTAAAGAATGATTGAAAGATGATGTAAATTGATTATGAGATGTGTATTAAGAAAATGTACCTGGGATTGTCATTGAGCATGCATTGTGTATAACACATATACATATGTGCATAAATGAGTACTTATGTGAATGTGCAAATTAGTAATATGTAAATATGTATGTTTGCACGATATAGAAGAGCAATTAAAGTGACTGCATTTAGAGATTGCTGGGACCTCGAGGCAATAAGCTATCTGCAGCAAACTGTGAGTAACCTAGATGATCTCACATGATTAATTGTTTTTTTTAAATTTTGTATTGAATTATTATGATAACTGTGAGAGTATTGATTCTCTACATTAAATGTTTGAGGCGTTTGATGCATGTAAAACATATTAGAAGTGCACATTGAATGTGAATTTGACTGAATAACTAATTCTCAACTTAAATGTAGAACACCGAACCAAGGTCCGATGATAAATGTAAACAAGATTGTGATAGTGAATATGGATGTGTAAGATTGAGCATAATTGATTGACTGAATATATGTGATGAATTCCATTACATAAATGCATGATAACATAAAGGCAGTTGTGACCGAAGTCGTCAGTGAAAAGGAGCTTAAAGGTTAGAATATGGTAAGAGCCTCTGGCTCACTATATATAATGAGCCTTATATTCACAACGAATAAGGGACAATTATTAATGAGCTCGGTATCTATAATGGATAGGGGATAGTGAAAAAGGCACTAGGTTATAACAACGTAATAAGAAAATGTGAGTCTTAAGAGTACTGCATATACATTGATAAGTATGTTTTGAATGATTACAATGTATCATTGAATTGTGTTGAATGAGAAATGAGAAAATTGTGATCAAGGTGTTCTGTGATGTTTCATGATGATAAATGAAATGATGTGAATTATGTGATTATATGAATTGAAGTGTTATTTGATATTAGTGAACCATCGAGGATGGTTAACTCACTAAGTTTGCAAAATTCACCAAAATTACAGCGTTGACTTTTCAGGTTCGAGAGAGGTGACTTAGCTTCAAATAGAACTCAGAAGAGATCTAATACTACTTTTGGGATAGAAGGAATGGTTCAAAGGTCAATCAGCTGGGGCTGAAAGATTTAGATAAACTTTTTGTATAATTCCTCATGTATGTAGCATGTTTTGTAAATAGAGCTGTATACTCTGATAGGTTGTCGATATTGTGTATACATGGATGTTATATGTAATGCTACATTGTATATCATGTTTTATGAAATGAGATGAGGAATTAAGGTTTTTATACTTTGTGATATCTACGTCTTTAAAATTATGATGCCATGAGATAAGTGAAAGTGATGTAGTTAGCGCGTCGCTTCTATTAGGCATGAGCTCGATTGTCTTATGAGCGTAAGGACATGTGTCGGATAGGAGTAGGGTGCTACAAATTTCATTTATGTTTCTTCTTAACATGCATATTTGTTTGCCTCCTTTTCACATTGAGGACAATATGTTATTCAAGTATGGGGAAGGTTATGTGTTTTGCTTTGAATGTGAATTTTGCATATTGTATAATAGTTTGTTAGGTTGCATTTTATGAATTGTGTGAACGTGTCAATGGCTTAGATGGATTGAAATTGATTTAATTTTAAACATAGTATATTAGGTTGTGAAGAGTCATTAGCTCATGAAATTAGTGAATTGGGTTCTTTGGCTAAATATGCAAGTTAATTAGGATTTAGTGTATTCATTAGGATTTAGTGTTAGTTTATCGACTAAAGTAGCTTTGCTTTTATTTTTTATGAAAACGAGTAGCTTAAGCAACAAGGTAGGAAATTAAAAAATGCGTTTGTTAAATTAAAATAAATAACTATTCGGCTAGCCTTCATGTTGTAAATATAGTTAGTAGCCAGTTGAGAACGTGATGTAATTGAGTAACCGGATTGACACGCACCACAAATGTGTGCTTATGCGTGAAAAGTTTATAATGATGCTCCAACCAAGTATCTTAATAAAAACATAACTTGGACGAGTAACCGGATTGACATCCATCACCAATGTTTAACTTCGAGTAAAAGACTAGGTCCTAGTACACAAAAAATTAAATAAAAAATGTTTTCTAATTAAACCTACCGAACTTGTAAATAGCTTGAATTTTCATAAAACTGTACTTAGGAGTAGTTATAGAGTTTGAATGACCAAAGAATTATTAATGTGTGTGTACAATTGAAAAGGAGGGTGAGTAACTTGACATTTTGGTCTTAATTGATATGAATGTTTAATCCAGAGCTTCTTTCATTTTAATGGCTTGGAATAACTTGAATGACTGTGTTTTAAGTTAAATTTATTTTATGAAGTTAAAGCCATTGTCTCATTATTGCATTATCTTCTTTGTGATTTTGTGTATTTGTGTGTTGTTGGCTTAAGGACAAGTAAATGTTTAAATATGGGGATGTTGATAGGTGTAAATTACATCATATTTTAGGGCTTAGTTTAATATGTGTTTAGCTATTAATTCAATCATTTTGTATATGTTTAGGTTAGAATTACGTTAATTTATTAATTAATTGTGTTTTAAGTGTTTTATAGGTTAGCACAAATTTGTGAGTTTAAATATTATTTTTTTGAGGTACCTTAATATGTTTGTTAATGTTTCAAGGTTAACATCGAAGAATATAAAAGTTTCAAATACATTTAGGCTTAAACCACAGCCCGTCACGATCGTGACAAAAGCACCAGAGTTGGTTCATGATTATGACCTACATGCCATGATCGTGACAACAGCCTAGGACATGGGCCACGATCGTGACAAAAGGCTTAAATGTGGCCCATGATCGTGGCCTGCATCAGGTAGATGCACAGACACTCAAAAATATTAAGTTTCGAGGAATTGTTTTGGACTTTTCTAACCTCGAAAAAACTTTAGGGTTGCTCAAAACACAAAGGATATTTAAAGAATAAAACAAAGAGGCAGAGGGAGCTTTTGCATCAGCCATTTTTTAGAACCTTAGAGTGTAACACCCCCTCACCGTAGGGTACGCATCAGGATGCCCGTAAGTCATTCCGATATATATCCTATGATAAGGGAGTGCTACATGCGATCACTACAATACTCTATATGGCATCATATCAATTTGAATAATTAAAGCAGTAATTATAATTCACAAGATTTTTAAAACCAAACTTTTCCTCTTTTCATTACTAAAAAATCAACAGTTTATACATCGTCATACTGTACAATCTGTACATACAAAAACCCTAATACATATGCTATACGAAAGAGGAAGAAATACATCAAAACCTAGCTAGGTCATCCAAAAAATCCAGAAATCCCAGCTGACCGACCTGTGTGCCTTGACCTCTCTTGCCAATCTGATCTACACAGTCAAATAAGTCCCTCTGGAGCTAGGAGTCTACTCTCGGTCTTGAAAAATATGTTGCAATGTTGGGTGAGTTTACGAACTCAGTGAGGTAACCATCATCGATGGTCCACTCAATTAATGCAACACACTGAGCATATAGCATAATATTTCACATAACCAGAATTATCACATTAGTCACATAGTATAAGGCATTAAGCCTTATCACAGGTATTCTGCAATCTCACAAGATCACACAAGTATAAGGCTTTCAGCCTTTCACTCAATCAAACACATTCAGAAAATGCATATGAAATGCTCATGTGACACTTTTCCAATTTATTACGGTGTTGTGACCGAGCGCC